>JAQFVV010000195.1:822500-1255000 GCA_028023455.1 Epiperipatus broadwayi | reverse complement strand
CTTTTTCCAAATATTGTTAATTTTCTTTAATACACACTTTTCATTTATGCTCTTAGGCCTTTTAAAAATCTCAATAGCTTCCTTTAGCAGTCTCTGGTTATATTACTCAATTTTTTCCAGAATATGTCTTTTTTAAAAATTAGTGTCATGGTTAGTTAATTTAATGTATGAATAAATTGGATATGAATTGAATTTTTCTCTAACTTCCAAAATTGATTTTTCTATCTTATGCTTATTCTGTAATTGATCTGTCCAATGTCTGAATGTAAACAAACACCATGTGAAATTTCATATGCACCATGACACTCCAAAGAAATTTTACCTTTAGGGTGTGTAAATACCTCACAATTTTTTTTAATGTAGTATAAACTATATGAATAATATTTTTCTTTAAAAAATTACCAATTTTATCAGTTACTCTCTTTGTATACGACAGAATAGTCTTAATTTTTGAAGTATCAAAATCTTGTTCCTTATTACATAAAAAAACCATATTAATCATCCTGTGAACAAAACCATTATGAAGAAGCATAAATATCTTGGTGAAATTAGATGTCTTCAGAAATTCTCTTAGTTCTATCTAACAATGTTTTTGCCACTGAAAATAATTATGTTGGATGGAATTGAGAAGAAAAATGTTAGATATCTCACAGTGTGTGTTTGCTTTCTATCTGTACGATGGGATAATGAATCATTCTTCTGTCTTTCAATTAAAGTATCTAATAATGGAAGTTTGTTATTTTCTACTTCCATAGTAAATTTGATGTTGATATTGAAGCTGGAAGTCTGTTCTACATATTTGGGTTTTACCTAGTGCCAATTATATAAGCACTAGAACGGGTTTGAAACCAAATTATATATGTAATAGTTACCCATCTCGAGCAATAGGTGGTAGTATATAGAGAGATGTATAGATAGACGATTCTAAATGGATCTATACCAAAAGTTAAATATTGTGGCAAATTAAGTAGACATTTAATTTGATAAATTATTAAGAATATTTAGTATCATCTACCCATTCAACTCACATACGCGTATGTGCGTATGAAAATCAATATTTGTATAATTTATATTTTGTAATTTTATAATATTTTTTTATTCCAATAATTTTACTAATTTATATGTAAGACTAGCCAATTTATAATATGTATCTAATTTATAATATTTTGTAATATTTATAATATTTTGTAATTTTATTACTAATAATTTATAAAATAAATCGATATTTAAGAGTCAAACAATGTAATCAATGGGTCTTGAAATTTTACGACCTTTGTATCATTCTAAAAAAACGTATGGAATGTTATAAATATCAAAGATTCTTTAATTAAATTTTATTTGACCAATTATTTGATCTTTTAATTATCATATATGAAGATGTAGATCAATTTGGTTAAATTTCACTAGGCCAATTGATCCGTTTTTCATTACTATATATGGAAATATAGATCAACTTCGAATCTCGACCTAAGTATACAAAATTTGAAACAATGGCTGGCAATAATGTAATCAGATTAAATCTAAACAAAAATTTAATGGGAATAAAAGATTATGTCCTGTTTCCAGGTATGTGTAAAATGAAGTAAATATCTTGCTTCAAGGTAGCATTCGTTAAAGATTTACCTTCTGTATAAATAACTAAATTTTGGCTATCAGAATTTCTTGTTCTATTTTTGATGTTGGAGAGTTAATATACTTCATGTAAGTTGATGTTATGAAATAAATCATGTCCGTGTAAAGGAGAAGACCGTTTGCTTCACCATGCCTCTGAGAAACTCGTCCCCAACTTATTATGCCGAAGTATGGCACTTCTAGCCCGAATGTGTGAACTGTTCAATGAAATGCTTGCCTGATCGTGAACTTTGAATCTCTACCAATGGCTGTTTTCAACCCAAACCAATTTACGATCATGATCCACCGATTACTTAGGTCGTCTCCTCAAGATCAAAGTAAAACATCTACATTGCCATCAACTGGTGAACTCTTAATTAAGCTAACTTTTATTTAAACTATATTGTAATCTTTTCTTTTATTTAATTCTTAAAATCTACTTTGTAACATGTAAATAATGTCTATACAATTTATTTTAATACTGTATTAAGTGCTTAAATTTTGGTTCAGCAATTTAGATTGCATTTTATTCTTACTTTGTTATTTTGATTTATTTTAATATGCCAAGTCGGTATTCATCTCAGCTAGTAAGTTTAAACCCTACTACCTATAGTTTCTCCTATTTAATAGTGGAGACGTAAATTTGTTTAAGTTAATTGATGTAAGCTCATGTGGTTTTATATCAATTATTTTATAATAATTTTACTCTTTAAATGATCAGATCTTAATGTTTGTGTTTATCTGTTCTCTCTAACTGAAAATTAACCCTCATCTAATCATTGAAATCGTTTTACCAATTTATTTCATTAAATCTTACCAGAAGTGAATTTATTATTTAATCTATCATGGGCCTATGTGAGATCTATGATTTTATTTTTTGTAAATTAATATATTAAGTTATATGTGCATTGATCGCTTGTAGAAATGTGACGAGATATTTTAGAAGTGTGGAAGAAAGAAATCTATCCCCTTTTACTCTTTAATTCTGAACCTTTTTTATATTTTCTTAGGCATTAGTTAATCGCCCGTGGATGGTTTGTGTTTAAGCATTTCATTACGCCAGGTAGCATCTTACTTTAAAGAAGTAGTAATTAGTTTATCGTAGCTGTTAGTGGTACAAATTATTTATATTGTAGGCATTGTTGGGGTATTGTTACAATCGTTTATTTATTAATTTTTTTGCTTTGTCATGTCCTTTTGGATCTTCGGAATGACTAATCTCACTCCTAATTATCCCTCCAAAAGTAAATGCATTTTCTACTGGGGATCCATTCCAGACACTTCCAATGAATAAGTGTATGGGAACATATGGATAAACCATCCGAACATGCTAACTTGTGCCACTATTCTTCAGAAATATGTTCTTGGCCATCATGCAAACATATTCTCACTTTTGTGCCACTATTCTTCAGAAATATGATATTGTCCATCATTCAGGCATACTCTTTTGTGCAAATATGACAAATCATCTCAGAGAGACTTAGGTAACCTCATTCCTGTATGCGATTGTAACTTATAACAAAATACTGCCTATATTATTATTATTCATTTATTTATGCACTTGCCATGCTATCTGTAAGCCATAACCAGTCAGATTATATAATTGCAGCTTATGTTATGCTGAACCATCTTACTCCCGCTCATTTTAACGATCTCACAAATCTTGTTGAAATGTGATCTCCCTAGTCTCTTTTGTTTAAAGTTACACATTATAAACTTTTACTTATATATATAATGGCATAATAAAGTATATTAATGTGAATTTATAATATTTTGGGTAATGGTTAAAACATAGTTTATTATTAACCATCTAATCAATCCATTTCATATCCTTGGCATATTACCCACACCAACCATAATATATGATTAACCACACAAACCATCCTGGTGTGTGTATATATATATATATATATATATATATATATATATATATATATATATATATATATAATATATATATATATATATATATATATATATTGTATAGCAATTGCATTAACCAATTTTACATGTTAACACAAATATTTTATTTATTTGTGTAATTTCTGGAATGACCTATTTAAATAATTCATAGAAATGCCTGAGTGCAAATTAAACTATAATCAAATTTAATAATAACTGTAGCTTACTCTACTGCGCATGTGTTTTACAGATCGAAAGTTAATTATAATTAATACTCTCCTTTCCAAACACAAGATAAAGTCTCTTTAAAAGATAGAATGGACCACTCTATTCTTTGTTTTATTTATAATCATTAAATTACCATTTTTAATCATTTAATAAATTTATTTTATATCATTTCTCTGTATTATCCTATTTATCATTCTTTCCCAGGATCTCTAGTATAAATTATTTGATTGAATTATATTGTTCCTTAATTGAATGATATTTTATTTAGTATATTAATTAAACTCCCTTTTGTTTAATGTTGCCTTAAATGTTATTATGTTTCTGATTATTAATTAATTTAGCAATAGTCTGTACCATTATTTAATTGTTATATTAAGTAGAAATTATTACTTAATTACTTGAATATATTATAGATTTCCAAGTCTCTATGCTCACCCTGTTCTCTTTGCTGGGACAGGAATTAATGGAAAGCTTATAGTATTCTCAAAAGTGTTGTTCACATGGTTAGAAACCCTGGAGCACAGATAAATAGGTTGTTATTTGGTATTTTTCCTGACTTATGTATCTTGCACATATTAGATAGATATATGTTTGGTTGGATTCTAGGTTTTGCTGAATGAACACACCACTTTGACCGGTAGATTATGAAAATAGTTTAAGAAATTAAAATTCATCAACAATGTCGAATTTACTATGGATGTAGAAAATAATAACCAACTTCCATTTTTAGATTCCTTAATTGAAAGAAAAAAGGATGTTTCTTTATCTCATGGTATATCACTATCCACCTCAATTATTTTCAAGGGCAAAGACATTGTTAGACAAAACTAAGAGACTTTCTGATGACAATCATCTTCACCAAGATATCTATGCTACTAAAATTATGCTTCTTCATAATAATTTTGATCACTGGATTATTTTTTCTCATGTTTCAAAGCATCAGCCAGGAAGTGAACCTGCCAACCCAGGACAACTGCCTGCAAAGCAGCTGTCGCTGATCTCTGGACCATCAATACTTGATTAATCACTGGATTATTATTAGTGATTTTTGTATAATAATAAAATATTTTGATACTACAAATATTAAAACTGTTCTGCCATTTATAAAGGGAGTAACTGATGAAATTGGTAATGTTTTAAAGAAAAATATCTACACAGTTTATACTACATTTAAAAAATTTAATAAAATTATTTCCATGCCCTAAAGATAAAATTCTTTTGGAAAGTCATGGTTTATATAAAATTCCAGGTGGAGATTGTTTACATTCATACATTGAACAGAATGATCATAGAATATACATAAGAAAGGAAGAATACATTTTGGTAGTTAGGAAAAAATTCAGTATTTCAACCATTTATTCTCGCATTAAATTAACTAACCATAACATCAATTTTAATCAAACACATATTGTGACAAAAATTGAACAATATGATTAGAGACTGCGAAAGGGAATCTATAAAAATTTTTAAAAAGTTTAAAAGCATAAATGAAAAGTGGGAATTGAAGAAAAGTAACAATATTTGGAAATAGCTATTGGAAAATAAAATATTTTTTTCAAACTTCTCGACCAATAGAATCTGAAAATGAAGAGGAAATAGCAAAGGAAAAAGATAATTTTAAATTTTACCACACACATTATTATGATTTGATAAAGAAAAAGCTCTGAAAAAATTAATTGTTGTACTGAAACACCATCTATTTAGCTATATGTTTACTACTTGGAAACTCCTGGAAATAATATTATATATATATAGTACAATTTGCAATGTAGATTAAAATAATACAACTAAACTAAACCTAAAGTGAATTGCATTTATATATTTTAATATAGTTTATGTGACTTCATTCATGACTACATACACACAACAAATAATTTTCATTAAATTTATTTAAAATGTAGCAAATACATGCAGACCCACAAATATGTAGCTTCAATACATTCATTTATATAATCATACAAAAGTCATCGCTAGATTTTTTTTAAATTCTATATTTTTATGAAAAGGATTACCATAGTGTTTATAACTGACCTTTGTTAAAGATTCAAATAGATATTTAAATATTTTTGATAAATAAATAAAAATAATAATTGACATAAATATTATTGGGGAGCAATAATTTCAAAAACAATAATTAAAAAATGCTTATGAAAATGGCTTCCCAACATGTAGGGATCTTAAACAGAGAGATTGGCCTAAGAAGAGAGTGAGTTTAAAAGAGAATAAAGACATTTAGGGGTAGATTTGATGATAACATAGAATCCTAGGAAGAGAAAAGATTACACAGTGTAGTTGGGGTATTTTTCTTTTCATTTTTGACTCTTCTAAGAGAGGGGTAATGAGATGATATTTTCTGATATCTCATGCATAAATGCATTAATATTTAATTTCTTATTTATTTATTTTTTTTGTAATTTCATTATTTTGTAGTTTAAAATTTTATAAGTATATAAAATAAATGTTTATCATATATTTAATCAATTTAAAGGTTATTTATCTGGCCAAAAGATCAGACTACATAATTTGATTTTTGTTTTATTTTTTTAATAATTGCTCTGGCTAAAAAAAAATTTTAATTATAGGGTTTTTAGGTTTTTTTTATATATAAATTCTATTCTTTAATAATATAAAAAAGTAGAATGGGGAAATTATAAAAATGTTGCAATTACATGGTATTGTTAAATATCTATCCAAATACCAATTAGATGAAATAAAAGTATTGTGAATGAATCTATCTATTGTATATTCACTTAAAAATTCAAGAAATTTTAAAATTAAAATTTTAAAACATAAATGAACAAAATATTTAAGTTGCAACTTTTCTAAAAATACCCCAAAAAGATGAGAATCCTATTTGCAAAATAAATATTAATTTAAAGTGCAGAGGGGGTGGATAATGAAGTAAAAAATAAATTAAAGACATTTCTTTTGTTTTATTATTATTATTGCTCAATTATTGTGAGAATCTTCAGTTTCATATTTTAAGAGTGTTGAAGAAAATGTTCTATGGCTAGAGAAATCAAGTACTTCTCTCCCAGAAAAAACTCTGTTATCCTAGCTGCATCTGATGACATCCAAGGAATTACCATCTCCAGAAATGAATGATGCCAGCCAGCTAGCCAAGATTGCTTGAATATGAAAGAGGACAATTGTGATTCAGGCAAGAAGCTACAGAGAAATTTCAAACCTAGAAACTTTGCACTATTGATCAAATCTGAGTCTGATAGCCTTGATGTAATTTTGAAATGGATAGTTGATGCCAATTTAATTCCTTTTAACTGCACTTCAATAAATGAGGTAACTATAAATCATTTACTAAAGTTGAACTTTATTCCATTGATATAGTGAAGTAGAATGAGAAAAACTCAATGAGGTTTTTTTATCATATAAGCTACCTTATGGTGTAATGTTTCCACAATAGACCATTGAGTTTATTTGATTAATTTATCTAGTTATACATTTATCTTTATTCTTGAGTAGTTATTAATTTCTGACATGAGTTTTGGGGGTAGGCTTTTTATGTTATTTTATTTTAAATTGTTATTTTTAATTTTTGTTATTATACATGTGAATATGTGGATTTTGATTTCATGATGGTGAGTAGACTGTTCTTTAGGAAATAAAAGAAGGTGGAAGATAAAGTTAAAATATGGCCATGAGACACAAATATACCTATGCCATAATTAGGGTAATGTAAAAATAAAATAGACATAAAGACACTTATATTGTAATTCACTGGTCCAGAATTAACTACCTGGTCTTTCATCCTTTTTTGACTGTATACCAATAAAAAAATATGGATCTTAGTTGATTCATAGGTTAGTGAAGGGTATATTTTCCTCAGGAAAAGATAATCATAAAGATGTGTTATAGTAAGGGTTAAGTTTAAATAAATGATGCTTGGTTGAAACTAATTAGAGAGTATTTATTTTTCAAAGATCGCATCATTCAGATTGCACTTTTGTATAAAACCAGAGTAGATGTGAGAGAACAAGTAAATCAAAAGTACAATAAAGATTATTGTGTGTTAATATTTGTGTATCTATCTTGTTACTTTTATTATAAACTAATAAACTCAAAAATAATTGTGTCCTCTGGAGTGAGAGGGTTTATGAAACTAGTAGAATCTGCAAGAGTTTACATTAAAAAAAATTTTTGACAATGTTATATAAATAAATAAACACTATGAACCTAGAATAATCTTCTTGGAGACTATCTACCTAATGGCGCTTTTGTGCCAGTATAATCTTAGTAATCTTAGTAGTTTAGTGACTCAGAAGCAGTTTGTACATGGTACTTAAGTATTAGACCTCCAACATGCCTTTTTACATTCATATAAGTCCACTGGTAACTTTCTTAACTTGTGATCTGACCAAATAACATGTACACTTGAATCTTGTACAAACTTAAAATGATACAAAATGGATCATGTATTCAAAATGTTTCTGCAAGATTTACAAAGTTGTTGGCAGTCTCAATATGTATGTAAAAAGGTGTAGTAGTTTTAATACATTACAGTAATTGCACCAGACTAAATCTGAAAAAGTATATTTTTAACAATACTAAAAATATGAGATTTCATGCAAAAATAAATTTGTAATATTATAAATATTAATTCACACAAAAAATATGAAATATGACATGGCATTATGATATTCCCAAATGTTATTTTAAATATAGACAAACCAGTCACTAAATTACAAAATGCTTAAAACTAAAATCATATGCAAAAGATACTTAATATATGTAACAGAAACTGTCATGATGATTAAACAATCAATTTGTCTGTTCTACTTTATTTTAAATGAATAAAATTTTGTTTCAAAATGGAGACTTAAAGTACTTTTTTTGAAAATGGAGGCTTACTTAACACATGATTGCGCTTGCACAGGATCTTCACCAGAAATGTTAATAAGTAAATGTATTTTTTTTAAAAAAAAAAGAGAAAATAAAAAAATTTAAATTACTACACTTTATTATTCTTTCAATGTGGTAAACTATTTTTTGTGATGTCCTCTGGTATGATTCACATGACAATGGTCAGTAACCAGCAGTTCATAATTCAGAAGTTTTATCGGCTAACAATCGGAATAAATTGTCAATTTCTCTTCCACATTTTGTTTGATGGATTCTATCAGAGTTGCCACTGTTTTATTATGAATTCTCATGAATGAATACTCATCAGTGTCCCTGCACAGCCATCAAACATCCACTTTTCTGGAAGAATTTGTTCGGCTTGTTTTTTTTCTTTTTGTGCAAAAGGCTCTCATCAATTTCAACAATTTTGTTAGGACTTCCAATGTTTTTTTCTGTTAGACCAATATCTGTTTTCCCCCATTCAATTGATGTTAATTTTCAAGCCCAGCTGTAAATGAATCGGATTGTCATCAAAAGGAAATACAGGAACCCTCCAACCATGTCCCACATTGCCTTAAGAAAGCCTATTTAATTATTACATTATCGAATGTTAAAACATCATTGCTTATCCTAAGTGTGAATATACTCAACCACATTGATTTCAATAGTGGTTAAACTCCAAATATTCATCAATTTGTACTGTTTAAAGAAGAAAAAGAATTGTAGTATTAATCAAAAAATGGGAAAAAATTAATCAGCACTGAAATAAAAAACAATTTGAGAAGAAATTGTCCCAACGAAGTGTAGATAATAAATGAAAGTGTAAATTTATTACATTATTGGACAAGATCGGATGAGATCGTAGGTTTTATTTGATGGATTACAAGGTGAGATATTTATCATGAATGTGAAAAGGTATACTATCTCTCTTGCATTATAGGTATATATAAGTACCAGATTTTTCTGTCTAATAAGTAAGATCCCTAAAGCATATTAAAAACAACTTTAACGTAAAACATCTAATAAAGCAAGAAAAGATTGATTAGTTTTTGACATAAACTTATAATATTATTATATTTATCTAAATATTTTTAATGCACTTTACTTGTAGTTAAATGATGGGATATTTCTATCATCTAGTTGAATTGTTGATTGTGTTTCAAAAAAATTGAACTGTGTTTATAGTTTGATTTTTTCAAATACATTTAAAAATAATAGCAGTCAGGTTAATATAAAAAAAAACATGTCAAGTGGTATTTTTTTCTCTTTTCCATGTATTGCCTATATAAACAAATGAAAGTATAAAATAAGAATTGAACTGATAAATTTTAGATTCATGAATACCCAATTTACGGTAACACAAACTAGGTTATTCTTAAAAAATTAATGGCTAATATAAGTCTTTTACCGCATATGACTAAATAGATAACTTTCTGGTTTCTTTATTTTTAAGAACAAGTTTAATCATTGATTTCTAAACATTTGTATTACTACATTATGTTGATTTATGTGGTTATTTGACATTAATTTGCAAACAGATTTGTAAATAACCTTTTGTTTTGTCTACTTTTACTTTTCTCCGCAATATTCTTGAGTTTCCTAATCAGAATAAACACATATATCTACATGTACAAGTAAATAAAAGATCAAATAATAGATTGGAATCGAGAACATTAATTTCGGATTTTCAATTATTCCTAGATGTAAAACAATTATTAGTACGTTTGGTTCTCCAAACGTACAGCTTTATTATTAAAAAAAAAAAAATACCTTCAAATTTTGTTGTTGCATTCAATTTTAAAATTCTCCATAGAGAAATCATTCCCATTACATTCAATTTCAAAAAAAAAACCTTTCTTTAGGTCTTGGTTTTATATAAAAATTATTGAAAGAAAAATCACTTTCTTTTTACTCTCTCCAAAAAAATGACCAATATGAACTCTTAACATTTATTTCCTTCCTTGTTGAATGTTATTTCGAGTTTAGAAATTTAGTACATATTGTCATAAATTAAATGCACGCATGTATGTATATATATATATATGTGTGTGTGTGCGCGCGCTTATGGGGGAGGATATATATGAGTGAGTACTTACAACTTCCATGCCTGTTTTAATAAATGAGATTCAGTTGTTATTTTTTTTAAAAAATGAAATACAGAATAAGTTTATATACTTAGTCAATTAGTTTAAAACCTAACAACAAACGATTAATAGCTTTAGGATTAGATGTAAAGTTTTAAATTTCTACCTAATTAAAATATTACATGATTAGATTTTCTACTCTACAGAATATTAATTATTAATCTTGAGTTTATATATATATAATGTTCAAAATAAACATTAAATCTTTTTTTCAATAAACAAATTTAAAGTTTGTTTGTTTTTTTTCATACTATTTAATCCAATGTTCAAATATTGATGGCAAAATGTAATAAATCTATAAAATGTATAAATATAATAGAAAAAACATTTTTAAAATGATATCAAAAACTTTATTTATTTATGACATCAAATATTAAGTTCCAATATAAACATATGTTCATCAGTAAAAACATATATTTTATATCAATAAGCATAAATTTACAGACCTTAGACAATGTATGAGAAATTTTTGCATCAGATACTGTTTGTGATAATCTGTAGAATGATTAAATATCAATATGCTTATTATATATCTGCATAAATATTAAACATTTATTATAAAAAAAAAAATGTCATGTGTGAGTGAATAGCATATATTATATATAGCAAGGTCTGAATTGCGGACCCCTAGGAGGTTAGTCTGGATTGTGAAACATGAAGCATCGATGATGATTAGACATCGATTGCTTCAATATATATATATTGCAACAGGAACTAATGCTGGAAGCTGGCTCATCAAATGTTCCACTTATTTGGGTAGCAAAACTGTACCCTACATATAAAGATAATGGAAATTGAGGTTGGCTTTTTTTATTTATTATTTCCTAGAACTGAATAAGTCAAAACTGTAACTATAAATAATAAATCAATAGCAATAAATCTCTCACTTCGGGATAGGTAACCTTATAAAAGATAAAAAATATTTATATCTAAGCCTCTTCTATTACATCTGTGCATATGTTAACGAAATATACATCAAAATCAAAAGGGCATTTTATTGATCTCGAAATATATTTAAAATATGTAAACAAATAATCCTAAAGTTTCTTTTAAAGTAAACATCATCATTTTCCTCTATAATATTATATTATCTGATAGTAATTTAATATGGCTAGGTAAAATAAATATGAGTGTATGTGTATTTAATATATCAGGGTAAATATCAAAATGCCATAGCCAAACTAATGCGTGTGGCCAAAAATCAATGATAAGTGTTGACCTTATAAGGAAAATATAAGCAAACCACATTTAATTAAAAAATTACATACATTTTATTGTCATTTCAATGATTTCATATTACCATTAATAATAAACACATTTATGAAGTTTCCACAGCTTTTCAAAGTATTAAAGAAAAATAAAAAATCCGATAGCGCACAGTTTTCTATAAGTTGAAAAAAAAATCTTAGCTTAAGTTATATAAAAAAGTATTATAATTATTTGCCAATAAAATAAATAACAAATTTGAAATCTAGTTTGTATTTCGCAATTAAAAGTTGTTGTTTTTTCTAATAACACATCGAACTTAACTACTTATACAAAATAATATATAGAGATCTTTTAAACAAGTTAATCACAAGTAATGGCGTAATTAATAAAGTGGCAAAAGGAAAATAAACATATTGCTGCATGTATTAATGTGCATTCTCATTTAACATATAATAAGAGAAATTTTGTCATCTCTTATATAAAAACAAAATAGCTATACGAGAAGAATTTGCATATCTCAGATAAAACAAGTTTGTCATAAGAGGAATTTACTATCTCTAATACCAATAAAATTTACATATATATAATAATATTTTTGGGTATGAACCATGTATTATTTTGCATTACAACCCGATATTTTGGAGTAGCAACTGCCATTATCAAGGTTAACTTTTGAAAGAACAATCTTTAAATCTCAAACAATAACGTGACTCAGTGCGAGATGAGAAGTGAGATTCAACTTGAAGTAGTTCACCATTCACAATGAGGCTTATCAAAATGTTTATTTCCCTCAGTTTTTTCATCTATTAATTTCAAGTTAATATTAGATAAAATGAGAGGTTTCTACATAGCTGGAATATGTTGTGCTTCATCAGCCCTATTTAAACCAGTAGGTCTCTTTAATATTTCAATTGACTCTCTCATGGTTCTTAACTTATATCTTTCCAAAATAGCATGTATTTTTGGATTGTCAAAATCAGGTTTGTGACCAATTTCTAAAAAATGGGAAGTAAAAAACTGATGTGTTAATTTTTTGATTAAAAGGATTTCTATTTTCATTAATTCTGACATTTATTCATCTATTAGAATGACCCACATAGCTTCTTGAGCATTGCAAACATGGAATTTCATAAACTTCTTGGTGTTCCAAAAATATTCTGTCTTGTAAATATATATAAAAAATCACCAATTTTTTGGCCAGTAGAAAAAGTAGACTTTATATTAAAACAAGATAGTCTTCTACTGATTTTATCAGAATGTAAGGTAAAATTACTCTATTAAAAGAGGAATTATCAATTATATCCTCTTTTTTCCTTTTAGTAGTAATGCTATGTAAAACCTTACATATGATGTTTTTATTATAATTATTAGAAAGCATTGCCTTGGAAATACATTTTTGTTTATAATTTTCAAAAGTTTAAACAAATTAAAGGACTTTCTATTGTAACGTCAGGTTTGTACATTTGCTCAACAGACTGAGAGTCCAAGCCAAAGAACCAAAAGCTGATCAAGTCAGGATAGTAATACCCTACGTCTGATCATACCTTAACTCTCTCACTCATGCTTCCAAGTCAACTCATCGCAAATGACATGCCTGAGGTTACATTCGATATCTCCTTGATCGCGTTCCAGCAATAGCAAAGCAGTAAAACATGAGACATTCCCCCCTATTACATATTCTATTATATAACTTAACCAGTGATTCATAAGATAATGAGCAAGTAATGAGACTGAGACAAATTTATATTTCATAAATTTAATATAACATTTAATAAATACTAAAGCATAGTAACTGGTGTATAGCTAGCTCACACGCAGGTGAGTGGATTCTCAGGGTTATAAAATAATATCACAAAGCAATGAGTGGATTCTCAGGGTTATCAAACAATATTACAAAGAAATGAGTGGATTCTCAGGGTTATAAAATAATATTACAAAGCATTGAGTGGATTCTCAGGGTTATAAAATAATATTACAAAGCAATGAGTGGATTCTCAGGGTTATAAAATAATATTACAAAGCATTGAGTGGATTCTCAGGGTTATAAAATATTACAAAGCAATGAGTGGATTCTCAGGGTTATAAAATAATATTACAGAGCCATGCGTGGATTCTTTAGGTTATCAAATAATATCCAAAGCAATGAGTGGATTCTCTAGGTTATAAAATAATATTACAAAGCAATAGACTTTTAATAAGCTTATGTCATCTTTCATGTTCTAATTCACGCTATGTTTTATATATTTGGAATCGGTTATAGTTAGCTAGAGTGATCGATTTATTGATGAATGATAGAGATTATATTAAGTTTATATCATTGTTACTAAGTTTAAGTTTATATTATAATTACTAAGTTTAAGATTATATTATACATACATTTGCATGATATAGATAATTGCTATACAGATAAACTCATTAACTCAGATTCTAGATCAGATCAACGCCGAAGTTACTTTCTAGGGAAACTGAGTTGAAAAGTGGTGGCAGTGGAACGTCAGATTCTAGTGCGTTAGAAACTATAGTATCAGATAAGTGCGCATCGAATGCATTCTTAATTGGGGTTTATTACCTAGTAAACGGTTCCCTAACCGATCTGCTTGCTATAATGGAAGAGGCCTTTTTATTAAGTGAACAGAAGAGTGGCTTATGAGCCCTTTGGAAACGCTTTGGTTCCGTTAAGTACGAATAACTGTCACATTTGCCTAAACTTTCGAGGCGTGACTTGATGAAATACGAAGAAATGTCGCAGTGGCCTAAACTTTCGAGGCGTGACTGGACGTTGAACAATCTTGAGATGGGCCATTATATACATAGCAAGTAGATGTGCATATTTATGCAAATTAGCAATACATTCGCAACGCTAAATTAATATTTTATAAATTAATTACGCCTAAATCTTAGCTTCTTCAGTGCTACTACCACTGGTCAGTTCATAAATGAGCTTATTAAATTATATGATAAAAGCGATAATGAGAATCTGATTTAAAGTTTCTCTGCATAGCTACTTATTCTCTAATTCGAAGTTATAGCAAACTTAAGATTTTTTAGAACTGGGAACATTAGTTATATGTAGTATAACTACATCTAATATCAAACTGATTTTTAAATAATAAAATATGAGTTATTAAAATAGCTCACGCAAATTATTGATTTTTAGATAAATTACTCATCTTGAATAACTTGTAGGAATAGACCTTACTAATAATGCAAAATATTTTAAATAGCGAATGCAAACCTACATTTTAAATAGCTTGCGTAAAATATACTTTTCAAATAGCTGGAAAAATACATATTTTAAATCACTTACGCACATATAATTCTTAAATAATCTGGGCAAAATCTGCGTTTTAAATAATATACGCAATATACGTTTTAACTAACTTTAGCAAACATTTTCATTCTATATAACTTGAGAAAAAGATGCGTTTTAAATAATATACGCAAAATATACATTTTAAATAACTTTAGTAAAAGATTTCCATTTTCAATAACTTGCGTTTTAAATAATATACGCAAATATACATTTTTAAATAACTTTAGCAAAAAGATTTTAAATCACTTATTCAGACATTATAAAACCGATTCACTCTAGCACAAATATTAGTTTTATTTCAGAAAGGAGTCTTGACTATATTCTTTATATCGCAATACTCTGGTATACTAAAAGTGATTACTCACTCCCCTCCCCCCGATAATTTATTAACACACAAGACTCCGTTCTGATAAAAACACAGCATAAATCAATAAACATGAACGTAAAACTATAGATAGATGACATAAGAATAAATTGCATAAACAATCAATAAGATTTATAATTTAGAAATGAATTTCTTGTATGGTTTTATAGAAACTAGATGTTTAGGATTATTTAAAATTATTAATGATCAAGCAAGAATTTGGAAGAGTGTTCTAAGATTTAAACAAATTTAAGATAAACATTTTAATTGAAAATTTAGAAAATATAATTAATTATGTGATTTAGTTAGCTAGCTTTCATTTAGAATACGTTATGAAATTTAATATTTGGCAGAAAGGATTTACCGGAAAGTCTTTAAGGCATGGTTCATTACGCTTCTCTTTATATTCAGTCAGGCTGGGCTTCTCTTAGGTTTTAGTCTGGATGTAGCTTCCGCAAATTTATCTCTGTGGCAGCGTTCCCCATTTCTCTGGTCAGGAACTCTCTGGTCTCTCAGGTACAGCTTCTTTCTTACTGTGATGGGCATGGTGGAGGTTTTCTCATATCGGTAGCCGCTCGTGGAAGAGCAAACGGCTGTCTCTTTGTCTTCTAGCCAACGGTCATCTTTGGAGCAGCTTGGATGGTAGTTTTTTTTTAAGATTTAGCTTTCTAAACAGCAGGAACAGTTTTCTTACTTAGCTTCAGCTCTGGCCTTTGGAAATAATTTCGGCAGCAATCACAATGTTCACAGCAACAGCAAAACTTAAGACGTATGATGATAGATGATGGAAGAGGTTTTTGGTGGCTATTTGAGCCCCTTTTTATGCTATATTTTTGACAGTAGTAACCTCCTACTTTGAGTCATGCCACATCACAAGATGACTAGTTCAAACTAGCCTTTAACCAAATATCCAGTTAGTAAAAATATTAAGTATATCTAAATCTGGACTTGGTAAGACTCTATTGTTTTAATTGACGTCATGGTTAAAAGATATATTTTCAAGAGAATGGTCACAAGCAATTTGTAAAGATTTTTGTATAGATTTATGCCTGACTGAATATTATAATTGGTCTTGGTTATAATTTTTAAATAGGTCAAATTTTGGTCAAAGATTTATTTTTAGAACGAAGTGTTAAAACTGATAAAACTTTCTGCTTGTAATTTTAAGCAAACAAAAGAATTGAAAACTTGGAAATTATTTAAAATAAATACTGACTTAAATAATTATTTAGAAAGAATATTGAAAAATAAGTAATATTATAAATTTAACTTATTATGCTGCTATATAGATAAATTTTAATTATACAGTTATGTTTATTTCAGTTTTAACAAATCTAACAGAATATGCTCGTATATAAATATTTGAGACTGTAATTCTATATTAATAGGACGATTATATACGCATATACCCTGCTATATTATAAGCACAAAGTTTTTAAAATTTTAAGAAATACACGCCATCTGAGTACAACAAATATATACTATTATCGAAGATAATAGGTGAAACAGATGTAACTGTTTCACTATGGGATTTCCACTGTCACCTGTAATTGCTGATCTTCTCATGGATAATTTTGAAAGTCAAGTATTATGTGCAGCTACTAAACAACATTCTATTTGGCTTAGATACATGGATGATACATTTGTCATATGGCCTCATGGCATTGATGCCTTAAATTCTTTTTTTTGTTGTTTTTATAAATAATTGGCATCCAAATATTAAATTTACTATGGAAGTGAAAAATAACAGATCACTTTTCTAGATGTTTTAATTGCAAGGAAATATGATGAAACATTATCAATATAAGTTTACAAAAAATCCACCCATACAAACAGATATCTTGATTTTAATTCTCATCATCATCCTGCACAATATTTTTCGGTAGCAAATTTTGAGTAGAGCTTATAATTTATTGGATAAAAACATCTAAATAGAACTTACAAAAAATATTCTACTTTCTAATAATTATAATAAAAACATCATATGTAAGGCTCTACATAACATTAATATTAAAAAGAGAATAGAATTAACAATTCCTCTTTTAATAAAGTAATTTTACGTTACATTAAAAGGGTTACTGATAAAATTAGTAGAAGACTATCTTGTTTTAATATAAAGACTACTTTTTCCACTGGCAAAAAAATTGTGATTTTTTATATAAACCTAAAGACAGAATATTTTTGGAACACCAAGGAGTTTATGAAATTCCATGTTTGCAGTACTCAAGAAACTAGGTGGGTCATTCTAGTAGACGAATAAATGTCAGAATTAAGGAACATAGAAATGCTTTTAATCAAAAAATTAGCACATCAGTTTTTACTTTCCATTTTTTAGAAATTGGCCACAAACCTGATTTTGACAGTACGAAAATACTTGCTAATTTGGAAAGATATGATTTAAGAACCATGAGAGAGTCAATTGAAATATTAAAGAGACCTACTGGTTTAAATAGGGCTGACGAAGCACAATGTATTCCAGCTATATGGAAACCTCTCATTTTATCTAATGTTAACTTAAAATTAATAGGTGAAAAAACTGAGGTAAATAAACATTTTGATAAGCCTCATATTGTGAATGCTGAACTACTTCAAGAGTCACGTTATTGTTTGAGATCTAGCGATTGTTTTTTTAAAAGTTAAACTTGATAATGAAGGTTGTTAGTAGTCCATAGAAATATCAGATTGTAATGCAAAATAATACACGGTTTGTACTCAAATATATATATATATATATTACCGCGTATGATAATGCCAAGTATATGATAGTCACTATTCAAATTATTTAAGAACAAATTAAATGTATCAACACATTACTCACTAAACATTAACATGATTCCTTTTATTCTTATAAGATTTAAAAATTTATAACGATAATAAATTTTAATAATCATTATATAACTCTTAATGAGTATAACCATTTACACCAAAAATATTATCAGGGATGTATGCAATCATGTATTACATATAAAGCAAAAAAAATATTTTTAAATATTACCATTGTTATTTTAAAAGAATGCTTCTTTGGGAGATCTAAGAGAAAAAAATGCACAATAGTAATTCATAATAAAAGTATTATTAATATAAATAACATCTTTATTTTTTTTAATCTAAAGTCCTAAATTCAAAGTTCATTTTGAATCTGATTTTTTGTGGGTTTCCTGGGTGAGACTTGTTGACAAAATAAGAAGCGACTACTAAGGAGTGTTCATCTTGGTTAAATTTTTTGAAAAGTTCTAGATGAAATTCTATTGTTCCCGAAAATTGTTTAGAAGACCATTACAGAAGGACCTAAAAATGTAAGAATTATGGGAAATGTTGCTAAACTATTAATTGGTTTGTGCAGTAACATTCTCCCTCTGGATATCTTTAAAATGTAATTTTTTCAATGCTTAGATTTAGAAAACACAATTTCCTTTTTGTTAGATAGGCTTTTATTTTATTTTAGGCTTTTTTATTTTAACATTATGCCAAGGTGACTCGACAGTAATGTGAGCAACTGGGACGGAGGCTTCACAGATCTTATGCTGTCTTTATCTTGCCGACTATCATGGTTAATAACTTTACTACTATTGCCATAAAAGAAAACAATCTAGTTGGATTGAAAGTTTCTTATCAAGTACCTAATTTTCTTTTTTTTTTTGTTAAGGGTAAACAATCTCCCATTATTGCAATATTAATGACATCCAAAATTACTAACGCTATCTCCTAGAAATGACCCGATGCTAAAATTTTCCATTGTTCACTTTCCATACCCACAACACACCTTGAATATTTGAATGTCTTGTGTTCAACTATTTCTAAAATTAACTTTAATGTTAATAAAAAATAAAATCATAACTTAAATAATTAATTTTTATATAATTTTACTAAATTTAAATCTTATATTTCCCTTATTCTTTTAAATACATATAGCACACAAAAATTCTTAGACAAATATTAAAACTAAAATAATTGTCTATATTATTTCGATCAACTTTTTTGTTTAATTTAAATAATCTTTCATTTAAACATGAATAAAAGATTTTGATCTTAATAACTTTTATGAATAAACAGTTTAAAACAAAAACAGCTTTACATGTGAAGCAGATCTCTATTTATAAAGTCAGATTTTTGCCTATCACTAAATATGATTAAAATTTTTAAAAAATTATTTTAAAGTTCACATATATCTCCTTATTTTTTAATTTACAGTGAGGTCTGACTACTACATTTCTCCTTCCTTATGAAAATTTTAAAAAAAATTTACTATGTCAATGAAATAAATAATATAAGAGAATAATCTAAAGCAAAGGATATTAATTTACAAGATTGAAATATCTCACTACAACATGTAGGTTATTTTAAGTATTAGCTTAATTACACTAGTTTTTCTAATCTTTCTAATTTATAAGAAACAAATATATTTCTCAAAACAAGAAAGCAATACATTATACTATAATAACATTGCATCCATTAACAAATATAATCATTCTATTTTAACTAAGCTTATATATAGGCAAATCTCATTTAAACCAATTTGTAATGATTGAATAACAAATCACATTAAACAAATTATATCTTTAATTCAGAGTGATGCAATAGACATTAGCCCTTCATAATTGTAAAATCTTTTTCTATTATCTACGATCTTAAATATAAGCAGGGTAAGTTTTGAAACGGAAGATTATCAATATAATGATTGACATTTCAAGTTTCATTCTTATTACATATTTATAAAACAAATCAAGAATATTATGCAAATTACATAAAAATTGAATGACACATTCAATTTTGAGACAACTTAAAAATACAGATTTCTGATATCAAACAAAATTATTATCACAAACAAATGATCTTAATTCTCTACTTTATTTAAGCCTCAACATACATATTCTCCTCTAACTTTATTTCAATAAGATATTTATAAAACAAGTCACCAAGATCAGGCAAGTGGCATAAATTCCTATCAATATATTTATTCCTTAATTCATCTAAAAATACAGATTTTTATACAACATGAAATCCTTATCACCTTCTCAACCACACTATAGCCATTTCTACCTACACATTTCGTTTGCCCTGTCATCATTATTTATAGAATACAAAAAGCTAAATCTCTTTATAATACCCTGATTTTTAAATAATTTTTCATGGTCAAATATCTTGACACTACATTCACCGTTACTCAAATCCTTAAAATATATATTACTCACAAACTCTTCATGAAGTTTTAACTCATGTAATAGACACAAATTTTCATCAATCTTAAAATTTCTCCTATCAAAACTAGAATCGATATATTCGTGACTATCATCTATATAAATTTTATCAGCATACCTTCAGTTCATGGCACTCTCTTCAAAACAAAATCTATTTATTACCACTGCTATTCTTTTCTTACACAAAGAACTCTCAACCTTAAAATTATCATTTTTTACATACTCTACTTATATTTCATCACTATTTTATTAGTATTTAGTTCTTGCTGCTGCAATGTTTCTATCATTTAATTAGTCCTAGCACTCAAGTCTATAAAGTAATCTGTCTGCATTTTTAAATAATCCTCTGTAGCCTTGCCCATTTTATCAAAATGATTATTTAAATGACCCCCTAACTTCAAAGTTATCATATTTCATATCAACTTCTTCTGCATTGAAAATCACATTTTCTTTTCTAATCTTCAAAGAATAATTTCCCAAAAATGGTTATTTTTATTACGTTGTAGCTTGGTATAATCTATGTTATTTTTTACTAAAGCAAAGCTAACTATAGAGCTTTTAACCTTAAAATTATTATTGTACATATTTTCTAGATTTATCTCCTCAACAAATTTAGCAACCATTCTATTATTTAATGCTTGACTGTCAGCTTTAGCTTCATCTCTCATTTCATTAAACTTACGCTTCAATTACCAACTAATGTCTGGTTATCAGCTTTCAATTTATCAATCAATGCTTGGCGATCAGCTTTAACTTCAGCGCTTGTTTCATCAAATTTAACACTTAACATCACTAGCATGTCTTGAAACATTTTTCTTATTTCTACCTGCTATATATGTATGTAAAATATGTTGGTTTGCACTTACTGCATAACGTGAATTCTTCTCCACACAAAATTAGAGAGCGCTGCCGTAAATTATGATTTCCAGAATATATGCCCGATAAAGGGATATAGTATAAAACTGGTGGCAGAGATTTATCGCTCTCAGTTCCCGGGATGTTATCAGTACACAGCCTTCAGGATAAATGAAATCCGTAGTAAAGAAAACAGTAGGTAAAATGGCTACTGTAGAAACGTATAAAATAAGGACTGGTAAAATAAAACAATATTATGTTTAATGTAAATAAACTGAGTGAAATCTTGTGTGTATATATTATTATTATAA
This sequence comes from Epiperipatus broadwayi, assembly GCA_028023455.1. Lineage (NCBI taxonomy): Eukaryota > Metazoa > Onychophora > Udeonychophora > Euonychophora > Peripatidae > Epiperipatus > Epiperipatus broadwayi. Next base: position 1,233,008 of record JAQFVV010000195.1, on the reverse strand, counting down.
TTGTATGTTCGTGTGGTAGAAACTAGTAATTAAAATATATATAGAAATATTAAATGAGTTATTTTAATTTATTGCTATCTTACTGATTCAACTTAATTGAAACCTAAGACATAGCAGAGTGGCGCAGCTTACAGGATTAAAAGCCCAATATTAAAGTGAGGCACTCGTAATAAACGTTACATAAAAAACAACAACATGGCGGCCATAAACGCTATAATGCGCGAGTTCGACGTAAATGATGTTGACTCGTGGAAGAGTTATATTGAACAAGCGGAATATTACATGTTCATAAATAAAATTGAGGACGATAGATATAAGATTTCCACACTATTATATCTAGCAGGAAAAGACATAATCCAATTAGCAAACAGGATTACCGACCCGAAGCGTCCCGAAGATTTTACGTATAAGGAATTTATAAAAAAATTAAATGAATACTTTCTACCGAAGCAGTCTAAATGGATAGCACGCCTTCGGCTGAGAAATAGAATGCAGTCACCGCAAGAGAAATACGTGGATTACGATCTTGCACTGCGAAAATTAGCCAAGGAATGTGAATACGGTCCAGAAATAAACGACGCTTTGTTGGAACAGTTCTTGTACGGAATGATGGACGAAAACTTCAGGAAGGTCTTATTGAGTGATTCGGAATTGACTTACAAAACAGCAATTGATAAATGTGTCGCGCAAGAGGCCATGCTCAACATCGCATCGGAATATACTAGATCAAAATCACCGGAAAAGATCGCTTTCAGTAGAGAAAAGAAAAAAATTGACTCTACGTCTTTCGGCGGACACACCAAACAACAAAATTGTACTTGCTGTGGAAAATCCGGTCATACAAAAAGTAGCTGTAGGCACAAGGATAAAACATGTAGACAATGTAACAAGAAAGGACATTTAGTGGCCGTGTGTTATTATAAAGACGGCGGGACACAGAGAAAAAATGTAGATATCAAACCCCGAGTAGAATATAAAAAATCAACTATTAAGACTGTATCAAAAGGCGACAATAAAACAGATCACATTCTTCTGGATTTGCAGGTCTGTGGAAAAGCAATCACAATGGAAGTAGACAGTGGAGCTGGATTGTCATTGATATCACTTAAGGATTGGACAGATCGATCACTCGAGGTAGTAAAAATAAATTAAAGCTACGTAAGGCTGATACAATCGTAACAGATATAAACGGAAACAAAGTTGATATCCGAGGAAAATTAACTGTGCCTGTGACACTTAATTCCAGACATAAATCTTTGACATTGTATATAGTAAATAAAGACATTAGTCCATTATTGGGAAGAAACTGGTTTGCTCCACTGGGAATACACATAAATATACTAAAAACTGTCCGTATAGAAAAAGAAATAAAAAAAAAATATCCGGAACTGTTTACATCAGGCCCAGCAGAATTTAGAACAAGACCAGTAGACGTAGAATTGGTACCAGAAGCCAAAGCCATTGTTTGTAAGCCCAGAAAAGTACCATTTGCAATGAGGGAGAGGGTGGAAAAAGCAATAATGGATTTAGTATCAAAAGGAGTATTAACACCCACTGAAGAATCATCGTGGGCAACTCCTATTGTAACCATAGTAAAACCAGATGGAAGTATAAGATTATGTGGAGATTATAGAGTTACGGTCAACAAATATATAAACAAAGGTGCATACCCGGTCCCCAGTGTAAAGGAAATACTGGCATCATTACAGAAGGCCAAGTATTTTGCAAAAATTGACCTAAGAGCAGCTTTCCACCAGATCCCAGTAACAAAAAGTACATCTGAATTACTTACACTGACCACACATAAGGGATTATACACATGTAATAAATTGCCATATGGAATAACCATTGTGCCGAATGTGTTTCAGGCTAAAATGGACATGCTATTCAGATCTATGGAAGGAGTGATACCTTATTTAGATGACATTTTAATTATTGGTGCAACTGAGGCAGAACTCGAGAAACGGGTAGATCAGGTTTGCTCAGGATTGTCCCAGGCCAAAGCAAAACTTAATGTGAATAAATGCATTTGGTCAGCTCGAGAAATCAAGTTCCTGGGACACATAATAAATGAAAATGGTCGAAAACCCGACCCCGAAAAGGTAAAGGCTACAAAAAATGCTACAAAACCCAAAAATGTCAAAGAATTGCAGGCATTTTTAGGACTTCTAAACTTTTATGAGAGTTTTTTAGAAGGAAAGTCACACTTGCTGTCACCACTATACCTGTTATTAAAAAAGAAACAGCAATATATCTGGACTGATGCACAGGAGAATGCTTTTAGAACTGCAAAAGACTTATTAATGTCAGAAGCACTACTGGTACATTACCAAAGTGACTGGGCAGTGAACATCACAACCGATGCATCTGAGTATGGTGTGGGAGCGGTCATATCACACCCATGCTATGAAGGGGAGCGTCCAATAGCATTTGCATCAAGAGTATTGACAGCTGCAGAGAAAAATTATAGCCAGATTGACAAGGAAGCGTTGGCAGTGATTTTTGCAGTAAAAAAATTTCACCAATATGTGTATGGCCGCAACTTCACCATCTATACAGATCATCGCCCCTTAACAGGGATTTTTGGTGGTGAAAAGGGACCTATAGAACCCCCAAGTCAACGTATGGTGCGATGGACAAACTTGATGTCACAATACGACTATAAGCTAATCTACAAACCTGGGAAAACAATTGCACATGCAGATGCTTTGTCTAGGCTGCCAGACACCACAGAAAGAGTGTTCAAAACTAAAGAGATAAATTACATTGACACATTACAGTCAAAGGAGATAAATAGCATGACTATAAAGGAATGGACCAGAAAAAATGATGGTTATGTACAGTTAATAAAGTGGATCAGAAATGGGTGGCCAAAGAAATGCCCTAGTGAATTGAGCAAAGCTATATGGATAGCTAGGGATAAACTTTCTGTGTGCGATGGATGTATCTTACAAAATGACAGAGTGTTAGTACCTATTGAAGGTAGGCCACAAGTTCTAAACCTACTTCATCAAGGACATCCAGGAGTGGTACGAATGAAAGCCCTTGCACGGTCATATGTATGGTGGCCAAACTTAACAAATGAAATAGAGACCCGAGTAAAAAATTGCAGGAACTGCCAACAAGTGGCCAGATTACCACCAAAGCATTATGAAACATGGGAACCACCTAAGTCTCCATGGACACGTGTTCATCTGGATCACATTGGCCCATTGGATGGACACTTGATACTATTAGTGATCGATGCTTTTTCTCGATGGACTGAGTATCGAATAGTTAAGGATACTAGTGCAGACTGTACCATCCGAGTGTTAAATGAACTATTTGCCACACATGGTTATCCAGAAACTATTGTGACAGACAACGGTTCAGGTTTCGCTTCAAGAAAATTTACAGATTTTCTAAACAAGGGAGGAATTAAACACCTGCTTACACCCCCTTACCATCCTGAAAGCAATGGGATAGCGGAACAAGGAGTACAGCACTTAAAAAAACACTTTAAAAAAACTTCAGAACAAAAACATATCAGAAGCCTTGATACAGGCTATGTATGCTCAGCACTTTACTCCAAACACTGCAACGGGTAAAACTCCAGCAGAGCTATTGATGTGTCGGACATTCAGGACCCATTTGACAAAGCTACTACCTGGAAACACTAGAAATAAAAATAATAATGCCAAAGTGGTTAAGTTTTTGCCAGGCGATTGCGTATGGGTGTTGGATGTTTTTAAAACATAAATGGAGCCCTGGAGTAGTAAACCAGTCATTGCATAAACAGATTTGTCTAATCGAGATGGAGGGTGGAAAAGTGTTAAGAAAACATATAAACCACCTTCATCATCGTGAAACAAAGGAAGACGAAGCTATATGGCCAGAAATGAACCATATCATGAAGGGACCGACTAAAGATGAATATAAAAAGAAAGATGAGTCAGAACTGACTGAAGATGAAGTGACAGAGCAAGAACTGGACTCACCAGGAGTACAAAGGGGAAAAATAAATGATAGTCCTAAAATTCCCCGAATACGGAAACCACCGGTTAAATTTAAGGACTATATAGTAAACTAGAGTAATATGTATTACTAGAGTGGGGGAAGGACTGCTATATATGTATGTAATATATGTTGGTTTGCACTTACTGCATAACGTGAATTCTTCTCCACACAAAAATAGAGAGCGCTGCCGTAAATTATGATTTCCAGAATATATGCCCGATAAAGGGATATAGTATAAAACTGGTGGCAGAGATTTATCGCTCTCAGTTCCCGGGATGTTATCAGTACACAGCCTTCAGGATAAATGAAATCCGTAGTAAAGAAAACAGTAGGTAAAATGGCTACTGTAGAAACGTATAAAATAAGGACTGGTAAATAAAACAATATTATGTTTAATGTAAATAAACTGAGTGAAATCTTGTGTGTATATATTATTATTATAATTGTATGTTCGTGTGGTAGAAACTAGTAATTAAAATATATATAGAAATATTAAATGAGTTATTTTAATTTATTGCTATCTTACTGATTCAACTTAATTGAAGTTAAGACATAGCACTACCCAACTAATATGTTCCAAAATATTAGTTTGTGCCGCACCCCCAATACAACAGGATTAATATTTCTCATAGTTAATAAAACAAAGTACACAAAAAAAATCATTTTTTTTTTTAAAATAAATGTTTCCATAAGATAAAATATATTTACCAATACAGTAATAATCTGGTGTTTTCTATACCTTCCATTGTGACCTAAAAAAAGCATCTAACAAAAATAAAAAAATCTACTTATCTTAATAAATATTCATTTCCAAGGAATGAAATTTTCACCAAGTAAACTTTATCTCATTAAATGTGATATACTTTTCTCTTATATTAAAGTTGAATAATTATTATACATAAATCAAAAAGCATTGTCATCACAAAATATTATTCACATAAGGTCCTTTAAATTACTTATCAGGTACACTAAAATGAAAAAAATAAAATTACAACTATAGGAAATGTTTATCGAGCCATCATATCGGGTCATCAAAACTGTAATGGTAAATACTGCTGGAAGGTGTCTCTTCAAATTTTCCAAGTATTTCGATAGCAAAACTGTAGCGTACTATAAAAATAATGGGAAGTCAGGTTGACTTTTCTTAAATAATATTCTCTAAGATAAAATGTATTTATATTTAAGATTCTTTTATTACATATGTGTGTATTTCAAATAAATATGTATCGCAATCAAAGGGGCATTTTATTGATCTTAAAATATATTTAGAATAAATAAACGAATAATCCTAAAGTTTCTTTTCATGTATATATCATACTTTTCCTATTTACATTACAATGTTATGATATTTAATAGCAATTTAATATGGCTAGGCAAAAGAAAATATTAGTGTGTGCGTATTTAATATCTCAAGCTAAATATCAAAACGCCATAGCGAATCTAATATGTGTGATCAAAATCAATGATAAGTATCGATCTTATAAAGAATATACATGAAAACCAAATTTAATAAAACGTTACATACATTTTATTGACATTTAAGTGATTTCATATTATCATTAATAACAAACACGTATATAAAGTTAAGAATTAAAGAAAAATAATAAAAAATTCAAATTGATATTTAGCTCAGTTTTCTATAAGCTGAAAAAAAATCTTTAACTAGGGTTATATGAAAGAGTATTATAATTATTTATCAATAAAATAAATAACTAATTTGGAATATAATTTTATATATATTTCGCATGTAAAAGTTTTTCTTTTCTAATAACACATCAAACTTATCCACTTATACAAAATAATATATAGGGAACCTTTTGCCAAAGAAATCAAGTCATATATCATGTGATTTAATTTAATAAGCTTGTTTACAAATGTTATATAATGAGCGTTCCAATAGCAGCTTATTAAATTAAATCACGTGATATATAACTTCATTTCCTGATAATTATCATTATTACTCATATGGATTTGGCGATTTTATATTTCTAAAGCTGTTAATATATGGCTATTTAAATTAGATAACTGGAGTTTCTACTTAATAGTTAGCCATTAGATAAAGAGCTGGGCTTGGCCTAGTATTTTAAATCTAATGCTTGAATATCCAAATTAATGGCATATTTAATAAAATGGCAAAAGCAAAATAAAGATATTGCTGCATGTATTAATGTACATTCTCATTTAATATATAATAAGAACAATTTTATCGTCTCTTACATAAAAATGAAATAGCTACTTGGAAAGAATTTGCATCTCTCACATAAAACAAGTTTGTCATAAGAGGAATTCGCCATCTTTTATACAAATAAAAATTATGTATGTCATCACATATGACAATGTCAACTATAAAATAGCCTACTATTCAAATTATTCATGGATCAAACTAAATTAACAATGCTTTACTTCTAGTACTTGTATCCTTAATAACTCACTAAATATCGATATGATTCATTTTGCTCTGAAATGATGCATTTATAAGATTTAAAGTTTATAACCATAATAAATTTTAAAAAAACAATTATATAGCCCTTAATATTATAACTAGTCACAACAAACTTATTATATGGGATGTTTGAAAATATATATTATATATGAAGTGAAAGAACATTGGTGGTCGAGAGGTCAGTGACAGCTGCTTTACAAGCAGTTGTCCGGATTAGCGGGTTCGCTTCCCGGCTGATGCTATGACCCATGAGAAAAAAAAGAGCATATTTTTAAATATTGCTTTTTCTATTTTAATTGGAGATCTAAGAAAAAAATGCATAGCAACAATTCATAATAAAATTACTATTAACGGAAATAATGTCATTTATTTTTTATTTAAAGTCCTAAATTCAGAGTTCATTTTGAATCTGATTTTTAGTGGATTTCCTGGGTGATATTTGTTGACAAAATAAGAAGCAATGATTACTAAAGAAAGTTCATCTCGGTTAAATTTTTAGAAGCCAATTACAGGTGAACATAAAAATTTAAGAATCCTTGGAAATGTTGATAAATTTATTAATTTGTCCATGCAGTAACATTCTCCTTCCAGATAGCTTTAAAATGTAAATTCTTCATTGCTGTGGTTTAGAAAAGATAGTTTCCTTTTTTGTTAGATAGTTTTCTATTTTATTTTAAGTTTTTGTTTTATCTTAACATTATGCCATGGAGACTATCATGATTAATAACTTTACTACTATTTCCATTTTAAAAACTAGATTTAAATAAACAATCTAGTTTGGATTGAGTGTTTCTTATTAAGTACCGAATTTTCTTTTCTTTATTAAGAATAAACAATCCTTCATTACCGCTAATTAATGACATCCAAAATTACTATGGTTATCTCCTAGAAGTGATGCAGTGCTAAAATTTTCCATTGTCCACTTTGCATATTGCAACATACCTGAACATTTGTTTTTGAATGACTTGTATTCAATTATTTTTAAAATTATCTAAAATAATTGTCTATATTATTTCAATCATTTTTTACTTAAATTTGGATAAAAGATTTTGATCTTAACAACTTTCAAAAATCAACAGGTTACAATGAAAACAACCTTGTGCAAAACAAATAGACACAACAGATCTCTACAAAGTCAGATTTTTGACTGTCACTATATATGATTAAAATGAAAAAAAATCTTTCAAAGACCGTATAAATCTCCTTTTTTAAAATTCACAGTGAGAGCTAACTACTATATATATATATCTGAGAGTGGAGCAAAATGAAAGAGACAGTGAATATTGACTCTGACGTTTATGTAAACAGAATACGCTTGTTTTGGAGGTTTTGATAAAGCTCCATCTATTGATCATTAATACAAGTGATAGCAAGTTTTTACGTATATAAAACTTGTGTTTGTTTTTCATATATATATATATATATATATTAACCAAAAGAAAGGATGGAGGCTGTCTAAGCCTCATGAAGGGTTAGGGAAGAAGGGATTTTATTCATTTCATAATGGATTGTTTTTTTTCTTTTTTTTTTTTGAGCATAGTAACATATGGAATGGTATACCTATATATTAATGTTAATAAGGTTGTTTGACTGTATCTAAAATACTGTGTAGTACTTGGTATTGGGTCTATGTTCTTTTCCAAAATACTTCATTGGCCAATCCTTATATACTGGAAATGCATGGAGTGAACTCCTCCTAAATGTGCCAGCCAAAGAAATGGACATAAGCTACTGAAAAATGCTTCATTTCTGAACCTGGATCACACTAAGGCTTTCAATATGAATGGAATTTTGGAGCCATTGAAGCAGGTCTCCTTTCGAAGATAACACTTTTGCTGACAGGAATGGGACTTGCATCTGAACTATGAGATGGTTTTGAAATATCCAGTCTCATAATTTGCTGCACATACATATCTTGGCATGTAGAAGTATGTTGTTGTTCTGTAAAAACATCACCACACCAGCTTCTGTGTACAGCAGTTGGCACAATTTGAACGGCTCAGTTTTGCAGTCAGCCATTTTATTTGGTGCAGCTATGTTCTCGTGCAAACATGAGCTGGTTGAAATCTTGCTTGGACATACCCTTTCTGAATTTTTTCAAGGTTCCACATTGAGTAGGGAAGTATGGCAATGGGTTTACAATTGTTAGGAGGTAATAGTAGTTCAGATGACTTGTAAGCTAATTACTTTGACATGCATATTTGAAGAGTTGTGGCAGGCTGAAATCCAGACACCCTCATATGGTACTGTAGCAGACTTTGAACTGTGAGCATTGGGATAAAGTGCTTAACACAAAGCAGCAGGCCAGCCACATAAATGGCATATTTATGTGTTTTTGCATATAAATAATGTCATCAAGTGGCTGACACAAGCTAAGAAATTAACCAAAAGTACTTCTGTAGATTGAAAGAATATATGTAATAGTTAATTACCATTATATTTATTATTTTTATTGTTAGATATATTGTAACCTTCAGTTCTTACAGTAGAAGTTTTGTTAAGTTTTGTGATAATTTACTAAAAAATTTATTAAATAGTTTATTTATCATTAAATAAATGTCATTACTATAATAGTGGTTAAAGTGATAGTTGCTATTATATTACTAGTTTAAAAACAATGTTATATAAGTGTATTTCAATAATTTTTAAACTTATTATTATTGTAATTTTTTATAATTATAAGTGCATAATCATAAACCATTATTTATGTAAAGCATAACTTAGTTTTACACAGGTCATAGTAGAAGATTTCAAATATTGTTAATTTAATATTTTTCATCTTTTTATTAAATTAAAATATCATAAATGAACTATAAAATGAGTAAGGAAATGCTTATTAGTGTAGTTAAAAGTACAATTTATATGAATATTAATATAATTCTAATTATTAGTTGAATATTATATTGTAATCTTTTAAAAATCTTAGGATTAATTGTTTTAAATTAAGTAATTTTTAAAGTAATTATCTTCTGTGAGTGAGTGTGCTTGGAATCAATAATTAAAAAGATACTTCCTTGTTGAAAAAAGTAATATCTTAAAAGTGATTTAATATTTTACAACTAAATAGTATTTTGAGAAAGTTTAAATGAAAAACAAGAAAATGTATTTAAACAGTGTATTATTTGGGTAATCCAGTATTTACCTTGCTATGACGTAATTAGCCTGAAGGCACACAACTGTAATTATCCGATATTTGCATCGTCGGAAGAACACATGAACGTTGTCATGGCAACGAAGACACTGACATGACTAATTCTAGAAATTTTATTTTTTGTTACATTACTATTACGTCATAAGCCTGAAGGCATACCGCTGTAATTATCCGAATTTACGAGATTTTTTTTTTGTCTTGACCTGCGAGATTTAAAAGTGTATTTTTTCCTATTTGTTGCATCGTTTTATTGAGTGCAGCAGCGTTTTTTTGCATACCATTTTCAGAGCTTTAATTTTCAGTGATTTCAGAAAACTTTTTTAAGAAATCATTACTTCCTCAACAATTGTAAGTAATTTACATGTTATTTCTTCTATGATATTAAGTGGATGTATTTTATATTTTATTAATTTCCCGGATTTTCTGAAAAAAACTCCCATAAGAAAAGGCACGTGGTTTGAAGGCTCCAGAATATCCTTCGTTCATTTTCAGTGTTTTAATAGTTCAGCAATTTTTTTACCATTTTTAAAAAAGAAATCATTACTTTCTCAACAATTGTAAGTAATTTACATGTTATTTCTTCTATGATATTAAGTGGATGTATTTTATATTTTATTAATTTTCCGGATTTTCTGAAAAAAAACTCCCATAAGAAAAGGCACGTGGTTTGAAGGCTCCAGAATATCCTTCGTTCATTTTCAGTGTTTTAATAGTTCAGCAATTTTTTTACCATTTTTAAAAAAGAAATCATTACTTTCTCAACAATTGTAAGTAATTTACATGTTATTTCTTCTATGATATTAAGTGGATGTATTTTATATTTTATTAATTTTCCGGATTTTCTGAAAAAAAAACTCCCATAAGAAAAGGCACATGGTTTGAAGGCTCCAGAATATCCTTCGTAACGGCTCTCCGTTTTATATATTGTTGGTCCAGAGAATTAACGTCTATCCTATTTTGTGCTGACCAGTTAGAAATGGCGGACAAGACTGTGATTGACTGGAACAACTATCTCCGTGAAGTATGTGCATGGAAGCTGTTACATAATGAAAGGCGGAAAATCAGAGGCCCTAACACAATTGTGGAAATAGACGAAACTCTATGTGGAGGCGTACCTACAAAGATGGTCATTTTGGTGCAATTCTACAACATATAAGCCAGCTCAGTCCACCGCAGTAATCGTTATTTGGGTAAGTACGCATTTTGTTGTGATATTCATCTTTTATTTTCCTTATAAATTACAGTAGTTTTTATTTGTAGTTATTATTTGAATACTTGCAGAATTATTAATTCACCACTTGCACTTTAAGATACGTTTTTTAAAAAAGAAAATTAATATTTGTAGACTCGCAGTTTTCACTTTATGATAGGCTTTTTTAAGACGACAAAATTATTATTTGAATACTTGCAGAATTATTAATTCACCACTCGCACTTTAAGATACGTTTTTTAAAAAAGAAAATTAATATTTGTAGACTTGCAGTTTTCACTTTATGATAGACTTTTTTAAGACGACAAAATTATTATTTGAATACTTGCAGAATTATTAATTCAGGACTTGCACTTTAAGATACGTTTTTTAAAAAAGAAAATTAATATTTGTAGACTCGCAGTTTTCACTTTATGATAGGCTTTTTTAAGACGACGACAAAATTATTATTTGAATACTTGCAGAATTATTAATTCAGGACTCACACTTTATACGTTTTTTAAAAAAGAAAATTAATATTTGTAGACTCGCAGTTATTTGTAGATTCGCAGTTTTGACTTTATGATAAGTTTTTTAAAATTTATATAGTACTTTTAAGATGACTTAAAGTATTCATGATGTATATATTATTTTTAATCTTTTTTTTGCCGCATATCACTATTTTGTGTCCTATTTATTAATTTTTTTTTCATGATTTGTGGACTCGCAGTTTTTACTTATTAATTTTGTAGTGATATTTATCTTACATTTTCCTATTGTGCATCCAATTTTAGTTAATTATTTATGATGTATATATTATTTTTAATCTTTTTTTGCCACATATCACTATTTTGTGTCCTATTTATTAATTTTTTTTTTCATGATTTGTGGACTCGCAGTTTTTGCTTATTAATTTTGTAGTGATATTTAATCTTTTTTTGCCGCATATCACTATTTTGTGTCCTATTTATTAATTTTTTTTTTTCATGATTTGTGGACTCGCAGTTTTTACTTATTAATTTTGTAGTGATATTTATCTTACATTTTCCTATTGTGCATCCAATTTTAGTTAATTATTTATGATGTATATATTATTTTTAATCTTTTTTTGCCACATATCACTATTTTGTGTCCTATTTATTAATTTTTTTTTTCATGATTTGTGGACTCACAGTTTTTACTTATTAATTTTGTAGTGATATTTAATCTTTTTTTGCCGCATATCACTATTTTGTGTCCTATTTATTAATTTTTTTTTTCATGATTTGTGGACTCGCAGTTTTTACTTATTAATTTTGTAGTGATATTTATCTTACATTTTCCTATTGTGCGTCCAATTTTAGTTAATTATTTATGATGTATATATTATTTTTAATCTTTTTTTGCCGCATATCACTATTTTGTGTCCTATTTATTAATTTTTTTTTTCATGATTTGTGGACTCGCAGTTTTTACTTATTAATTTTGTAGTGATATTTAATCTTTTTTTGCCGCATATCACTATTTTGTGTCCTATTTATTAATTTTTTTTTCAGGATTTGTGGACTCGCAGTTTTTACTTATTAATTTTGTAGTGATATTTATCTTACATTTTCCTATTGTGCGTCCAATTTTAGTTAATTATTTATGATGTATATATTATTTTTAATCTTTTTTTGCCACATATCACTATTTTGTGTCCTATTTATTAATTTTACCAATTTTTTTTTCAGGATGGACGCCGCCGGCATTATTCTGTACCACGTGTTTGTTTCTCCGTTTTGACCTCATGAACCTGTACCATGTGCCTTCCCCCAGCTCTTCGTTTCTATGACGACATTGCCCTGAGGGCATCCTATTCTAATCTACCGATCTTTGACGTAACGTCACCACGTGATATGCCACAAAATTTTTGCGATTACATGTGTCAGCAAATCACTAGGTGACGTTATCTTAAAAATCGGGTGGTTAGAGTAGTATGCCTTCAGGCAAATGATGTCATAGCAAGGTACCTTGCTATGACGTAATTAGCCTGAAGGCACACAACTGTAATTATCCGATATTTGCGTCGTCGGAAGAACACATAAACATTGTCATGGCAACGAAGACACTGACATGACTAATTCTAGAAATTTTATTTTTTTTTACATTACTATTACGTCATAAGCCTGAAGGCATACTGCTGTAATTATCCGAATTTACGAGATTTTTTTTTGTCTTGACCCGCGAGATTTAAAAGTGTATTTTTTCCTATTTGTTGCATCGTTTTATTGAGTGCAGCAGCGTTTTTTTGCATACCATTTTCAGAGCTTTAATTTTCAGTGATTTCAGAAAACTTTTTTAAGAAATCATTACTTCCTCAACAATTGTAAGTAATTTACATGTTATTTCTTCTATGATATTAAGTGGATGTATTTTATATTTTATTAATTTCCCGGATTTTCTGAAAAAAACTCCCATAAGAAAAGGCACGTGGTTTGAAGGCTCCAGAATATCCTTCGTTCATTTTCAGTGTTTTAATAGTTCAGCAATTTTTTTACCATTTTTAAAAAAGAAATCATTACTTTCTCAACAATTGTAAGTAATTTACATGTTATTTCTTCTATGATATTAAGTGGATGTATTTTATATTTTATTAATTTCCCGGATTTTCTGAAAAAAACTCCCATAAGAAAAAGCACATGGTTTGAAGGCTCCAGAATATCCTTCATAACGGCTCTCCGTTTTATATATTGTTGGTCCAGAGAATTAACGTCTATCCTATTTTGTGCTGACCAGTTAGAAATGGCGGACAAGACTGTGATTGACTGGAACAACGATCTCCGCGAAGTATGTGCATGGAAGCTGTTACATAATGAAAGGCAGAAAATCGGAGGCCCTAACACAATTGTGGAAATAGACGAAACTCTTTGTGGAGGCGTACCTACAAAGATGGTCATTTTGGTGCAATTCTACAACATATAAGCCAGCTCAGTCCACCGCAGTAATCGTTATTTGGGTAAGTACGCATTTTGTTGTGATATTCATCTTTTATTTTCCTTATAAATTACAGTAGTTTTTATTCGTAGTTATTATTTGAATACTTGCAGAATTATTAATTCACCACTCGCACTTTAAGATACGTTTTTTAAAAAAGAAAATTAATATTTGTAGACTCGCAGTTTTCACTTTATGATAGGCTTTTTTAAGACGACAAAATTATTATTTGAATACTTGCAGAATTATTAATTCACCACTCGCACTTTAAGATACGTTTTTTAAAAAAGAAAATTAATATTTGTAGACTCGCAGTTTTCACTTTATGATAGGCTTTTTTAAGACGACAAAATTATTATTTGAATACTTGCAGAATTATTAATTCAGGACTCGCACTTTAAGATACGTTTTTTAAAAAAGAAAATTAATATTTGTAGACTCGCAGTTTTCACTTTATGATAGGCTTTTTTAAGACGACGACAAAATTATTATTTGAATACTTGCAGAATTATTAATTCAGGACTCGCACTTTATACGTTTTTTAAAAAAGAAAATTAATATTTGTAGACTCGCAGTTATTTGTAGATTCGCAGTTTTGACTTTATGATAAGTTTTTTAAAATTTATATAGTACTTTTAAGATGACTTAAAGTATTCATGATGTATATATTATTTTTAATCTTTTTTTGCCACATATCACTATTTTGTGTTCTATTTATTAATTTTTTTTTCATGATTTGTGGACTCGCAGGTTTTACTTATTAATTTTGTAGTGATATTTATCTTACATTTTCCTATTGTGTGTCCAATTTTAGTTAATTATTTATGATGTATATATTATTTTTAATCTTTTTTTGCCGCAAATCACTATTTTGTGTCCTATTTATTAATTTTTTTTTTCATGATTTGTGGACTCGCAGTTTTTACTTATTAATTTTGTAGTGATATTTAATCTTTTTTTGCCGCATATCACTATTTTGTGTCCTATTTATTAATTTTTTTTTCATGATTTGTGGACTCGCAGTTTTTACTTATTAATTTTGTAGTGATATTTATCTTATATTTTCCTATTGTGCGTCCAATTTTAGTTAATTATTTATGATGTATATATTATTTTTAATCTTTTTTTGCCGCATATCACTATTTTGTGTCCTATTTATTAATTTTTTTTTTCATGATTTGTGGACTCGCAGTTTTTACTTATTAATTTTGTAGTGATATTTAATCTTTTTTTGCCGCATATCACTATTTTGTGTCCTATTTATTAATTTTTTTTTTCATGATTTGTGGACTCGCAGTTTTTACTTATTAATTTTGTAGTGATATTTAATCTTTTTTTGCCACATATCACTATTTTGTGTACTATTTATTAATTTTACCAATTTTTTTTTCAGGATGGACGCCGCCGGCATTATTCTGTACCACGTGTTTGTTTCTCCATTTTGACCTCATGACCCTGTACCACGTGCCTTACCCCAGCTCTTCATTTCTATGACGACATTGCCCTGAGGGCATCCTATTCTAATCTACCGATCTTTGACATAACGTCACCACATGATATGCCACAAAAGTTTTGCGATTACATGTGTCAGCAAATCACTAGGTGACGTTATCTTAAAAATTGGGTGGTTAGAGTAGTATGCCTTCAGTCAAATGACGTCATAGCAAGGTAAATACGGGACTACCATTATTTGTTTAGTACTGTAATGATTTTTATTTATTTTAAATAATTTTAAATGTATAATAATTTGTTTCTAAATAATAATTGTTTTACAAGCTGATGTAATACTTATTTTGTTTCTGGAATTATCCAAAGTATTTTAATTAAAACTATTTTTAGATTTTTAGCTTGGCAACTTAAAATATTTAACCTTTTTGAAACTAGGTTGCATAAATTAATATTAAATTGTCAATCACCCAACTAATTATCTATTATGTGACTTACAATATATGTCTTGACCATCCTTGTAAACCCACATCAGTTCATCATCACTTTCTTCAGTGCATTCAAGTAATAGTTTTTATAACTATTATTATTTTTTAATTTAAGGAAAATTATACATTGCTAGAATAGCAATCTATTCAGGTTTTTAATATCAACGCATTAAACTTCTAAATGCTTTACCATAAAAAAATTCTATAAATTTTATTGAAACTTAAAAAGTGTTATATTAGTTACAAGAGAAAATCATAAGGTCTTAGATGCAAATTGATACATGATATTGCATATGCAATAAGAATTTACAATCTTTCTTGTGATATGAAAAATAATTACTTACAGTAATTGAAAGAAGAGTGGTAATTACTTAACAGATTACATGTGTAAAATTAGGTTTACATAGAATTTTTAAATGGGATCTTGAAAAAAATACATGGAAGTACATGATAGTATGAAAGACTATATATATATTGCAATGGTATGATATATATCTTTCATACTATCAACATCTACATATAAGTACATGATAGTATGAAAGACTATATATATATTGCAATGGTATGAAAAGTGGAGCTGCTTTAACCTAACCAGGAGATGCAGGTAGAGAGGTTCAAACCTCACCTACTCCTCCAGATTGCTACTAAGCAACTTACTCCCCAAACCTCACTAGAATTTATTCTTTATGTATGCCTGGTGGTCAGGGAGATATGAGATCTCAAATGGGAATTTTAACCAAGAAAAATCAGGTTTAGACTATATAATAACACAGACAAGATATTGATGAGATTAGTGAATGAAAGTTTATTGTTCAATTAAAAGGAATGACAATTTGAAGAAATAATTAACAAAAAAATGTTGCAAGTTATTTTCTTGCATCTACAAACATGGATATGTATTGATATGCATTAGAAGGATCCAATTAATATAATTAAACAATAATACAGTAATTACAGAACAATATTATACTTAGCCAACAACTGGGTGCTTTACTTTAAAGGAGAGAGACAGAAAAACATAACTCTAGGGTGAAATTACAAAACTGGATAATTGGTTAAAACTAGTTAAATAGATTAAGGCCATGTTCAAATATAGCCTGTATTTAAATGACAAAATAAAAAAGAATCCCCCCCCCCAGTGGACATTTTTCAGACTTTCTTAGGAATATTTTGAGCATATTACAAAGTTAAGATTTATCTATAATGAAATTAAACATTACTGTGGTCCTTGGTGATTTAATTGTGTGAGTTTAGAAGCAAGTATCAGAGGCACAAAGGTTTATATATGGCTAACTTGAGGTTTGAATAGCACTCTGGGTCTAACACAAGAGTTAGAAAAATGGAGCTCATTCGCTTCAGTGTGATCCGAGCTCAGGGCCAGAGTATAAGTGCTTGTGTCCAGTAGTAATAGTGAAAAAAGATTGAGATCCACTTTATAATGGCCATTTAGGAACAGTGTTAGCTTATTAATCAATGACAGTGGGAGCTATGGAGATGTGCCAAGACATTCTCATGAATCACCGAGTAGCACAATATAAGAGAAAATGCAGTCAACTGACCGTTAAACTTTACAAACCTTAGGTAAAATATACGTATAAGAAATAATGTGATTTCAAAATTTTCTGAGACTGAGAGAATTTCCACTATTAAAAATAATTATTTTACACCTTTTAACTAACATTAAAATATATAAAAAAATAGGTATATTAATTAATCACTATTTAACTAGTTCACCCTTAGAGTTAGATATAAGATTTTAATTTTTATATATATAACTGTACTGTACCCTCTCTTACATTTAATAAAATTATAAAATGCTTAAGCTATATCTGTTTGATTTTCAAAGCAACCTTTATTATACTCAAGATTACAAAACGCATTAGAAAGTGTAAGTTAATCAAACTATGACAAGAAAATATATTCCAAAGAGATTTTAAGAACATAGTTATATTTCCTGATTAACCAGCCTACTATTTATTTATGATGTACACTGCTGGTGGAATCAGTTTTTTATTTATTTAAAAAGGGCATCAGAATTTTATACAAGAATTCACTGATCGTCCATCACATCGTCAATTTGTAACTAACAAATAAAAGTAAGATCAGGATTACATTTCTTAAAACACATAAAAATGCTGTTTCTGTGGCAGCAAATACATTTTCGGAATATCACACAATTTATAAAATAAGTATGGCTTGATGAGAGAGTTTGTATTTGAATTGCATTGAAATGTTGTTTTCATTGGATTTTTTTTTATTTTAAACTATTGAAATGTTCAGATTTTTTAAAACAATAATTATAAGACTTTTTACAATGTACTGTATTGAACTTTTATAAGGCAAAATGTTAAATATCTATGTTTTTATTGAGTTGCAATTAGGTAACGTGTCAGGTAACGTACTGTTAATAACATTCCACAAAACAAAGAAGATTCTACCGTCTGTATATTTTTGAAGTAAAAAAGAGCGGTACGAAAAAAATATCCAGTAAGAAAAGTCCAAATATACAGGTTTTTTTGTAAATTTAATAAAAAGCAAATATTATAAACATGTTTAATAAATAAAGAAGACGTTTGTATGTGTTTGTTGTTGTTTAAAAAAGTTTGAGTTTCTTTCTTCTGTCCGAGTACGGTTACGATTTTGAATTTTTTATTTTAGCATTACAAACAAACAGAACACTAACCCTAAAACTAACCCTAAAACTAACCCTAAACCTAACCCTAAACTAACCCTAAAACTAACCCTAAATCTAACCGTAACAATTTTTACTTTTATTACGATTATTATGTTTTAGTTAAACAACAACAAAAAAAAGTCGTAACTCAAGTAAAAAAATATCCGATAGAAAATTGATAAAAAAAAAAAGCCGTAACACAATTTAAAAAGTATATGATATAAAAAACACAAATCAAATTGTAATTTGTTGATTTTATTTTACATTTATTATTATCATTTAAATTGTATACGTTAATAAAAAATAATATTTTAAAAAGACAATTTTGTTTTGTTTTTATTTTCGCATTACAAAAAAGCACAGAAAAATTATTAAAATCAACGGCCAGTGAATGTTCATATTTTATAGTTTTAGCATGAAAACTGCGCCATCCAACGGCATCTTTATCTATAATACAAGCACCAATTTTTATATGAAATTTTCTTTAGAATTTTCCCCAGGCTTAACTATTAAGCATAGTGGCAAAGGTAATTTATACTTTTAAAAGTTATTAATAAAATAAACAACTAAAATTAAGAAAGTACAAATGAAAGTGTTATATTAATGCTAAATATTTTATTAAGATCAATTAAAATATTTAAATGGTAAATTATTAATAAAATCGGAAAGAACATTCGCTGTGTCCCCAACTAAGACTGGGTGACCAGTGAACAAATACACAATCAAGAACTCAACAAAATAACAGTAATATTTGAAACAATAGTAATTTATACACAAATTTGGAAGAAAATAAATAACTACTCTACTGATCTTTAACGTAAATATACAGTTTAAAATTGATAGAGATTAAATCATCAGTTAATTATTTAGCAACAAATACTACTTACACAATTAAGGAAAAGTTATTAATCATGTTACCCTCAAAAAGCCTCTTGAAGTGTTTCAAAATAATAAGATCAAGGTGGTCTGTTTAAAACCCTAATTGGCTTAGTGACCTTCAGGAGATCCTGGGGAAAAAATCCTTTGATGATGATCTACTGCTCTTCAGCTTACAGATGCACTATTAATAGCAGCAACCACAGAAAAAGCAATCAGTTCTTTTTGTCTAGCATTTTATATCATCTCCTTCTTTGTTTCTCTTATCTTTTCTAGAATAAATTCTTGGGGTTTAATTAGTTTAAATTATTAGTTTGTTATCATACAAATAATTTCTTATCTTTAATTACACAATTCATTACTTTCTTAGGAATTTATTTTTATATCTATAAAGTTTTATAATTAATTAAAATTTATGAATTCCTTTCCTTATAATGTGATTTATAAGCTTGGTTTTATTTAATCAATATATATATATATATATGCGTGTGTGTGTATCCATGTTAGTTTAAACTATGTTTAATTGCAAATGTTTTATTCAATGATTTATTATTTAAAATTAAAGATTAAATATTCTTTAATATTTTACATTTCACCCCTTACTCCAGAAAAGTTTATGCTCATATATAGTCATTAAATCTGGCTGGTCTCTGTATCTGACATCTGGGTCTGAGTGATATAATTGTTAATCCAGTCATGTTTAGTGTTGATTTTATTTCCTGTTCCATCATTGTGTTTTCCATGTTGCAGCACTTTGGTCTTTACTCTTCATTGTCGATTCATGGTGTTGTTTCCATTGTGTCTTGTCTTCCTTCATTATTTTGGCCAGCTACAAGTATTTTATCAATAATTTTTTCTTGTGCATATTTTCATCTCAATTTATAAGTTTCTAGTTATTTTCTTAACACTGTAATCCCTTTTTAAAATGATTTCATTTTTCTCAGCCATTGTCGTCTTATTGCCAATGCAGGTAGTTTAATATATAACCCATACTTCACAGAGTTACAGTGTCATTTCTTAGCACCATCTATCATTTTCATCATTTTTTGAATGTAATGACATTTGCTAGTTTTATAGACGAATGGTTTCACCTTCTGTTGTAACTATTTATTAATGAAATCTGGCTTTTTGTATTCCATTTCCCAATAAATAGGGAATTTTTAGCAATTTAAATTTCGATCCCTAATTCCTGGAACCACTCCCTCTCCAAAATAGGGTTAATCTTCCTTTTTACAATGTATAGTAGTAGATTCATTTTTTTACTACAATAGTTGATGGGCCCTATCACACAACCTGCTATTCTTAATGCATTTCCATTAACATCATGCACTCTAATGTTCATTTTTCCTAATTTATTTTCCACATTATCTGATGACCGCAACATCCAGTTTGATAGTGATATCAGGGAAATACCTAACTCACTATCTATCTCCATTAACAGTTCTTTGCTGAAATATTGCAACGTCATCATAAATTGATTTTGAACTTGGGTGGCCATGTTTTTAATTGTATGGTAAACTGTCCTATTTTTATGCAAGGCAATTTACTGCTGCCTTTCTAGTTACTTTCTTATTTGCATGTACATGTTAAATGCCCCTTTTTTCCACATTTAAAACATGACTCTTTATGCCACTACATTGTTTTTATGTGTGGCTTCTTTTACCACAACAAAAACATTTTACACATTAAGTTACTTATTTCAGCTTCTGATGGTATAGACTTTTCATGTTCCTGTTTTAAACACATATGTAGAATTTTCATCCCTCTTACTGCTAAACACCTGAGCCTTGTTCCAGTGTTAACTCATACATGATGCCTTTCTTAATGGCCATATCATATGTAATGTCATGTTTAGTGAGAAATTGTCTGAGCCTATCGGCAGACATTCCTCATAGTAACTGACCAATGAGTATTTCATCCAAGATGTCACCATACTCGCAACCCTTGGTCAATTCTTTAAAAGCTGTATTATACTCTTTAATTTTCTCACCTTTTAACTACTTCCTTCTTTGCAAATTTAAATTATTTATGTGTCGTGATTGACACGGTCTGAAATGATCACTTAGTTTGTTTATTAGATCCTCATACTTTACTTACTCGATAATAGGTATGTCAAACAATCTATTTGTGACTTCTATAACTTTCATCCCTGCAAAACACATGAGTGCAGCTATTTTTCTTTTATTATCTTCAATTCCATTCAATATAAAGAAGTTCTGTAGTTGCATAATATACAATGGCCAGTCAGACATGTTGGTAACTTTCAATTCTGGTAAACTATGCTGTCCCAATGTACTCATGACTAATTACAGAATAATTTAACTTTAGGACTAACTTTAATGCTATAATTGTAAATTGTTCTTCCTAAGTTAGAAAACCCAATACCAGAACTACTAAAGCTCTTTCCTATTTCTAGTTTTGAAATATGACTGCACCAATAATTTGCTGTGTCCCCAACTAAGACTAGGTCACCAGTGAACAAATACACAATAAAGAACTCAACAAAAGAACAGTAATATTTGTAGCAATAGTAATTTATACACAAATTTGGAAGAAAATAAATAACTACTGATCTTTAACCCAAGTATACAATTTAAAATTGATAGAGCTTAAGTTCCTGGTTAATTATTTGCCAGAAAATAACATCTACACAATTAAGGAAAAGCTATTAATCACTTTACCTTCACTAACATCTGTAAGCCTTAATATACGACCCTCGATGAGCCTCTTGGGGCATTTCAGAATAATAATATGAGAGTAGTTTGTTTAGAACCCTAATCAGCTTAGTTATCTTCAGGAGTCGAGATCCTATGAAAAAAATTCTTTACTGATGATCTACTACTCTTCTGCTTGTGGAGACACAGGAACCACAGAAAAAGCAATCATTCCTTTTTGTTTAACTTTTTACATCTCTTCCTTTATTTCTCTTATCTTTTCTGGAGTAAATTCTTGAGGTATAATTAGTTTAAATTATTAGTTTGTTATCATAGAAATAATTCTTTATCTTTAATTACACAATTCATTACATTCTTAAGAATTTATTTTTGTATATACAAATTTTATAATTAGTTAAAATTTATGAATTCCTTTGCTTTTAAGGTGATTTGTATGCTATTTTATATATATGCACATCTATATTTGTTTAAACTATATTTAATTGCAAAACATTTATTTTCAAAGATTTATTATTTAAAATTGAAGATTAAACATTCCTTAATATTTTACGCACACTAATCCATAAAATAACATTGATCAAATAATTAAAACAGTTCATATTACACTTAAGTTTTTTCTAGAAAGTTCCTTGAATAATAAAAGTTAATGTCTCTATCAGTATTATAAGCTTATAGTTAACGTTAATTTGCAAACATTTTAGTCACAAATTAGCGTATGAATAATCTTACCAGTAAGCTTAGTGAGTTTAGGTAGGTCAGTGATTATACCATGCATGGTTTTACTTGAGGTTTAGAATGAGCTTGTGGTCATTGAATTTAAACTGTTTCCAGTCCATCCTAAGACTGAACTTAAAACCTTTTTGGAGGCTCTGATTCCCATTCTGCATGATAAATTAGATCAGCATAGAGTGGTCCCGGATACTTCATAATCCAGGACCAGCCAAAAGAAAAACAGACAAGACTATGTTTGAAGTTTTCTGCCCTTTTTATAGCCTTGAATCCGTTTTTAGACTTCTGCACATATATTATTTTTTTGGTTTCTTATTGAAATATGAGTTGATTTTCTTGCACATTTATTTTGTATTTTCAACTACAAAGTTCTCTTTTTCATAAATTTATTTCCACCATCTTTAATTAGCTTCAAAACATTTATTGTAATCTTTGTGTGGAATTTTCTTTCTTTTATTTATTAGGATTAATAATTTGCATATACTTTTATTCTTTCCAATTTTAACTTTTAATTTTAACTAGCCATACCCAGCCACAAATTACTGTGGCTCAGTCTGTTTAAATGAAAAAGAAAGAAAAGAGAAAGCACACACTTCTAATATGTTTAATTTTACAATGCTTGTGGGTGTACAATATTTTTTGTTGTTTCATTATCTGTGCAGATATAGAGATTGTCTGCCCAATTCATGTTTTACCGTGAAATTCATCAGAGATTTTTTTCGGTCTGAAAACACATGTTGTGGTGTCATGCCTATCCACCAGTGATTGTCCAGGAAGTAAGAGCTGTTGTATATCATCCCAAGCTGTATTGCACATGAATGTAATGAATAGGTATGTATGCCCATGGTTACAAACATATGCAATTGCATCTTGAGTATACTCATGCATATGACCCGGACTGCCTGTATATGAAGATGGCAAAATTGTTAATCTTTCAACATTAGTGGTATTACTGCCATTTACAACTACATCTCGCAAATGAACATATTCGTCAGAGCGAAGCTTTATCTGATTCAAATGGATGAATATCAAATGTTCAGTTTCAGTTTTTGCATATGTATCTACGATGTATTGGTGAAACAGTTGATGAAATTTCAAAATGAGATTGTCTACATTCTCTCAAATCATTAATCAATATGAATAAAATTTCATTGCACTGCATTTCATATTTGTTTCTTCACCAGTGACTGGATTTATCATCTTAACATTGAAGTGATATCCATCGTCATTATCCCAAAAAATGATTAGATATTGTAGGGCATTGTAGCATTGATGAGTTTCTGCAACTTTTGTCAATTGAGCATTTCTCTGATGAAGAACAATATCTCTAGGTTGGAATTGATCTCTCATTATAACAATTACCACTTCCATCTATAGTTGAAGCATTGAATCTTTGCACATGTTCTCCAGCAGGTGTTTTGTCAACATGAATAATAATCTTGTGTGTATCAGATGACATCTTGTATATTGCTGTTTTGAACAAACACACTAAATTGTTTTTTTAGTGAAGATCTTGCAGTTGGGAAACGGTAGATCTTTTTATGCCGGTAGAAATTCTGCAGCATGCATTTAATTCATCATTATTTGAATGAACTAAAGCAGATCGATTGCAATGAAAAAGAATAAAGTTATAACAAAAACATATAAATTTGCAAAACATTAAAAAATAAAAAAACATGAACTAAAAAATAAAAATACTAGGGAAATATTTCAATTCAAATGCAGATCAATCGACACAGCTCAATTCCACCCCAATTGCATTAAAAAATAAGAAAAACAGTTTAAAAACGAAATGAAAAGCAATGAAAAAAATAATCTGTATTCACAAAATTACCTGTCACAGATGTGACATTTATAAAAACACGCTAGTATTCGAATGCAACGGTGTGTCAAAATTTCAAAGCAATCGGCGAAGAACTTTAGGAGATTTAAGATTTTGACAAACGAACATTTACATTTTTATTTATATAGAAGATTAAATAATAACGAAACACATAACTTTCATTGTATACATTTCCAAGAATAAGTCATATTAGCTAAAAAAAAAAAAAAAAAAAAACAAATTGCGTTTTTTGAACGTTCTTTAATTTTTCCTTTCTTTTTTTTTTTTTTAGCTTTTTTAAATCTTAGCAAATACCAAAATATTTGAACCATATATATATGTAAACGGCTCAATACATTTCCTTTTTTTTAATTTTTAACTGTGAATTGGTGCTCAAGATGGTAGTCGTAGCAAACGTTGACTATAACTATTATATATATATTTGTATTTTAAATATTGTAGACTACTATAAAAATGACATATAAAATTAAAGTTAATATATTGTTTTTGACATCAATTTTATTTTTAAATGTTCTACGTTTCTCACAGTGTCAATAAGTCTTTAATTTTATTTTATCATCCAGAAACTGCTAAATATGAATAAACTTTCGTGACAATTCCAAACATTATCATAATGAAATGTTCTGTGCATATATATGTATATTTAGTGTAAATAAAGTTTAATTAAAATCTTGCGTTTTACATATAGACCATACATTAAAATTATTATTGGTACAAATGTACTCAAGAAAATTAACATAAGGCTGAAAGTCTGAATATGATATTGAGCAAGGTCAATATATGTAAATAAGTCCTATTACATATTCTGAATTGGATAAATATAGCCTGATATGTAGAAGCAGTAGCAGAGCAGTGTTTAATACAACCTAGTGAACAGCAATTGTGCAACCTCATTAAAAGAAAAAGTCATGTGTCTAATAACGGTCTTTAATCCATTTTGAGATACACATAAATAACTGGACTTGTTTAAACTATTGTGTGTATGAATAGTCTATCATGCAGGCAACTATTAATTTTGCTTAAAGAAACTCAAGTCATATCACTTGTTTAATATATCATTATTTTCATTATCAGCAGGTAAATAAATTTATTTTCATTGCTTTTAGTTACTATTGTTGTTTATTAAGTATTGCAGATGCATATACAGCTGGTAAATACCAATTTCACCCTTGTATATAGCAGAATGGTGCAGGTTGACAATAGACTGGTGCAAGTTGCCAGTGAAATGATACAAAAAAAATTGAATGGCTCTCATCATCAGGTTATGAAGTAAGAACCTGTTTAAGTTAGTATTGATAAATAATGGGAATTCTGAACAATAGTATTTATGAAGATATTAACAACACATTGACATGAAAAGTTTATGTGGAGCACATTCAGTACTCTATGCTAATAAATAAAATTGATGAAATTAAACTCAAAATAGCTATGCTCATCATTATTTGCTGGTAAGGACGTTTTACAAGTCACAAAACAATTGTGTGACCAGAAAACTCCTGATGACATTTTATACAAAGAGATAAAAGAAAAACTATATGCATTTTTCCAGTTCGCAGCTTCAAAATGGGCATCTTATCTGTGTTTCAGGATAAAAATGTAATTATCTTATGAGCATTATATAGAGTATGATATAACACTTCTTTACACTTGCAAAACAATTTAAATTTGCCTCCAAGTTAGAAGGCATGTTGCTTGATCAGCTATTGTTTGAAATAGCTGACCGTAAGCTTGAGGAAAATTTTCCTATCAAATCTGAAATATAAGATAGCCCTCAAAAATGTTTGGAACAGGAAGTAATGTTAGAAAAAGCATCAGAATTACAGACTTCAGTTAGAATGCAGAATAATTTGATTCCTATAAATAAAGCATAAGTCGTAGCTATGAGTTCAAAAATGGCAAATGAAAGTTTGATTTGTTATTGCTGTGATGTAAAAGACAATGTTAAGAAATTTTATAAATTTAAAATAGAGAAATGTAATATTTTTAAAATTAAAGGGCATTCCGTTTATGTCTGCAGAAACAAAGATATGTTGCAAAATGCATTTAAGTCCAGATTTTACATCTTAAGGAATGATTAAGAAGAAAAAATATGTTAACAAAATTGATGGCACAGATGATGGACATATTGTGTTTGACATTATTGTCAGTGAAAGTAAAATTACAATGAAATTTGACATCCCAGCCTTTCTTTGTTGTCATATAGAGATTGGATAAAAATTAATGGCAATAGTAAAAGAAAATACACGCTTCAACATAGCAGTAGTAAAAAAAAAAATACATGCTTCAAAATAATCAGGTATTAACCATAGATATGAATAGTAACAGAATTAATATATATGGGAAAGTTAATATACCTATAAATATTAATGCTAAAACTATTGTTTTACTATGACACATTGTGAAATTTAATACAGGTCCTCTAATAGGAGGGAATTGGTTTCATCCATTGAGAATCCATCTATAAATAATTAAGCAAGTTCAATTAGAAACAGAAATTAGAAAAATGTTTCCTCATTTATTTAAATCAGAATTAGCTGAATTAAAAACATGGTCAGTGGATATTGAAATAGTAAGTGATGCTCCGCCAATGGTATGCAAACAGCAAACAGCGTAAAATTCCATTTGCCTTAAAATGCAAAGTCAAACAGACTATTAAAGATATTGTCAATAAAGGTATTTTGTCTCCAGTTGAAGATTCATCATGGGCTACACCAGTAGTTGTAGTTATTAAACCAGATGGGAACTTTCAGTTGTGTGGAGATTATAGTCTTACACTTAATAAATTTATAAATAAAGGAGCATATCCAGTAACAAGTGTATGCAAGTTTTAGCATTGCTTCGATGTTTCATTAAATACCAATTATGGATAGAACTGCTGAATTGCTAATGATCAATAGTCAGCTGGAATTTTATAAGCGCAACAAGCTGCCTTACAGGATTACTGTTGTTCTAAATATGTTTCAAGCAAAAATGGATGGTTTATTTTAAGGCATAGAAGGAGTTGTTTTTTATTTTAGTTGACATTTTAATAATTGCTTAAACAGAAAGTGAATTGGAAACACGCTTGTTGAATGTTTATTCAAGGCTGGAGAAAGTTGAGTTACAATTAATTCTTCTAAATATATATGGGCTTCAAGTAAAATTAAATTTCTGAGCCATGTCATAAACCAGAAAGGTAAATACTCTAACCTGGAAAAACTTAGAGCGGTCAAAGCCTAGGAACATAAAAGATTTGCAAGCTTTTCTAAGATTGCTCAACCTTTTGAGGGCTTCCTGAAAGGAAAGTCAGAATTTCTTACCACATTGTATGAGCTACTGCATAAAATAAAATTCTGGAAATGAACTAAAGAACAATATTTATCTTTTCAGGAAGCAAAAGATTTATTAACATCTAAGCAGCTTCTTGTACATTATCGGATTTCGGTGTTAGAGCTAACATTTCACATCACTTTTATGAAAGAGAATGCCCTATTGCATATGCCTTGAGAACTATAACAACTGCTAAAAAAACCAAAGAAACCCTGGGTACAATATTTGCTGTTAAATAATATCATCAATATGTGTATGGACATAAATTATTTATTTATACAGATCATCACCCATTATTGGGAATTTTTGGACATTCTAAAAACTCTCAAACATGCTAAACAATGTTTGATTCATTGCATTAAATTGTTTGCAACATATAACATGTAATTATATATTTATTACAAGCCTGGAAAGAACTTATCTACAATGATGCTTTATCGCATTTGCAAAATGCTTGGGAATTCCAACAGAAATGTATAGAAATAAATTACATTGACACTTGGAAGCAAAAGGTAAATAGCACCAAGGTTGTTGTGGTTGTATTTTAAAGATGGATTTAGTGCTCATACCATCAGAAGGTCAGAAGCAAGTACAAAATTTTTTGTACCAATAACATTCGGATGTAATGTGAATGAAAGCCTTAGCTAGTTAATATGTTTGGTTGCTAATTTGAATCAGGACATTGAACAAATGGTTGTGAAATACATTGAGTGCCAGTCTACTGCTGATTTGCCTACAAAGATTTTTATTCATGAGAAAAAGCAATGTCACCATGGTAACACTTACTTTTAGACCATACAGATTCAATGAATGGGCATAACTTCCTAGTAGCTATTGGTTCCTATTCAAAATGGGAAGAATATAACCTTGTTTTAAAGCATGAGTATAAGTATTTGTGCCCTAAAAGAGATCTTTGTAAACCAAGGTTTTCTGGAAACAATAATATTGGACAATGGACAGGATTTACATTACAAGAGTTCTAGGAGTTTTTATCTGATAAAAGGATAAAATACTTATTATCCCTCAGAATCAAATGGTTTAGGTGAAAAGGCAGTGCAACAATTGAAAGCAATATTAAATAAAACATCTCACAAAGGCATTAATGAAGCTTTGTTTGACATGATGTTTCATTGACATTTGATCCCTAGTGTGTCAACAATGAAAACACCAACTGAACTGTTCCTGTGTTGCAAGTGTATCACACACTTAAAGAAGATGTTTCTGGATAAAAAAGTTATTGTGAATAATAATTTTGATGTTGAAAAAATTTAAATCAGCCAACTGGTGTGGAGTCATGATATTTTTAAAATGAAATGGTTTCCAGCTCTTGTGGTGGAAGTTTTCTTTAAATATATTCAAGTAGTTAAACTGAATAATGGAAAAATTCTGAAGAGACATATCAATTATTTACGATCTTATCAGAGTGAAACACTAGATGCTGATAACACCCAAATTATATTACAAATGAACTGTGAATTATTAATGAAGAAGAGAAGCATTCTGGAATCTCAGAAATGTAAAATAAAGAAATCCCCATAGCTAATTAAGGTGATCAACCATATCTAACAAAAACAAGTACCCAATCAGATGATGAGATCACACAACGAGATTCTGTGGATGTAATTGATAAACAAGAGGAAGAAAAACACTTATCTTCCACAAGACTCATCAGAGTTCAATGACAAACAATAAGATCACAAGACTACTTGTTTGTAATACAAAGAATTGTTTTATATAGGGGGTAAAAAATGGCCTGTTCTGTGCTTATATATGTATATATAGGCTAAATAAAGTTTAATTAAAATCTTGTATTTTACTTGCAAACAGGAAATTAAAATTATTGTCTTGCATTGGTGGTCTAGAGGTCAGCGCGACTGCCTTACAAGCAGTTGCCCGGGTTGCGGGTTCGTGTCCCGGCCGATGCTATGACACTTGAAAAAAAAAAATTATTATCGGTACAAATGTACTATAAAAAATTAGCATAAATCTGAAAAGCTAGAAGTGATATTGAGCAAGAATAAATATATGTAAATGTGTCCTTCTATATATTATGAACTGGCTAAATATAACTGGATACATAATAGCTGCAGAAAAGAGTTTTCTATTAACTAAAAGAGAACTTTTGATTTCTCTTGGAGGCCTTAAAAAAAACCAAGCAGGGAAATTCTTAAAGCCCACTCCACTCATGCTTGTCATTACAGACATTATTACTGTGTGATTATTCATATAATATATGAACATGGATGGGATGGTCATGAACACACATTAGTGGTCAGTTTATTCGCTTTTTATCTCTGAGTTTAACATCAAGAAACACTGTGTTTTTTTCTTATCAGTTGCCTAATAAGGCAGAATGAATGTATGTTTGAATAATTTTTTTCTAGTAGATATATACAATCATGTTAGACAAAAATAAATCATGGAAATTTTTCTAAGGAGGCTGTAAAATCATCAGCCAAGGCAGTGATTGATGTCTATGGTAGAACGTGATAAGAATCCCCTGATTGTAGGCCAAGAATGCCATTTTATAATGACATTTTTATTTAGATACTTACAACTGCGGATCACTTTCAAGTGTAGAAATATTACAAGAACTGGAAGAACTGTCTTATATTAAATGGGCAATTATTACATTTTGTGAAGTTAGACGAAAATATAAAGAAGCAATTGATTTAAACTATGGCTATGTAATCGACTACAAAGACACAAATATTGAAAGTACAACTGGAATAGGATTTATTATAAATAAAAATTAAAATAACAACATTGTGGAGATTGATGGTGTATTAAAAAGAGTGGCAACATTCATTATTCAACTTAATAGAAGATACCAAATGCAGATAATTCAGATTTAGGTCCCAATAATTTCTCATAGTGATGAAGTAGTAGAAGATTTTTATATGGATGTACAAAAAGCTTTTGATCATACTAAGAAATATTTTAAAATTATTATAGAAGTTATTAATGCTAGAATTAGTAACAAATAAAAGATGAAAGTGCTATAGGCAAATTTCCTTAAGGTAATAGAAATGTGAGAGGACATAGAATTGTGGAGTTTGCAGAAAGAAAAAAAACTTTATATTATGATTTTTTTTGAGAAACCTATTAAACTGAAATGAACATGGAAGCATCCAAATTAAGTACAGCAGAATTGGATTATAGTCTGATTAACAGAAAATACATATTTCAAGATTGTAATGTTTTTAATAAACTCAACAAATGAAAGTGATCATCGATTAGTAAGTGTAAGATGCGTATTAATTTAGTAAGATATGAGATACGTGTTAATGCAAAGCTAGAGAGAAAAAAACTTATTAAGAAAAACGATATTTACACATGATATTTCTAATGTTCAGAAACATTCTAATGAATGTAAATTAGAACATACAAATTGGTGTCAAGTATTAGTAGATTTTGAACATGATTCAAATTTGAATGAAATTAATAAGAAAATAACTGGTACACTTTTAAAAACTGCAACAAAAATAGCAGGTAGAAAAAAGCAGCAATTGACCAATAAAATTTCCACTGAGACTAAAGAATTTGTGAAGAAGGAATATATATATATATATATATATATATATATATATATATATATATATATATATATATATATATATAAAAATATAAAATATAAATACTGAATATCTCGAATTTTGTAAAATGGTGAAAAAAAAAGTGGATAATGATATAAGAAAATATACTCGTGAACTTGCAAAGAAATCTGTAGAAGTGAATAAAAGTTTCAAGAGTATAAAACAACATTTTGGTATTGGTAGAAATCATATCTGCAATAAGAAATAAAGATGGAGATATTACTAACAAGAGGGATAACATCAAGATATAGGTATAAAAGTTCAATCAAAAATTATGTAATCATAACACACAAATATCTCCTACATCTATTATATTTTCTGAATTGCCCAGAATTTTAAATGAAGAATTGGGGTATGCAATTAAATTTATGAAGAAAGAAAAAGCTTCAGGTAATAAATTATAATCGATATATCAAAAGAAGCAGGTGAAATTTATGAAGAAAGGAAAAGCTTCAGGTAATAAATTATAATCGATATATTAAAAGAAGCAGGTGAAGAAATAGAAAAAAATGTTGGGAAAGTCATAAACCAAATGTCTGAATGTAAAGATGTACTAGATGATTGGGAAAATGCAGTATTAATATTGATTTTTAAAAAAGGTAATAAAGAATATAGAAATTACAAACCTATCAGCCTTTTATCAGTTTTAAACAAAATCTTTATCAAGATAATTACAACTCGTCTATAGAGAACGTTGGATTTCAATCAACTGAGAGAACAAGCTGGATTTAAAAGTGGTTTTAGTACACTAGATTATATCCGAGTATTGAGGGATGTTATAGAAAGGACCAATGAACATGGGTTACTTTATATTTGTAGATTGTGAGAAGGCATTTGATTCTATAAGAATTTCTTCAGTGATTAAAGCATTTGTTCGTCAAGATATAGACCGAGGACCAATGAACATGAGTTGCTTTGGATTTGTAGATTATTAAAAGGCATTTAATTCTATAAACATTTCTTCGGTGATTATAGACCAACGATATTATCATATTCAGAGAAATATTTATAAAAATGCAACAGCAACAATTAGATTACATAATGATATTAGGAAGGTTAATATTGAGAAGGTTGTAAGACAGGATGATTCCATATACAAAACTTTTTACAACAGTGCTGCAAGGAGTATTTTGTGGATTAAAATGGGTAGCTAAAGAAGTAAAAATAAATGGAGATTATTTAAATCTTTTAGATTTTGAAGATGATATAATTGTTTTTTTTTTTGCAAATAATGCTTCAGAGTTTCAGGAAATGTTACAAGAATTATCAGATGAAAGTAAGACTAAAGGTAAAAGTTAAAAAGACTAAACTAATGTTCAATGGATTTAGAAGTTAACAACTACAAATATCTTGATCCGATTATTACTACAGATGTAATCATAATGGATGAAATTAATCATAGAATTAAACTTGATTGGAGTGCTTTTGGTTGAAATAACTTACTACCAAAAGGAAATATACCTATGTGTTTGAAAAGAAAGGTTTTTAATAAATGTGTTTTACCAGTTCATACTTATGGATCTACAACTTGGGCATTTAATAGAAGAACAATACAGACTTCAGGTCACTCAAAGAAGTAAGGGGAGGTGCATATCAGAAGTAATAAGAAGAGATCAAAAACGCAATACATGGGTAAGAGAGCAAACAGGTGTTACTGACATCATTGAAAGAATTAATAGATTAAAGTGGAGTTGGGTGAAGTGGTCTTCATCTAGACATATTTCTACAAGAGATGATAATAGATGGACAATTGAAATCTTAAATCAAATTCCAAGAGATTGTAAAAAATCCAGAAAGACCTTATAGGTGAGATGGATGGATGAAATAAGAAAGTAGACAGGGAAAAAGTGAAGAAGATAGGCTAGAGATCAGAGAAGATGGAGACGAATTTGAATGGACCTTCATCCTATAGTGGATTGAGAATAATTGGCAATGATGATAATAACATACTAGCGATGGCAGAGCAGAATTTAATACAACCGAATTAGTATCAACTGCGCAATCCCATAAGAAAAAAAATGCAATGTGAATGCTAATCGTTGTAAGGGAATAAAATTGTTTAAAATTTGTTATTAGGACCTTGATTAGAATGTCTGTATGTTAAAACAGAAGTAAATGGAGATACAAATAAGTCGACTTATTTAAACTATTGTGCGTATTATTATGCGGGCAACTATTAATTAATCTTGTTTTAAAAAGCTCAAATGGTTTCACTCGTTTTAATGTATCAATAATTTCAATATCAGCAAGTAAATAAATATATTTTTATTACTTTTAGTCACTGTTGTTTATTAATTATTGCAGTCGCATATACAGCTGGTAGACATCAGTTTTACTCCTTTATATAGCACATAGAATGTTCAATTGTAAAACTATATAAATCACTATATTGTCTAATATATGGCAACAATGCTATTCCTATAGAGCTTCTTGATTTTCTAATATCACACTGAATCTTTGCTATCATTTGATTTAATATTAAAAATAACCCATTTATCAAATTATTGAAGGTATCGTTTTAGTAATAAAAAAAAACAAATATTTCATGATAATTGTTACTAATTTATTTATCATTTTTATTTTTTACAAATTGACAACCTTAGCACTAACATGGTCGTTGAACATTCCATCATCAGATTTTCAATGAAATTGAAGGCTGAAGAGTCGTGGGCTGGAGTAGTTTGAAGCCTGTCCATTAAAGTATGAAGATTGGCTATCTTAATATAAAGCATATGTGCGGAGATTGTAATCTAGACCAACTAATGATTGCTGGTTTAGCATGAAATACATATATTGGTGATTATTTATCTTTTTAACTTGTGTGTGTGATCAGGTGGGTCAGCAATATGAGATGGCACTGAGAATAGTAGATGATTATTTATCTTTTCAACTTGTGTGTGTGATAAGGTGGGTCAGCAATATGAGATGGCACTGACAGTAGTGTATTGTGTGAAAGTCTGAGTTCAAATCCTGCATATATTACAAATATAAATGCAGACTTAAGCCTGTACAATGTATTAAAGTGGAAGAATAAAAAAAATCGTTAAGAATATATGACTTTATGATTCTATATATTGTAAAGATTTCCAATAGTTTTGAAGCTAACATATCATTCCAAAATGCAATTGTTTATATATCTTATCAGAATCTGCAGCCTTTATAATTTTTAAACTACAAGGAGTTATTTTCATTGAACCTTTTCTTTTTTTTTTTAAGATAAATAAATAAATGTGATCAATATATTATGAAAAGTTGTTGATTTAATTTGGTTACCACCAAATGATATTTAAAATATTTCATCTACTTGTCACAACTATCATTTTTATCTTATACAAGATGTTATCCATAGATTGAAGAAAATTGATATATTTCTAATAAGGTTCATAAATTAGTTATATATATATATATATTGTACCAAGATTATATTGGCACATATATAAAATAATTTTATCTAAAAAATTATTAAAATAATAAATCAACAAATCAATAAATTAGTTATAAAAATTTAAAGAGTTTCTTTATTAAACAAAATGCAGTTTGTTTTCGTAAACATAAAATTAAAAGTCTAAGTGTTATTGAAATAAAAGTTACAATTAATTAATTAGAAGGGGAGGGTGGTTTATTTAGAAGCATCAAATTAAAAGTTTTATAAAAGAAGTAAAGAGTTATTATTATTATTATTATTATTATTATTATTATTATTATTATTATTATTATTATTATTATTATTATTATTATTATTATTATTATTATTATTATTATTATTATTATTGTTATTGTTATTGTTGTTATTATTATTATTATTACTATTATTATTATTATTATTATTATTATTATTATTATTATTATTATTATTATTATTATTATTATTATTATTATTATTATTATTAGTTAAAGTGTAATGTAAAGTTTAAAAATATAAATCTCTTTCCATTCAAGTTAAAGTAAAAAAGTAATCTTAAAAACTAAATAATGAATTGATTGCAAATTATAAATGTGCGTAAATGCAAGCTTGTTAATAAAATATATATGTGCGAGAGTAAACAAAGATGATAAATGTGTGTATATGTGCATGTTAAAATTATATTAAAAAATAAATGAAAGTTAAAAAATTAAAAAACACTGAGCAATGGCTACTAATAAAAGTATAAAAATAACACATTTGCATGGCTACTAATTAAACAATCTTCAAAAACATATAATTAAGAGATTATCAAAGGAATTTCGACAACAGATATTGCTGGAGGATATCAAAAATGACAACACATCATATGTATAAATAGCCAATTTTTTATCAGACAGTTAGTAGAGTTAATTGCATCAGAGTCACATTAGAGTTGAGTTTGAGTCAGTTCAGTTAACATTTGAGTTATCTGCATTTAAGAGAGTTATATCAGTCAGATTATTATGCATCCAGAATCAAAAATGCAGTGTTAAAACCTCGGAAAACAAACAGCTTTCTCCAGACTGAGTCCAGTAAAACAGCAAAACCTGCCCATGAATAGGATAATGCTTATATAACAACTTGAAGAGTTTCCATCAATATTTAACTGTCTCCAGAAATAATACTGATGAATAAGAATGAAACCCCGTCAAGAAACTTCAAATCTAACTGATTAAATATGTATTCACATTCAAAATCCTAGGTAAAACATTTTCTTATATTCATTTCTAAAGTAGCCATCACATTTGTAAAACCAAGAACCAAGTTTAAGAACTCTATTGCATACATAAAATGAACTATTGATATGTGTGTTTAAATTTCAAATACTATTAATGCTTTATTATCTGTTATTATAATGTGTAAATTATAAATGTGCGTGTGTTATACTAGTTAAACAAGATATTTAAATTTAGGTTAATCAAGTGTAAATTATAAATGTGTGTGTGTTATAGTTGTAAATAAGATTTATAAGATATTTAAAATTAGGTTAATAAATGTTAATTAAAATAAATTCTTTCTTTGAAATTAAAGCTTTATTTGTTGGTCAATTCTTTTCACCACTAATTTTGTATAATCTGTTAGTAATTACAAGTAGCTGAGCTAGTCTTGGGTGTAACTTAGGCATTGAGCTAGTTGCCATTGTTTAAAGTGCATTATTTGTCTTATGGGTAAATAACTGGTGCCCGAGTATACAAAATAAAAAAGTGCTTTGAACGTGGTGTTGAATTCAACAGTCGAGAAGAAGTTATATCCTGGAAATGTAATGCTAGTTATATATTTTATAGCTATATTTGGAATGCATACTCTCCAAGTATGTTCTTCTCTGCCTAAGAGGCAGGTAGTAAAATCACTATGGATCGAATCCAGTATAATATATATATATATATATATATATATATATATATATATATATATATGGTTGCATATATAAAAGACATATTTTGCTGGTTCATCAATGTTAAAATATTTTAAATATTGATATACCGATGTTTCAACTTGGTCACACAAGTCATATATTGGGTGATAAAAGGTAGAAAGACAGTTGTAGAGGCGCTTCAATCACTGATTTGAAAAAAAAATGTTAAAGTTCCATAAATAGCAAAAATGTTAAATTGAGAATGTTTTTTAAAAAAATCTTTCCAAATAGGAGAAAGTTTGCATGTATCATCTCACTTATTGATACAATCTAACCTTTTAAGTATCTCAATAGCTTCCTTAATTCTATATAGTTAGCTTTTAAAGAAACAGTGCAACAAAAATGAATTAAAGTCAAATTTATAAATAATGATGTTTATTTGGATTAAAAACTATTGTATTAAAATTATATGGGATTATAATAGAAATGATTATAAATAACTATGGTTATTAAATGTTTTCCTGAAGGTTTATGATGATGGTATTCTAATTGTATTTTTAGTTTGGACTATTTCCATCATCTAATATGCATATTGAATGTCTTTAAAAAATTATTTAACTTTATTTAAATATTCCAAATACATTCAACTGTGAGTAATAGCACATCAAACAGGTTAATAGATGCACAATGTTTTGAGAGATATTATTCTCCTTTCTTCTTTTGGTGTTGTTGGCCTGACCAGTGACAGTACTAGCATGGGATTCAAACCTGGATCCTTATATTTCTGATTATTAAATTTTAAGGTAATGCTCTAACCAACTGAGCCATCCTGCCAAAGGCAATAGTCAGTAGACATTTTATATACTTATCTATCATGTTCCTCCTGACTTCTCCACTTTTTCTTAAGAGCAAAGTTGATTAGTGGTTTCCATACATTATGTATAGTCACACTAGTTTGGCTTATGGGATTTTTGCCATTGTATGTGAGCAGCTTCTTTAAATTTTCTTCTTTGTACCTACCTTTTTTTATCTATCCAATATTTTTGTATTTTCCCAATTGACATATGTTCATTGGCACATACATGGTCTGCTATCTTAGATACATCTCTTTTTTCTCTTCTAATTATCAGTTTATGTTCCTGCAAGCACTTTCAATGGGATGGCTGGTCTTACCAAAATATGTTCTTCCACATTCACATGGTATTTCATAGATGTTTTTTTTTCTTTTTAGCATTTCAAGTTTAGACTGTTATTAAGAAAATGTTAAATAGACAACACAAAGAATCACCAAGAGAAAAGATGATTATTGGTACAGTAGTGTAGCCATACATTTTAAAAATAACCAGAAAATTAAGGAAAATCTGCAATCAGTATAACATCAAAACAGCTTTCCAGAGCTATATCATAATAAAAGGAATTCTAACATCTACAAAGCTCAAACTTGAAGTTCTGAAAAGAAAAAACTGCATTTATGAAATACCATGTAAATGTGGAAGAACATATATTGGTGAGACCAGTCATCCTATTGAAAAGAACTTGCAAGAATGTAAATTGATGATTTGAAAAGAAAACAGATGTGTCTATAGTTCAATTGAAAAAATACAAAATTATTTGATAGAGAAAAAAAGGTACAAAGAAGAAAATTTAAAGAAGCTGCTCACATAACAATGGCAAAAAATTCCATAAGCCAACCTAGAGTGATTATACATAATGTATGAAAACCACTAATCAGCTTTCATTTTAAGAAAAAGTGGAGAAATCAGAAGAAACTCATAGATAAGTATATGATATTTGTACTGACTATTGCCTTCAGTGGGATGGATATTGGTTAGAGCATTACCTTAAAATTCAATCTGTCATTCATCAGGCCAGCAACACCTAAAGAAGAGGGGAGAATAATACCTCTTGAAATGTAGCATATATACTAATCTGTTTGATGTGCTACTACTAACAGTTGAATGTATTTTGAATATTTAAATAAAGTTAATTTTTTCTAACGACATTCAATACACATATTAGATGATGGAAATAGTCCAATATAAAAATACAAATGGTTATTAAATCTCTACAGAATTCTATGTTTAATCTTTATGTATTAAGTCATTTTCCATGTTATACCAAAATGTACAACATTACTATTATCTCAATTTTAAATTTTACATTCTGGAGCTATAATATACATTTTATATTCCATTCTTACCATGGATAACCAATCAAAAGGTTACAATATATTTAAAGTTTTTAATCAACTAACAATTTTTATCCTTCTTAGTTAACACATTTCTGTCTTATATTTTTATTTTCTTTAGGAATCTTACATTTAACATTCTACTTTGCTATGACAAAATTGATAACTGTTTCCGTTTATAAATTCAATCAGAATAAGATGACATTACTATTCTTTTTTTTAATTTACCATAAATAGACTTGTATTCATATTACACCTCTTATTAGAATTTTAGCCCCAATAACAGGACAATCCCGAATATCTATACCAATTTTAATATTTAATAGCTGTTAAAACTTTATATTTTTTGATATAGGCTTTTTAAAAACAAAACTTGATTATTTAAGATACTGGTTAGAAATACAGTTAGCTCAACATCGTGAGGTCTTTCTTCACTGATCTTTCAATTAAAAAAAACCACTATAACCACTACCTGTTCAATTATTATTTTTTATATTTTTAGAAAACGAGTTTCACTAACAGTAACTAATTCAATTTTAAATCTTGTCAAGCCCCTACATACAAAGGTGCTCTTTAAGTCTCGAAAAGTTAAGATTATGCAAGCATGTTTTATGTATGTCTAGAAATAAAACAGTTTCTAACATTAATATTTGTTGCTATTATTACCTTCTACTTAATTACTACTTACATTATTGATTTTAAAATAAAGTCTATATTTTAGTTATACTATAAGTGATTTTATCTTTTTCAATTTTTGTATTTGTCCGATAAATCATTAATCAGACCTGGCTAAACATTAAAAAATTCACTGACACTAAATTCTTATTCTAAATCTAGTTTTAACAGGATTCGATAGTGAATCATTGCCTTTTTCAAAGATTTTAATTCTCTATCAGAGTAATAAATTTGTTTTATGTTTTTTTCAGCAATGAACATAAGTTTAAAAAGATAAAAAATAAAAATAGAAATAATAATTGATGTCAAAATTGCTATTATTTGCAATTAAAAAATGAAAATGTCGTTTCATCAAACCCCTAATCCTATTATTAGTATATGGAAATAAGCAATAAAATTCAGCTGCGCATGACGATTGAATATGTGTGGTGGTGGTGGTGGTAGGGGGGTGATATATGAACTTAAGCGATTGAAGTTAAAAAAAAAAGAGATACAAACCACTCATCCTTTAATTAATCAACAACTTATTTTATCAAGCAACAGGATTTACACTTGAACAGGCAATGCTTACTGTTTATTTACAGCTAATTTTTTTATTCAAGATTATTCTATTAGTCAAGCGTTGTTAGCCGAGAGGTCAGCGCAGCCGCCTTGGAAGCAAGTAATTGGTTGCAGACGGTTGTTGCGGGTTCGCCTCCCGGTTGATGCTATGATACATGGAAAAGATTATTCTATTAGTCTCCATGAGCTTTTAAATATTTTTATCATAACTTCAAACAATTCTAACAAATTTGTAAATGTTGATTATAAGAATTTATTTTAAATAATTTGATAATCAAAAAAAAAATTAGTTTATGATCCAAAGTTAGCCCTAGAGAAGTGGTAGAAAGTATTGGGTTTAAGTTAACTATTATAAATATAATAGTTCATGGAATGTTTCCATATTATTTAAATAAAAGATTGAACATCTATTTTCGATAAAAGTAGTGACGATGCTCCAAGTTTTATTTTTAAACTTATAAAATACTCAACAAAGGCATTTTCTTATGTTTGAGTTTTTTTGTGTGGGTTTGCTGTCTATAAAGTCATGGTTATAACATCAATTTTAAAAAAGTAACCGACATTCTAATTCTGGCATATCATATATAAATATAAAGAAAAAGTAGATAAACTACATGAATTCTGAGAATAACAATTCTATATAATTCAAATTAAAGTCATTTGAATTTTTCTTTGAATATTTGTGAAAGTAAATTAATATTCTTTTGCATTTAATTTTTAAAAAAATAATAATAATAAAAAGCATTTTAAAATGCCAAGCTCAGATTAAATCAATCAAAAAACTCTAGAATGTTATTATATTTTTAAAAATATTTTCACTGTATATAGCATTACATTCTTTTCTAATTCCAAATTATTATAAATATATATTTCTAGAAAACCAATAATATTTCTTGAAACGGTTTTAATTTTTTTGCCAAAGTTTGTAAATAATATTTGTAAAAATAAGACTTGACTTTAAATTTTATTTTTTTAGAAATTGTGGAAATATTAATTAGTGACGGTAAAATTTCCTCTCTCTATGAAAGATTTAGTAACTTATAACAATAGTTTACAAAGCAAAGAGTACTTTTTTCTCTCAGATTGGCTCTCTGTAATTCAACATGGAAGAAACTGTAAAGATAAAGATAAAATCTAAGCAAAAGACTTGGTCTCTTCTAAACAAATTTGATGAATATAGAAAATTATGATCAATAGTCCTTCAAGTTCATAAATAATTGATAACAAAAAAAAAAGTATCCAATTAAGATATAAAAATCTCTTGAACCATGTACTTGGTTGGTTAACTTTCAAAACACTTTTTTTAAAACCATATAACTAAAATGATGGAAACATATCTGCATACATTAATTATTTAAAAATTACTACATCAAGAAATTACATATTCTTTATATTACTAGCTCCCATAAATAGCTTAATTAAGATTTTAGATAACTAAAAACTCATTTTTCCTTTCATTATAAAAACATTTATTTTATGGGGAAAAAATTATCAGCGTATAAATCATCGATTTTTATTATTAATTTGTTATTTTTTTACAAACTTTAATTCGTTTAAGTTAAGTGGAATAATTAATGGTTGTTTTTTGCAAAATTAAATAACAGCATTATAATAATTTACTGCACTTTTATTTTTATAAATAAATGTAGAGATATTATTTCAGTGATTTAGAGAGATAAAACACAAAGCTTTATTATACATCCACTTTGGTCATTTAATTTGATTCATACCAACCATAACAAAAGCTTTTAATTAAATCTCAATTTAATTCTATTAAGTTTACAATTTTTTCACCTCATTCTAACTCCAGGATAAATTGAGTTACATATCTTTAATTTATAACTTATTTTCAAACGTTTTTATTTTTAAAAAAACTTACAATGTCTAAGTAAAAGCATAATAATACACATATAATTAAATAATAGGCAAGTATTGAAAAATATCTCACTAATACAGAAAGTTGTTGTTTGCAAACGGTTGTGGGTTCGTGTCCCGGCCGAATATATGACGTATGGATAAAAAAATATATAAAAAGTTACCCATTTATTCTTTGAGCTTGTTATTAATTATTATGAAAACTGACCTTATAAGTACGAATTCTGTGTTTGAATTTCAGAATGCTGAAAAGCTGATAGTTTTCATACTTTTTTTTTTGTTTTTTAGAAATGCTGATCATTTGAATATACTACAAATTTAATAAGTTAGCGATTTATGAAAAAGGAAGAATCTAGAAAACTATTGTATCTACCGGAATTTAGTTAGATTATTAAAAAAACATGTCCAGAAGTGTATGTTCAATTTGATTGAAATAAAGCTCAACAACTTTTTAATATTTATATATATATATAATATTTTATAACGGGTATTGTATTTTATATATATATATTATGTGTATGCCTGTGTGTGCTATTTGTAAAATACATTTTTATTTATAATATATATTAAATTAATTTTAAAGTTTATTATATTTAGAAGTAATTTGTTTTTTTTAAAGAGTTCTAATAATGAAAATTTTACGGTCAGTAGAAATTATTAAAATATATATATATTTAAAAATATTTATTAAATAAAAGCTTGTTATTTTAAGTATTGATTTGTCAAATATATATTTAGTTACATACTTATTAAATTAGTTTTTATAATTATCAATTAGTAATATATTTCAATTCATAAAACTCTTTATAATATTGTAAAAGAAACTACTGAAATGTGAGTTTACTATATATATATAATTTGTGTGAGTGAATTAATTTTTACTTTTATTCTTAAGCATTCTTAGTTATCAATGGCTTTTTTATGGAATAAATGCCATTTTTTTAAATGATGGGGGTTTTACATTTTATGTTTTTTCAATCAATAAAACTTTAATTATTGAGAGCATACTATTAATTAATTTTAACACTGATATTTTTCTGTCTTTATAAGCATCATTTTTTCCTAGTATTATACATATGTTTAATAATTTTGATTGGTCTTGTAATATAATCAAAATACACCACTTTTAAAAATGATCATTTTGGTTTTAAAAAGTAAAATCTAGTTTTATCTTGCTATTCATAATGTTTTCAAA
Source organism: Epiperipatus broadwayi (assembly GCA_028023455.1). Taxonomy (NCBI): domain Eukaryota; kingdom Metazoa; phylum Onychophora; class Udeonychophora; order Euonychophora; family Peripatidae; genus Epiperipatus; species Epiperipatus broadwayi. Next base: position 1,189,844 of record JAQFVV010000195.1, on the reverse strand, counting down.
AATTTAGTCAAGGCAACAAACTACAGTTATTGGATTTTTTTTTTTTTAATTTTCTAGTTGTTTTAAAAACTATCATTATATATGTATATATTCCAGGTGTGTGTCAATATATTTATGTTACCCATGTATATATGTAAAACTATGTCCTATTTAAGATAAGTGAAACTAGTGATCTTAAAGTAGGTAGATAATATGATGAAAATAAATATATATAATTTGAATTAATATTCATATTCGTAAATATATTTTTAATATTTTTAAAGAAGGATTTTTGGTGATTTAGATTGATTTTGAATATATATATTGTAACGGGATGGGGTAGTAGAATAATGGTCGTAAATGAAAAAAGATTTGAATTGGGTGATGGTAAAATCATCACCAACCCCAATTCAATTAAATAGAAAATCAAATTTATAAAGTATATATAAGTAAGACATATTTATAGGAGTATGAGATTAGAGAATCTCTGAGAGATCAGCCAGCTACTAAAAGCATAAATAACCATATATCAACCAGCATTGTCAAAAAGTAATTATAAGTAATACTAATACTCAAAATAAATAATCACTCATCATCATGAATGATCTACAATAAAATATAATAAAATCTGTACAATAAATCAACAGTTAATCTTGTGACTGGATTGGAAATGGGTCTTCTGTAGACCAGGCTAACTATTGAGCTTTTGCCAGCTTGGGCAATTATTTAACCATTAATTTGGAGGCACAAACTAAGTGCTCATCCATTAGAATACATAAGCATCAAACAATAATGCTGGGACATTAAAACATGCTGATTATCATCAATGCACAGGCCACTTGTACTGGCCACCTATAAACTTAACTCCTAATAAAGCTAAACTAAAATAAAAGAGTGCATGGGCTTTAAAGAATATAATCTTATGTGCCGACCAGGATGATGATGATTGATCATTGCTGGATGCCCCAAAAGCACCAATATATATCCCCATTTCTATATTCATCTCGTGCACAGATCTAGCTCAGAGAACACAAGCTCTATTACTGTATGTGACCAAGAGATGATGCAATACAATTTTAACAATTAAATACAAGTTTATTATTAACAAAAAAATAAATGATATTTAAGATCTGATTTTGAATAATATACAATATAAAAAAAAAAATTATCATACTTGTTACTGACAAAATTACTATACAAAATTCAAATTATTGCATTGATTTACATATTTTTTATTCAAAATTCAAATTGTTACATTGATTTAAAAAATTATAATTTACAATTCAAGTTATTACTATGGTTTACATATATGTAAACCATAGTAATAACTTGAATTGTAAATTGTAATTTACAGACATGCGATTTATAATATACAATTAATATTCAATAATAACAAAAACTGATTAAAATTTGCATATATATATTTGACAAGCATTGACATATATGCACAGACATAAATATGCAGTACAATTGACATATATTACAATCATCATATAAAATAATATATAAAAAAATACTATAAATGTTTAAAAATTTACATATGTGTGTGTGCATGTATTCACACACTGACAAAAAGTTACATATTTTAATTTGTTGCAATAATAAAGTTATATTTTCCTAATTGATTCCATTTGGAAAACATATATAAATTTCATACATATAGCTGTTTATAAACAAATTATTGATATAATTTAAAATTATTTATCAGTCTATAAGTTCCCTTTTTTAAAAAAAAAAAAAGTATTGTCAATTTTTGACAGGTATTTGTGGATTAATTATCAACAGTTTTTAAATTTAAATTATAGAATCATTGATTCTTTACTATTTTTTTAAATAAATTTTTTAAAATAATGTCCAGAGGGATATTGTTCAAAAACATCTCTTTTGCCTTTAAAACTGGATGATCAATGAATTATTCTTGACTCTTAATTATAATTCAAGCAAAATTACTTTATATTCATTTAAAGGTAAAAGCCTGAAATCTGGGCATGGCCACTTGGGGCATTGTTTACGTGTCAAAACACATAAAAATGCTATTTTGGTGGCCGCGACCTATACAGGCGAATACAACATTTACGTATTGTATTAACCCATTACCTAGGCTGCTTTACATGACATTGCACAAAAATATTATGGCCTGTTTTGTGCTTTGAAGCTATTTACATGTATTCATTGTATTCATAGCTGATTACCGTATCGCTTGAGGGTGTTGAAATTTCAAGGCAGTACGACTTTTTCAAACCTCCGTAATAGAGTAATGTCATTTTGATTTTAAAAATGTTGTTAATTATTAATAATTGTCATATGGTCCTCACCCTTCCCTAAAAAAAAGGTCACTATGTAAAAAATTGGCAAAGTGTATGTTCGAACAGGCTTCGACAAAGCTCATGCGCTAAGTCACATTTCAGCCTGGAAAATATTCGAGACCACTAAAAGGTCTGAGACGAACGTGCAATTTTAAAACTTTTCTGCAGAATTGCCAAGTACAGAAAGTGTGTGAGATTGTGTCCTTTTTTTCAGGCACATAATGTCCATTTTTTATTACAGCAATAAAAGAATAAATAATTTTAAAGAAGTCCAAAGTTTGTGTCCTTTTTTTTTCTCATTTCATTTCATTATAAATTGACAAGTATTTGGATTCAATTTTTTGCAGCTGGGAGTTAAAATAAATGACGATTTTGGTGTGGATGTTTTGTTAACAATAACAAATTATGAATTCCCCCCATGCCCAAAAGCAGTTTCTTGTGGAAGGCCAAAAAAAAAAAGTAATTCAAACAAAATAAAAATCAAAGTAAAAAGTGAAAAAAAGTTGTTTTAAAAAAAAGGGTAAATTCTTGACTTTTTGGTTACAATTCTTTTTGCGAGTGTGAGAGTGGGTGCTTGAAAACAATTTTTTAATCGGCAAAAACACAAAAGTAAATTTTGATTTAATATTAAGAAAAACAATTATGTCAACCAAAAATGAAATCAAAATTCGAAACAAGTCCCAAAGTTGATTCTCTTTTTCCAGCACTGTTAAAATAATTCACTATTTTGGTTGACTTTTTGTTAAGAATAACGGTATGAAATCCTACCCCCACCCCTCGCTCAAACAGCTGTTTCTTGTAGTAGGCAAAAAAAGGCTAATTCAAACATAATATAAATCAAAGTGAAAACAATTTGTTTTAAAAAAAAGTAAAATTAATAATAAGAAAAACCATTTAGTCAAGCCAAAAAAAAACAAAAAAGGTAGAATTAAGTTCTAAACAAGTCGCAAATAATTATATTCTATTTTTTCGGTGGTGGGAGATTCAAACAAATTTTTTGACGTCGGAAACAGTCCAAAGTTTTAAAAGGATAAAAAGAAGAAATAAAATTAGCAAAGTTTGTTGAAAAAATGTCAGGTTCCAAAAAAAACCCACAAAAAATAACGAAAATGAATATCAAAATTTGTTTAATAATAAAGAAATCATGTTCTAAATGAAATAAACATTATTCGTTTAGTCAATATTAAAAAAAAAAACCTTGTTGTCTAAAAAAAAAAAAAAAGTTGCGGCAGCCCGGTAACATTATATTTCATAGATTTTGTCTAGCATCAACACTCCAAGCAGCTTTGCCTGGATTTCAGGCTTTTACCCATTTAAAATATATAGATTTTTAACCGACTTAATAATAATATTGTTCTATATATGTCTATTTTATAAGAATTATTTTAAAATAACTCACCAGCTATATATATGTTTATCAGTGCTTCTCTGCATATAGCTGAAATAGCTTACATATAATTAATTCTTCATCCACTGATGGTTTCTCTTGGGCAAGCTAATTCTTTTGATTCATCAAAAAAATATAATCCAAGTTTGTTGTCATCATCATGTAAAAGTATATAATTCATGTAAAATGTTGGTCTGTAATTGGTCTCTTTCTGTCTAAGATTGTTCCAGGCAAGCAGCTGTCTTGCTTTGATAGATTTCGGGCAAGCAACTGTCCTCTCCACATTTAAGGCTATGAATTTCAGCACAAAAAAGTCCATGTGAATTCAAACTCCTGTGTATGAAAAAGTTGATGGTAGCTATTCTGCCAACTCTATGGTTAGCTAAAACTTTGCAGCTGACCTGTTCTTACAATAACAAACTATCCAGACTGCAGCTATTTTTATCAGCTCTTATAAAATCATCTGAGGTGAAAACAGAGTTTTATTTTTATCGCTCTAATCCCTTGGAATCTATATACATGTTTTTACTTATGGGATTTCTAATACATAGAAATTTTGTTTAATTAATTAAAAAATTTCAAAAATAAGTATGGTGTTTTTAAATTTCAAAATCAGAATAATAATAATAATAATAATACAATATTTATATTTATTCAGACTTTTTTAAAATATTAATAATAATAATAATAATAATAATAATAATAATAATAATAATAATAATAATAATAATAATAATAATAATAATAATAATAATAATAATAATAATATTTATATTTATTCAGACTTTTTTAAAATATTAATTTTATAATGAAATTTTATTTTAAACCCTGAGTTATTTAACCCTTTACTTATTATTATTTTATTTTAGGAAATATAGAAAAATATCTACAAAAATTTATTCTGTGTTTATTTCTACTTTTCCTTTATTTTACATATATATATTCACATACACTATATTAGTGTGTGTTATGTAACCCAACATGTTACAATATATATATATATATATATATATATATATATATATATATATATGTGTGTGTGTGTGTGTGTGTGTTGAATTAAATATTTCCATGGATTGTTATTGTAATAAAGAATAGAAATGATTGATAATATCCATGTAAATAGAAATAACCTTTAACTTTTGATGTTTTCAAGAAATTATCAATTACTACTAACTGATAATCTCTGAGTCTAAACAAGTGTTTTCATTAATCTATAATAGCCCTTTTGTTGGAGCTTTTTGTTGAAGTAAAAGGGTTTCTGTTTTATTTTAAAACCAAGTTCTTATATGGATTTAGACTCTCTACAGAAGAACTTAGATTTGAAGTAAAAGAGGATCCCTTTTACTTCAACATAAACAAAGAGTAAAATTCTTCTTTTTCACAACTACCAGTGGATTACTAAAAGGGGGTGAACATTTAGAAATTATTCCTCATCGCATCATTTCTGCCAATTTGCTTTTCCCCTTCTGGTTTATATTGATAAGGCATGACCAGAACTGGTATGGTTTCTCATCCATCACCTTTATCTGAAGTTCCTATCCATGAATAATTCCTGGAATTTCTGACAAAATGTCTAGGTATTATTTAAGCAGTCACCCTATCTGTTCCTACCTTTGCTTTATTAGTGAAGACTCTTGGATCTTTTATTCAATTACATGCCATGGTGGGCTCCTCTAGACACAGATCATTCCCATTGAATGTTGTGTATCTTGAGGGGTAAAGGGTATGATTTCACCTCTGCACTTGACTTGAAGCTTCTTAAAATCAAAGGTGCATTGAATTTGGTGCATCACATCTGCTCCTACCAGAGCTTCATGTATTAGATCCTTCATTATTGAAAAGGCATGATTAAACTGGGTTTTCCCATTTACATTTGAATCCATTTCCTTGGATTCCACCCAAGTTTTCTTGCTATTGACTAAGTGACTTGAGTTGCCTTCCCAATCACAAATCACATTACCTATTAATTGTGTTATATATGTTTCTTTTTGATTCCTCACCTTATTTCTAGGACCCTAGGTGAGGAATCATTTAAGATCCTTCCTCGTTTAACCCCTCATAAATTAGTTCTTTAGTCTCCTTCTTGTTTTGAGACATTTATTGGGCCAGATATCATCACAGTGACTTGCTTCTCTATCTCCATTTCTGTGGAGCTTGTTGTTACTATTAGACCTCTTAACTATTTGGGTATGGTACAGACTATAAATGCTGCTTATTGAACTTCATTCTTTCCTTATCCAATGTGGTATGTCATGGTTACTATATCATCATGGACGTATCTTCATTTTATATCTGAGAGCACTTATTCTCAGTCCATCATATCTCCTATATGGGGCTTTACTTGGCAGCTTGGACTCTCCTTTTTTGTTTGTTGCTGAGGTACTGCAATTGCCATATGCTGTTAACAAATTAGCAACCTGCTCAGTGGACTGACAATTTGTGCCAATCAGTATCCTCTCAATGTAGCTGGGAAAGCTACATCAGATTATCTGGATCATTTGGAGTTCTGTCAGCAGATCTTCTGTCAGGGATCTTAACTTGGCCACTTGTTTTCAAAAGAAGGGGATATAAGGTTCACCATGCAGACATTATCCCTGTAACACCTTATATTTGATGCCCTTTTGACAATCATCACTCCAATAGCAGTTCATGAGTACTTTTTAAAATCATTGAAATTGTTGGACTGACTAAATAGTGACTTCCACCATGTGCTGCACCCTGTAAATGAGTACAGGCTATTGCCAGTTTTGCTTCTTTGGACATTACATTAATTCTGAAGTATCTCTCCAGACTTTTCAGATATTCAATACATGCTTCATTAGAGCCCCTGCAAATCTCCTTACTTTGAGAAACTGTTTTACAATCCCTGGCATGTTGTTAGTTACTGGCACTTCTTAAATCATTTTGTGGAAGTTTTCTTTTAAAGTTTGTTTTGGTATTGTCTCTTCATTTTCCTGTTTCTTGTCAGTCATATGTTGCTGTGGCAGTGTACATCCACTTTTTATTTGCAGTTATTTTACTTGGGTGGTCAAGCTATCCACTTGCTATGCATGGATTCCTGGATTTTTTTATCTTTACATCCATGCCTTCACAAATTTGGGCCATCTTAACCTCTTGTTCATTAAGAGACCCTTTGATTTATTCCATAACCTCTTCTTTAACTCTCAATATATGGTCAATAATCTGATTAATTATTTGGTTATTTTTTTTCATTTTGACTCTCAATTGCTTCTATAATTTGTTTCTTTATTCCTGGATTTGTTTCTTCAATCTGTTTTTTCATCTTCTCATGATTTACTTCTATTATTTGTTTTTATCCTCTTCTCTTTGCTGGTCTCTCTTTTTGTTATCTTCTTTTCTTTGTTTCTTATAATATTCTCTTTGTTAGTCTCTTTTTTGTTATCTTCTTCTCTTTGCTGGTCTTTCTTTTTGTTATCTTCTCTGTTGTTCACTTTTTTTATTTTCAGTTTAAACATTTTTGGTAGCTGGATTAGCATAAAAGCTTCCTCTATTTTCTGAGTTTTTTTCCATTTGTTGCTAATCATCTTCTTTGGGGGGTAAGTTCCTTTTTGCTTTGTTCTTCACTAGGAATATTCTCCTCAGCTTCCATGTTCATCATTTTGTCCTTGTTCTAGTTATCATCTATATTTTATTAACTTGCATTTACTTTTTTTTTTTGATATTTGATTTTTTGACAATTTTATTATTGATTTCTATATTTTATTAACTTGCAATTTACTTTTTTCTTTGATATTTGACTTTTTGACAATTTTATTATTGATTTCTTTTATTTATCTAACTTTAGTAAGCTTCCCTCTCCCTCCACACCATGATTCATCTCCAACTTCTTTATCATATCTATGTTATTCCTTGTTTACCATTCATTTTATTTAGCTTTCTCAACTTACCCTTATTCATTCCATTTCATATCTCCACACTATGCACTATTAACATCTCACAGAATTATAATTTGCTTTTGCCTTCCATACTTCATTTATTTACTTTATTTTTTTTCTTCTAACTTTTTATGCCTATGAGTAAGTTAGCTAGATCTGCCTTCATAATTAGGGTGACAAATGTAACTGGACTGGGATCACCACTCCCTCTGGTGTTTGATTTGTTTCCTGATGGGCATATTGCAAGAAAAAAATAATGATTGATATTACCCAATGCTGATGCCATTCCCTACAACAATATTTCCTGCTTATCAGAGGATGTAGCATTAATAAGACTGATAATAGCTAGAAATTTATCTGGTTAGTTTCCCAAACAGTGTCACTAGAGTTCCAATTCACTACAATCTTACTCACTTAGATCAGGTTATGCCAGACACAGATCAGGAAACATGAGATACTGACAAGATATATATATTAATTTTATGTAACAACAATTTATTTAAATAATAATACTTTGGATAATAACAACTCCTTCTTATAATTTATTGATAGTTCAGCTTTCATGGGTCAATTAGTCCACTCCCTAAGTAGGTTCTCTGAGGCTTGGTTCCATTGATAACACTCATACAGTATCCATCATATATATATATATATATATATATATATATATATATATATATAATAGGTGTATATATGTCATGTGCTGGTATATTCTCACAGTAAGGTTAAGCTTATACTTCATGCAGCACTTGGTCAATGATCCTGTTCGTCCAGCATTCATATAACCAGGGACTTACTATCTGTGTGTACATCACAGATAACACCCCTATCATTCCACAAGTGCTCAAGAAGCTATGTGGGTCATTCTAATGGATGAATAAATGTCAGAATTAAGTAACATAGAAATGCTTTTAATCAAAAAATTAGCACATCGGTTTTCACTTCTCTTTTTTAGAAATTGGTCACAAACCTGATTCTGACAATACAAAAATACTTACTAATTTGGAAAGATATGATTTAAAAACCATGAGAATGTCAATTGAAATATTAAAGAGACCCACTGGTTTAAATAGGGCTGACGAAGCACAGTGTATTCCAGCTATGTGGAAACCTTTCATTTTATCTAATAGTAACTTAAAATTAATAGGTGAAAAAACTGAGGGAAATAAACATTTTGATAAGTCTCATATTGTGAATGCTGAACTACTTCAAGTTGAATCTCATTTCTCATTTTGTACTGAGTCATGTTATTGTTTGAGATCTAACGATTTTTCTTTCAAAAGTTAACTTTGATAAGGGCGGATGCTAGTCCATCAAAATATTGGTATGCAATGGAAAATAATACATGGTTCAGCCCAAAAACTATTAATATATATATATATATATATATAATTAAAACAAGTTATAAATTATGGAGCTCACCAATAGCTCTAAACAAGCTTTGTTTTTATAAGTGCTGAAAGAGATAGAATTCAAAATCTCTATCATTATCTCTACCTCCAGACCAACTGGTTTTGAGCTTATGGCTCATCTCAGTGGAAGGCTGGGAGTTTAGAAACTAGATCTAAAATGCTAACTCAAAACTCAGCACTTATAAAACATGTTTTTATCAATTTAAAAGCATGAATTTATCAGACACATAAATGTTTTCAAATTCAGCCTTACAAACTAAAATAGCTATATGAGTCTGAATTCAGTTCAGTTTCACCATATAGTAATAGCCTCTGCAATATATAGCATTGCGAAAACCTTCAAAGGTACACTTATAATAATTAAAACAAGTTATAAATTTCGTAACTTGCTTTTAAGCTTGCATTTTATGATCACTAGATGGAGCTTATCAATAGCTCTAAACAAGCTTTGTTTTTTTATAAGTTTATACTTTGTAAGGCTGGATTTAAAGACATTTATGTGTCTGATAAATTCATACTTTCAAATTGATAGAAATGTGATTTATAAGTGCTGACTTTTGACTTAGTATTTTAGATCTTGTTTCTAGACTCCCAACCCTCCACTGAGGTGAGCCATAAGTTTGAAACCAGTTGGTCTACAGGTAGGAATAAAGATAGAGATTTTGAATTCTATCTCTTTCAGCATTTATAAAAACAAAGCTTGTTTAGAGATATTGGTAAGTTCCATCCAGTGATCATAAAATGCAAGCTTAAAAGCAAGTTACAAAATTTATAACTTGGTTTTAATTATTATAAGTGTACTTTTGAATGTTTTTTCACTGCTATATATTACAGAGGCTATTACTATATGGTGAAACTGAGCTGAATTTGGACCCATATAGCTATCTAGTTTGTAAGGTTGGATTTGAAGACATTTATGCATTTGATAAATTTGTGCTTTCAATTTGATAGAAACATGTTTTATAAGTGCTGACTTTTGAGTTAGTATTTTAGATCTAGTTTCTAGACTCTCAGCCCTCCACTGAAGTGAGCCATAAGCTCAAAACCAGTTGGTCTGGTGGTAGGGATAACAATAGAGATTTTGAATTCTATCTCTTTCAGTACTTATATAAACAAATCTTGTTTGAGCTATTGGTAAGATCCATCTAGTGATCATATATATATAAAATATACCTGGGTCTTGTTTTATGCGGATTTATTTAACATGATTTTGAAGTTATGTGATTCATGTTTCTTCAGAAGTTGAAATCTGATAATGCGCTATTACTTTAAATAATAAATTTCATGCACTTACATCGTATTGAAAATAATAGCACATTATTGGAATTCGACTTTCATCTTAGTAATTTCAATATTTTCAGTGCTTTATAATAATAAGATTTTATGCAATAATGAAATTAAAATCATGATTTCCACATTTTATGTATACCCACATTAAATTTTACAAGATTATAATGTAAATTTGTTCAAACATTGTGCGTGTTAATTTTGCATTTTAAATCACATTCTGTTTTTGCTTTTTAAAAAAGAACGTAATCAATTATTAATCATTTAGTGTCCGCAAGTTTATTTTTAATTATTTTCTTATTAATGACACTAATCATGAACGTGCTCATAAATTCCAATGAGAGCTAAATGGTTGTATGTCTGGATATAGAGAGCTTCATAAACAATTAATAAAATCATCATCTCAAAGATTAATTACTAATTACATTGTCACCATAAAACCATTAACACAACATGAGAGTGAAGTTGGTGCTAGTTGTATTTCCTCTTGTGAAGAATCTGATTTTTTTACCAGTTTGCAAACGAATCTGTTTATCGGCAGTAGCAATAATAATTAAAATGTGTATAAAAAAATGTCAATTACTGTACTGTAAATTATGACATAAAAATATATTGTTTTGAATAAAATTAAACATTATAGTTAAAAAAAAGTTTGTCTTGTATCAATTTTTTTCAAATTTGAAATTTTTTATTAGTCATATTTTATTTCCTTATTTTTTTTGTGAGTGAATTTTAAAGTAATTTTACATTGGTGCTTTGCTTTTATGCAATTTTTGAAAAATCACAGTCTGTATCCCCCCTTTTTCAATGTAAGTTACGTCTATTTTTGCGCAATTTCTTTTGTGCGTGTTTTCTGAGGAACCTATCTATCACGTAAAATGAGACCCAGGTGTATATATATAACAGACTTGAACTCAAACTTTCAATCTCCTTACAGCTATGACTCCATCTTACAAATGGACAAGCTACAATATTATACACCCTCCAACTCTTCAGCCATCCATATTATTGAAAATTTGATGATGGAACACTGAAATCTCTTGTTGATGCCAATATTATTGACATATGCATATTGGCTTTAAGTCACTCTAACCCTCACATATATTACCTTAATATGTCCATTTAACTACACAGAAGAAGGATGGACAGAGTACAAGCTGAATATGTAATATTCAATTATAAGTATATTGTCTATACTAAGTTTAAAGTAATTGTGACTTAAACTCAGACTCCCGACAGCTATGTCCTGCATCTTAGACAACTGATACACATAATCGCATATATTCATGTGAAAAAAATAAAGGATCTCCAATATATATATCATGCTGAACCAGCACTCATCATTTGGCTCCATTCACCCTTTGCCACACATATATACAATCAGTGATCAATTTATATTTAGACAGTAAATCTTCAAACTTTAATGGTCAAACTTCACTCTTCTCCACTTCCGGCTCTTCAGCCATCCATATCCTTGAAAATTCGATAATGGAACATTCAAAGTCCTTGTTAATGCCAATATTATTGTCATACCCAGGTTTACTTTATATCACTCTGACTTCTATGGGACCTTAATATGAAATTTAATTACACGGAAGAGAAATATGCAGAATGCAGGCTGAATATGTAATAATCATATATAAGTATTGTACCGGGTTGAAGTTTTTTCATCAATTACTTTTTATATTTATATAGATCCCAATTACTAAAAGGATTTGAATCATGCAAAATATACACGCAAGTGTAACAGATTAACGACTGTGATATGATCAATCAAATTGTTCCCTCCGTTTTACTTGAATAAATAAATATTAGGAAAAACGCGATTATATTTTTCATTTACAAAGTTCATATTGGCCAGCGACATTCTGATCGGCCATATTTAATTAGGGAGAAAAAATATCATACCTCCATTCCCCTGTAATTAGAATTAATTGCACTTTTTCTTATCTTGAAACAAATTTACTTGTACATTTTCTTTATTAAGGTAGATACAAAAAAAATAATAAATCTTGTTTATTAAAAAAATCTACATTTTTTTATATATTATTATTATATTTTATAAAATATAATTTTCTCTCAGCAATCTTCTTTCACGTTAGAATGCTAAACACACATTGTAGCAAAATAACGGTACAGTTTATGTTTATATTAAATTTTATATAATTATAAGGGGCTTGAACTCAGACTTTTTCAATGATATGGATGGCTGAAAAATTTAATGGTGGAGAAGATAGAAACTTGTCCATTAAAGTTTGAAGATTTTCTAGCTTAATATAAACTGAGCCATAGTGATATGTGGATTAACTGATCAGTGTTTGTTCAGCATGAAATACCAATATTGAAAATCATTTATCTTTTTACATGTATGTGGTCATGTGTATCAGTTATATAAGATGAAGTTCATAACTGGTAGGGAGCTTAAAGTCTGAAGTTCACATCCTTTATAATTACATTAAATTTAGTATAGATAATATACTTATATTTCAGTATTATACATATATTATTCCAGTATCCTGAAGAGACTGCCTTTAAATACAATTAATTGGTGTAACTTTCATGGTCATATATAAAGTAAATAAGGATGGAAAATGATTGAACCTAGAAATAGATTATATTTCACAATCACCTTCATAAAATCAACACTAGGAATTTGAAATAGGCTTTCCCACTCATAATGAATTTGTTTTAATTGCAAAAGCGTACATCTCTAGCTTTTCTTAGGGTGCAATCTTTTCATTTGTAAAAATAAAAAAATGCAGAATGGACCCATTTCACATCCTATATACTTTTGAAATTCTCTGTTTCATTTGGCATTTGCTCAGTGGTTAAGCATTTTCTCTAATTTAACCTTTTTTTATAAAAACTGAAATGTGAACATTTGAAATAAAAGATGAGATGTAACATGCCACTAATAGTTTGAATTTTATAAACTAATAACTATTTATTTTTAAATAATTACAAACTCTTAATGTTGCAGAACTAGTCATAAATACTATTGATAATGTCTCAAGTCATAATAAACATATGTAATGTCTAATGTTAACAATTTTACCGCTTGTGCTTGAGAGGTAATATACTGGAAGCAGCTCACTGCTGTAAAATTGCAGCCATGCATGCATACAAATAACGAATATATAAATATAAATCACATTGCAACACATAAGAACAAAAAAAATCTCAATATTTTAAGTTTACGATTTTGTATTGTGCAGCATTTATAGCCATTCTTGGTTGCACATAGCTTGCAGGCCATGGGTTAAACATCCCTGCTTGAGATATTCAAATCTCTTCAGTGGATCATTTTATACAAATTTTCAATTTCCTTCTTCATATATTTTCCTTTCTTACTAAAAAATTTATTGTAAGTTGATACTTTTTACTGACAGCTATTTTTTTTTTTTTTTGCAATTCTTAATACTGTATTAGTTAACGTTTTACTAATTTATTTCAAGTCTGAATCATCTTCAAAATCTGTTAACTTTTCAAAACAGTTTGTAAATTCTAATTTAAATTCTTTTAAATGATTTTGGACTAATTAATTAATTTTGAATAATAATATTCAGCATATTTTTGTGTGAAAACAATTTGAATATATCATCTTCAAGTAGCAAAATAAGAAAATCAGACTGTAAAATTTAATTCTATAATTCATTAGAAAGTTATATCACTTATACTTTTTAAGTATATATATTCTTTTTTAGGGTAATTATTCAAGAAGACGCTATGACAGATAAACTTTTTCTGCAGACGCTGATGAATGATTCTAATAATACTTCTCAAAATTTACATCATCATTTTACAGTTAATAGAATAATAAAATGCGCAGCATTACTTTTTTTTGCAATATTTGGAACATTTGGCAATATTCTAACAATGGTTGTTATTGCCACAGATAAGCATCTAAAAAAAGCAGGGAATATTTTTTTGCTCAGTCTGGCTTTTACAGATTTTCTTGTAACTTCAATTGTAATTCCTATGATATTTATTAATGCCTATGTGGATGGAAATTATCTGGGTGACAATTGCAAATGGTATGCCTTTTTACCTCTCTTAACTGCACTCACATCTCTTTCAAATATGGCCGCCATTTCTATAGATCGTTACCTTAATATCTGCAAAACACAGTTTTATACAAATCATTTTACAAAGCTCATGATTATTAAAATCACTTTTGGTTTATGGTGTTATTGTCTCTTGCCATCACTGCTTATATACTCTGGTTGGACTGTAGCTATTTACGAACCTAGGGGCTATTTTTGTGGATTTAATCTTAGATATAGTCTTAGCTATAGTATAAGTGTAACAATATTTTATATTTTCTCACCTATGTTCATCACTTTATTTTGTTATTTTAAAATATTTCGTTCATTCTATATGAGTAAGAAGAGAATATCTTCAGAGCAAGACAGTTATGTAATGAGTTCAGGGGAAAAAAGTTTATTAAAAGTGTTGATAATAATATTCGTAGTTTGGTTTTTGACTTGGTTACCATATTCTATCATATCATATATTGATTACTACAGTCCTATTGCACCAGACATATATTTTTGTTTTATTCTTCTTCTTACAAGCAATAGTTGTTTTAATGCTTACATTTATGGTCTGGGGAATAAATCATTTCGACATGCTTATAAGAAGATATTCTTTTGCATAAAGACTTCTGATTAGATCTTAGCTATAAATGAGAAAATGAGAGTGCTTTGTTACTGAACTCGGTATGATGAAATTCTCAAATTATCATTCTTCAACGCCGTATAAAGTGATAACTCTATGTGTATATTTATATAATACGTTTTTATTTGTTAATATAATATTACTTTTTCTGAGAAAGTAATATGAAAAAAATTTGCACCTGATTATACATATATTTGTATAATCAATATAAATTGCAAACAACTTTGGATTGTTGGATGTTCGTGGTAGGAATGAGTTATAGTGAAAGATGTACTGATAAAAACCAAAACTTGAATATATATATATATATATATGTAATAATTCAATATATAAATACAGTAACTTTTAATTTTAAAAGATTAAGTAATAAATAACTTACGTAAGCATTTTAATTATTGTTATGTATTTTTTTTCAACTACTTTCATTCTTTAAATGGATTTAGTTAATTCTTATAACGCATTATTTAACATTATATCACAAGATGCATATATTTTTAAACTTGACTTTTAAACAAATTACTTCTTTGCTAACAAATATAATTTCTTTATTATTATTATTATTATTATTATTATTATTATTATTATTATTATTATTATTATTATTATTATTATTATTATTATTATTATTATTATTATTATTATTATTATTATTATTATTATTATACTACTTTTGTCCATATAATATTGTAACTTTATCTAAATCAAATACAAATTGTCCACTACATTTAAGATCATGATCATTAAATACCGAAATTGTTTAACATTTATTTTGCATCCTTTGACTCTCTATACAAATAATTGATGTTCTTTAAATCTTTTTTCTTCACCAAACACTCAGACTCAAAAATGTATGAAATCTCACAAAGAGAAATAGTTTTATATATAACATTATTTTTATGATATTTATCAGTGCTATTATTAGAATTATTAAACCCTCTATTAACAATATGTAATACTCGGAACAAAGATTGTTTATTATTATTATTATTGCGTTTTGTCTTATAAGATATTTAAATTTATTTTTATTACTATTAATGGTATTTTTTTTCTAAAATTTGTATTCAGTTGTCTAATGCGTACAATATTAAGCTTTGTTAGTACCAATTACTGTGCGTAATGTGTAATATTCCCATTCTTATCACTTCTTAAAACAGCTGTTTTATACATTAACAGAATTTAGAATCAATATATATATATTGTTTTTCTGAAGATTTGTGATAATGGTGTTCTAGCTGTATTTTTAAATTGGACTATTTCCATCATCTAATATGTGTGTTAAATGTCTTTAGAAAAGGTTAATTTTTATTTAAATATTCCAAATGCATTCAACTGTTAGCAATATCACAGTAAACAGGTTAGTATATGCACTAACTGTTAGTAATATCACAGCAAACAAGCTAGTATATGCACAATGTTTCGAGAGGTATTTTTCTCTCCTCTTCTTCAGGTGTTGCAGGTCTGACCAGTGACAGTACCAGCATGGGATTCAAACCTGGGTTTTTAGATTCTTGATTATTGAATTCTAAGGTAATGTGGTCATTACCTTAAAATTCAATAATCAAAAATCTAAGGACCCAGGTTTGAATCCCATGCTAGTACTGTCACTGTTCAGGCCTGCAACACCTGAAGAAGAGGAGAGAAAAATCCCTCTCGAAACGTTGTGCATATACTAGCCTGTTTGCTGTGATATTACTAACAGTTAGTGCATATAGTAACCTATTTGCTGTGATATTACTAACAGTTGTTTGCTGCGATATTACTAACAGTTGGTGCATATATTAACCTGTTTGCTGTGATATTACTAACAGTTGAATGCATTTGGAATATTTAAATAAAAATTAAACTTTTCTAAAGACATTCATCACATTACCTTTGATCATAGAGGATGCTACCAGATCACTATGTATATGGAAAATTTGTTTACCATGATCAAAGGTTAATGATGATGATGACTGGCACCGACCAGACTCAGAAAGATAGCAAGAGGTCTTAATAAATTGTTCACACAATCAAGAAATAAACTAACAACCAATGTTAGTTAATATAATGTTAAAATTTATTAGGTTTAAAATAAGGATTTCAGAGTTTATTAAAATTCAAACATACACAAAAGTAGAAAACATTGACCCATCTTTCTCATAGAGCATGTATGAGATAAAAAAGGACAATAAACTTTTAGGCAGATACACCAATCTTCTCATAGAGTGATGGGAAAGGAGAAATAACTTTACTTTTGCTCGATTTTAAAAAAAAATTTATTCTTTTCACATTTAAAGATTTTCAAAAAAAACTAGTCTTGTAAAGAATCAATGAATCAGCGTGGACTAGCCTTCTCTAGAACATTGAATTTAGAGACATCATACATCGCAGGACAGCTCATGATAATTACATTTAAAATTACCAAGATTGATCCATTTACAAGAAGAACAAATATAATGTGAAGGAATTACAGCTTGAGTAATTTCAGAAATCAAAATCCCGGTTGTTGATAAAACCAGGCTTATTCAATCGAGAAAATGTTAGTCCAATGATGGCAAGTTACTATATTTTAAATTAAGTAAAAGTGTCTGAAAAATAGACCAGTAAATAATAAGTAAATAAATAATATCTGCCCAATATTTATTAAGAATATAAATTACTCAAAGGTGAATCTAAATAGCTAATAAAATAAATCTGCAATACACACTCTGCAACATAATAAACAAATAATTTAAACTTACAAAATATACCATTTAAATTAAAAGATATCTTTACACACTAATAGATAAAAGAATATGTTACATGATTATGACATAAAAATTTTATACAATTGTTACTTTTATATTGAGCTGAGGTTCTTACTAGAGATTTATGCCCTAGAGAGAATATAAAATAAGTTACCTTATGGAACTAATAAGTCCAGTGAGTACTCACAGATGGATGCCGGTAAGATTGATTGAACTCTTTAAAATGATGTCTTTTCTTTAAATGGCAGTGAGGGTGAAAGCATGCAGAGGAATCAGTCTTAGTTCCGGCTTTAATTAGATCATAATTGGAGAAAACAGCTCAGAGATCAAGTTTCATCTAGAGTAAGTTTAGCAGCACATCCTCGAGGTTTGAACCCACATGGTGTAGAAATTTGGCCAAATTGTAAAGTGAACACAAACTAATGTAAGCTATTCTAAGAATTTGGCTGAAGATTCTTTTGACATGTAAGTGAATAAAGTCTCCTCACTCTGGGTCATGGAAGCGAACAGCACTACCTTCAAAACTATGACAAGTCTGGCAATTAAATAAGGACTTCCATAAGCTAATATAAAATAACCATTAGAAATCAGTTGACAAACAAAAATGAGCAAGGTTGTTATTCCAAGAAAAATATAGGTTATTTTCTAGACTAATTTTAAGTCTCTTCTCCTTAAGAATAATCAGTCCTCCCTTTTTGAGTTTCTTTTTTTTTATCACCCCTTTAATCTCCCATGTGATCTTTTTTTTGTAAATAGAAGTCTTAGCCTAGATCAAATTTCATTAAAAAAAATATTAATTAATTAAACCTCTGCTCCTTTTAGATAAAATAGATTCATAATAAAGCAACAAAAATGCAAATAACTTTTCAATTGATCAAAAAAAAAAAAAAACCCAGAAACAAGAATACAATTAATTTTCTTTTAATAAAAAAAAAACTTTCAACAGATAAAATAAAATGTTAGTTTTTTCTTTTTACAAAATAAACTCAAAAGATTTTGATTCATAATTTTTAAACAAAAACAAATTACAGAAAATAAAATAAATAAGTGTGTGAATATACCTTTCTTATGTAAAAATAAATAAATATTAAATCGTTAAACTTTTGAGATGGGAAGTATCCGGTTCAACTGCCCCATCCTGCCATAAAAAAATAAAACATTCTAGTGCTATATTTTTTTATCTTTATTAAAAAAATTTTAAACATTTGCAACACCTCAAAATCCAAGCTAAAAGTTTGTCCTATATTTATTTAAAATAATATTTTATTTTCCTACTTCAACTTTATTCATTCTTCTACTTAGGTAATCATAATCAAAATTTTCCATCCGATTACTAAAGCTAATCTTGATCGGGTGGTTCTATCTTATGGAGGGTTTGGTCACTATAGTGATCTATCATAGTACTGTCAATCTTTTGCTCAGCAGGTCAGAAACTCCAGGCATTATAAGACCCATAAATCCCTGATTTGTCCTCCAGAATAAAGGCATTTGGCCCAATTCACTTTTGGATGGTAAAAGGATCATCGTAGATAGGAAAAAAAATTTTGTACTGGTGCTGGGCAGGATTACTCACATGTGGTTTCTTAACAAAAACTAAATCCCTGGTATCAAATTGGCATGGTCTCCGATTTCCTCGCTTTATCCATAAATTAACCATGTGCTGTAACCTCCTCCTAGCCTTTTCTCTATCCTTTTCTTTATTAATCCTACCTCTATTGGTGGGTAATGGGGTCTTAATAAGTATGGGATAATTTTAACCAAAATGTAGCCTAATTGGTATAAACCCTGTAGACTCATTTAGTGTCCAATTTATGTATTTAGCAACATTCCCAGCTTGGTTCACCCATTCTCTATGATTACTGCTGACATATACCTGAAATAAATTGTTTAACTCCCTCATCACTTGCACACAGGGATTAGATAGGGGATTACGTATAGATGTTAATAAATGCTGTATTCCCTGTTGCTGGGTCCACCACTTCCAGTGTCAAGACTTAAATGGAGTACCTTGGTCAGTAAGGATAAACTGTGGTTTTTCAACCTTAGGAATCTGCTGCTCTTGCAAGACTTTGATAGTGTTGAGGGCATTGGCCCTTCTTAGACGATATGCAGTCAGGTATTTTGAAAACACATTATACATGACTAACAAAAATCAGTAATGTTTGTAAGCAGGTAAAGGACCGAAAAGTCAATGGCTAGTAATTCATTCGAGTTCTGAGCCAAAATTGGCTGCGCAGTTCCTACAAATTTTTTATTTACATGTTTTGTTTGTGCACATGTGTGGCATGTTTTAAGAACAGATAAGATGTTTGAGTACATACCTGGCCAATAAAATAGTTCTCGGAATAAGTACTCTATCTTATGGGGGCCAAACTGTCCATAAAGGCAATGTACATATTCAATCAAGTGGTTTCTAAGCCTTTTTGGTATGAGTGTTCTCCAGAAATCTTCTTCTGAGGTAACCTGGTATTATGATATCTCTTCCTTGAGTCAGTAAGCCCTTTCCTTTTGGTTTAACTGATAGGTATCACTAGTCTGTAAAGTCTGCATGCACTTCTTGTGTGCTACCATCTGGGCATACTCTGAGTCAATTGTCTGTATTTCTGCTAGTCTCCACAAGTCTTGCTCCACCAAGTTGTCTGTGGTCAATGTAACTGCAGCTATTCTTAAGTTGTTAGAATTTAAGTGACACTGAGGAATATCTATGGGATGCCAACTTAAGACATTGACCACAATATTATCCTGGCCAGGGCAATAGACTACTTTATATTGAAACTTCTGTAAGATCAAGCTCTATTGAATTAATTGATCATTTGTCAGGTAGCTATTGTTCAGAAATTCCAAACATTTATGGTCCATAATAATGATAATATTTGAGCCCAACAAAAATTGTTTAAACTTTCCAAAGGCCCATACAATAGCCAAAGTTTCCTTTTCAGTAGTTGTATAATTGTTTTCAGCCCCTTTTAGGGTTTGGCTACAAAAATATAATACTTTGTGGCATTTTTGCTCATCAATTTGAAATAGAACTACTCCCAACCCATGTCTACTGCTGTTGGTTTGTATATAAAAAGTTTGAGAAAAATCAGGACAAGCCAGAACTACTTGTTTGAGAAATTTCTTCTTGATGAGTTGAAACTCCTGCTCCTGTTGTGAACCCCAAACCCATTTCTAATCTTTTCTTAATAACTGGACCAAGGTTGATGAATCTACAGCAAAGTTTTCATAGAATCTATGATAAAAGTTGCAGAGCCCCAAAAATGATCTCACCTGACATCAGTTAGAAGGTGTAGGGAAACACTCAATCATAGCCAGTTTATCAGGGTGATGTTTAATACCATTTTTCCCAATTAAGAAGCATAAAAATGCTACTGCTACATAATTTTTCTGCAGATTAATCATTACATTTTTTTGATGGCACTGTGTCAAAAATATCTCCAAATGCTCCAAGTGTTCTTTTATATTTCTGGAGACAATAACCACATCATCCATGTACAACACAATAATATTTTTGACCTTCTCAGATAATATCTGTTTCAAACACCTCAACAGCTCTGACCCACTGTTGATCAACCCCAAAGGCATCCGGTTGAAAACATACATATACCATTCATACCAAAAGCCCATATATTGATGATAAGATGGATGAAGAGGTATCTGCCAATAACTAGAGGTCAATTCCAATGTAGTAAAGGCAGTTTTTCCTTGAAATCTAGCCAGGATTTCATTTATTGTAGGAGGAACATCCCTTTCTGGGATTGTGATAGCATTTAAACGGCGAGCATCCAAACATATTCTAACAGCTCCATATTTCTTCTTTATTACCATTAAAGGGTTAATGTAGGAGGATTTTTACTTACCAATAACACCCCATTCAATCATTTGTTGTATCTGACTATCCACTTCAGCTTTATATTGAAGCAGAATGGAATAAGAATGATTATGAAAATGGTTTTCTTCCTTTATCTTAATTTGATGAATATACCGTTCAATAGCTCAAGGTCTATTAAAAAAATGTATAACATTGCATTAACACCTGTATTAAATGATGTTGTTGCTTCATCCCTTTTAGAATGGACTGTTCCACCTTATTCTTCATTTCAGTAGTGTTTAAGACCGGTTGTATACAATGTATTTGTAACAACATAAATTTTTAACCCCTCCAGGGGTATTATGCTTTCTCTGCACTGAAATAAGCTTCTACCATAATCAAGCACACATTTATGCTGATGAAGAAAATCTATTCCCACTACAACATCTTGTATCAATCCAGGCATTATCAAAAAGACATGGTCCACTTCCATGCTTCCCAGACAGAGCTGTACCCAAACCTGCTTCATCTCTACATTTGCTTTTTTTCATTAGCCAATGTAACCTGCATTTTCTTTAGAGGAAGTGTGTACATGTGTGTCTGTTGCTTTATCTGCAAATAACAATGACTTGAAAGTAGGGACATCTGATTCCCTGAATCAATTAAAGCCTGTGCTGTGATGGATCCAATTTTTATATTTATGATGGGACAAGTCTGGTTAGCTCCAACTAATGTCAGTTCATCTTTATCCACTACCACATTGGACACTGTTCCTATATCTCCATCCTGTATGTTTTTCTTCTTCATTCTGTCCATACTATAACCAATATCTGTCAAAAACAGTATCATTTCTTCCATAACCAGTTTATTATTAACTAACATGACTTGTTATACTGCTGCTGGCATATTGTTCCTTATTATTGTGATTATCAAGCTTTCTGCTAAAGAGAATGCTGTCAAAGACTTCAGTATCACAGCTTACTTACAGAAAAACTGCATATAGGTTCTACCATTCTCTCTAGAATATGTTTGCTGCAAGACTTCCCTAAAGATGCATAATTGTCTCTCTTTACTCCAAAAACTGCACATGATGGCATGGCTATAAAATCCCCAAATGTCTGTGGCTTTATACTTAAAGTATGCCACCACTCTCTGGACACATCCTGTAAATGATTACAGGCCACTGCAATCTATTCTTGTTCCTTCCATTTGTACAACTGAAACACTTTTTAAAGACTTTTAAGATGCCAACTGGGCTTTTTCTTTTATCAGCCATAAAATTTTTTATCTGAATGGAAGTCACTCTAGGTTCTATTTACCTACTCTCAACTTCCTTTCAGTGCTTTCCCTGTTCCCTTCCACCTCTTAGCATCTCTGTCTTTTGCTATTTATCTCTTTAATTATTTACAAAAAGAGAAGAGAGTAAAAAAAGACTCTAAATCACTTTTTTCTCTTTTATATGTACCACTGAAAACATTATTTATTTATCTTATCATTTTAAAAAATGAATCCCTATTCCAAGCTGTCTCTACAATACACATCTACTTGCCCAAATTGATTCAAAATACTTAACTCCTGCCTCTTACCCCTGAAATATTTCTCAATTGTCTGAACAAACTCTCACATAGGTTGAAAACTCGAAGTGCCACATTGGCTGTGCTAAAATTTATTTATGTAATGGTCAGTTAAATTTTTAAATTACCTTTGATCACAGAGGGTGCCACCAGATCACTACATATCTGGAAAATTTGTTTACCATGATCAAAGGTTAATGACAATGATGACCAGCACCGATGAGACTCAGCGAGAGAGCAAGAGGTCTTAATGAATTGTTCAGAAAATCAAGAAATACACTAACAACTAACATTAGTTAATATAATGTTAAAATTTATTAGGTTTACAATAAGGATTTCAGAGTTTATTAAAATTCAAATATACACAAAAGTAGAAAACTTATATGCAAAAGTAGAAAACTTTGACCCATCTTTCTCATGGAGCATGTATGAGATAAAAAAAGGACAATAAACATTTAGGCAGATAGACCAATCTTCTCATAGAATGATGGGAAAGGAGAAATAACTTTACTTTTGCTCGATTTAAAAAAAATATATATTCTTTTCACATTTAAAGATTTTCAAATAAAACTAGACTTGTAAAGAATCAATGAATCAGCATGGATGAGCCTTCTCCAGAACACTGAATCTAGAGATGTCATATGTCACAGGACAGCTCATGATAATTACATTTAAAATTACCAAGATTGATCCATTTACAAGAAGAACAAATATAATGTGAAGAAATTACGGCTTGCATAATTTCAGAAATCAAAATCCCAGTTGTTGATAAAACCAGGCTTATTCAATCAAGAAAATGTTAGTCCAATGATGGCAAGTTACTATATTTTAAATTAATTAAAAGTGTCTGAAAAGTAGACCAGTAAATAATGAGAAAATAAATAATATCTGCTCAATATTTATTAAGAATATAAATTACTCAAAGGTGAATCTAAATAGCTAATAAAATAAATCTGCAATATATGCTCTGCAACATAATAAATGAATAATTTAAACTTACAAAATATACCATTTAAATTAAAAGATATCTTTACACACTAATAGATAAAAGAATATGTTACGTGATTATGACATGAAAATTTTATGCAATTGTTACTTTTATATTGAGTGGAGGTTCTTACTAGAGATTTATGCCCTTACAAGAATATAAAATAAGTTACCTTACAGTACTAATAAGTGCAGTGAGTACTCAGAGATGGATGCTGGTAAGATTGATTGAATGCTTTAAAATGATTTCTTTAAATGGCAGTGAGGGTGAAAGCATGTGAAAGAATCAGACTTAGTTCAGGCTCTAATTAAATCGTAATTGGAGAAAACAGCTTGGAGATCAGGATCCATCTAGAGTGGGTTTAGCAGCACATCCTTGAGGTTTGAACCTGCATTGTGAAGAAGTTGGCCAACTTGTAAAGTGAACAAAAACTAATGTAGGCTATTCTAAGAATTCGGTCGAAGATTCTTTCGACATATAAGTGAATAATGTCTTCTCACTCTGGGTTGTGGAAGCAAACAGCACTACTTTCAAAACTATGACATCTGGCAATTAAATAAGGACTTCCATAAGCTAATATAAAATAACCATTAGAAATCAGTTGACATACAAAAATGAGCAAGGTTGTTATTCCAAGAATAATATAGGTCATTTTCTAGACTAATTTTAAGTCTTTTCTCATTAAGAACAATCAGTCATCCCTTTTTGAGTTTCTTTTTTTTTTATCACCCCTTTAATCTCCCACATGAACTTTTTTTTTGTAATTAGAAGTCTTAGCCTAGAGCAAATCTCATTAAAAAAAAAATATTACATAATTAAACCTCTGCTCTTTTTAGATAAAATAGATTCATATTAAGCAACAAGAATGCAAATAACTTTTCAATTGATCAAAAAAAAAAACTTTCCAGGAACAAAAATACAATTAATTTTCTTTTAATAAAAAAACACTTTCAACAGATAAAAAAAATGTTAGTTTTTCTTTTTACAAAATAAACTCAAAAGATTTTGAATCTCAATTTTTAAACAAAAACAATAACAGAAAATAAAATAAATAAGTGTGTGAATATATCTTTCTTATGTAAAAATAAATAAATATTAAATCTTTAAACTTTTGAGACAGGAAGTATCCAGTTTAATATATATATATATATCCTTCTTCAATAGATTTTATATACAACTTATAATTATGCAAAATGTTTTCATATCTTTTCGTAATAATATCCAAATATTTTATACTTTCATTATTCTCTTTCTCCATTGCCCATTTCAAATTATTTCATTTATTTAATCTTTCATTAATTTTTAGATATAAATACATAGTGAAGCAGTCAATCTTAGCTTAAGATTGAGCTTCATGGTTCTATCCACTTAACAAGTATTAACCTATGTTCAAACCTTATGTCGCATCCTGTTCCTTTAGTCATGTATATATATTTCATATATATTTCCGAGAAGCGTGCCTTAGCTTAAGATTGAGCTTCATGGTTCTATCCACTTAACAAGTATTAACCTATGTTCAAACCTTATGTCGCATCCTGCTCCTTTAGTCATGTATATATATTTCATATATATTTCTGAGAAGCATGCCTAAAAATTATAAATTTTAGCTTTTCAATATTTTTTTTTCCTCCTTCACATTAAAATACATAGCTGCAGCTCATATATATATATATATATATATATATATATATATATATATATATATATATATATATATATATATATATATATATATATATATATATATATATATACCATAAACTTTTTAAATTATATAAAATAATTCAAACAAATATATAACACAGTATTTTTGAATACTGTGTTAAATATATTTGTTTGAATTATTAATATATATATATATATATATATATATTACAGGAGTAAATATACTAACAAAATATTCATTTTTTAAATATTTTTCATTTATAAAACTTTCTTTTTAAATTATTTTTTTTAATCAAACAGTATACTGTATTTTGTAAAATCAAAGATGGAAGATGCAACCGTTAATTGTCCAAAAATAATTAAAAGGTTGGAAACATAATATTGTTTTAATCTTGGAAAGGAATTTTTAATTAAAGTTTTACTGAAAATAAAATGGGGAAGAAAATTAATATATTTTACTTTTGTTATAAAACATTTTTGTCAAATCTATTTCCAATCTGGAAATAGATTTGAATATATTTTGGAACATCTTCTGACAATTGCATCTCCAAAAATAATAGACACAGAAATGTAAGATTTTGTTAGATCAGAGATTAGATTTTGGGCTAGAAATAGAAAATTAAAAGCATTCCACAAAAACCTGAGCACGGTATAAAATGGGGTAATTTTAAACACCAAAGGATAACTACTATTGAGAGAACTGTATTGTTAACATATTCCACATCACTATGAAACTTAAAATGATGATCGAGTAGAAGCCAATTACCCTTCATGATTCTTGTTTGTTATTTCCTACTACTGTATCATCTTGCTGCTGCTCTAAAATGAAGTAAAGGCCTGACCTGAGAACTTTGGAATTCTGATCAGAAGCTTGGTATCATCTAAGAACTCACATGGATCCCTAGCTGCTGTGCATAAACTGACTTTAAAATGAACTCTTAAGAAATTGTGCAAGGTAACTAATGATTTTCATGCTGTGTGAGAGTAAATCTAGTCTAATTAATCTCCAATCCTGCAATCAAGATTTCTTCTAATGTATTGTTTAATTTATCTCTTTCTAATATGTAAATGTAAATTGCTCTCAAATGATTTTTTTAATCTAATCCTATCACATATGCTCTAACTTTCTTTAACTTTGGTGTGGTCAATTATTTATTACTTGACTTAATATGTCTGCATTTGTTATTGTTAATATGCCAATCTCAAGCAATCTGATGAGCTGAATTTCTCAAAATTTTTCCTTTTAATTAAAACATGTGTGAATTAAGGTTATTAATGTCCCCTTTAAATATAATGTATGATTAATTAATACACTCACCAAATTGTTGTTACGAATCAACATTTTATGTTGGTTTTCATTATAAAATTTGTTATTTGTTCAACTCCAAATAGAATGAAGCAATTCTACATGGGATAAATCTCTTACTTAAGCTAATTAACTTTATGAAATCTTTTAAAATGTTATTTATTAAATTCTGAAAGGATAATCTATTAGTTGTTTTCTATACAATTGCTAGTTTCTTTTATTTTTCATACTCTTAAAATATCAAATATTTCAATATTCTAGTTATTATCAAAATCCATGAATGTAGGATAGAATTATTTTAAATAGATGAAAAAGGAGAAAATAAAATCTTAAATGTATTTTTCATTAAAGGAACTCTCGAACTCTCTCTCTCTCTCTCTCTATATATATATATATATATATATATATATATATATATGCCACTGTAATATACTGTATATATATATATATATATATATATATATATTACAGTGGCATAACATAACCTTTGTATAAAGTATAGCATTAAAACAAGGAGTCATGTATTTTAGAACAGTAAATCTTATTCAATATTGTTAGTGACATTTATTCATACTGTGTTACTGGCATTCGGCCTTATCTTCATGATTATATATATGTGCTTTTAATCTGGAGGTTGTGATAGGATGGAACCTATAGATTTCTCCATATGTCCTGTCCCATGGATAGTTTAGCTTCCTGTGACCTTTTCATGTAAAAGACCTCTGTACATAGGTGATGTCCATGCTATATCTAACCTTCTCTCTAAGCACTGCCCTAAAAGGGGGTCTTAGATTTCGTTTTCATCCAGAAGCACAACCTTATTTTGATTTTTTCACCATTATGTCAGTACTGCCATCTCTTTATTAATTTATTATTTCTTTTGCTTCATGATCTAATTTTAAGGTTATAATATTAAAATTTGTGCTCTGCTCAAAAATATGTAAAATGCCAAGTATCACTAGTTTTATTAATTAATAATGTTATTTCAGTCTTATTATACAAGCCGACCATTTTTGTATTTAAGAGTAGAAGTCTTGGGGGGAATCAAGGCTTCTGTCTTTTAAACGTTTTTCAATAAATATTTTGTCATAAAATCAAATGTAATTTTCAAATGTATTTTATTTATGTTCACAATCACAATGGTGTGAAAATAGTTTTCTTATATATATAATGAATCTCGGAATGCTGCCCGAAATAATATGTTAGCCACCGTATTTCAGAACCGTAATCCAAAACATTAATAGCAATATTAAGTAATCTTTTTTAATAAATGATTGGCATCTTAATACCTTACCCGCCAAAGATGTGTGTTAATGTATATATACTATTTAGTTAATAAAAGAGCATATGAGAATCGTTAGTGTGAATCCAAATATGTAATTATCTACTGTTTGGTAGACCGCTCACTCATTCATGCACACATTAATGTATATAATTAATTAATTATAGTTGTAATTATAAATTTATTAAACGCACATTGATTACGTATTGTCTAGCTTGTTTGAGTAGTTCGAATTCCTTTTTCTCCACTTCCACATGTACAACCATGGGTATGCATATTTTAGTTTAGTTATAATGTAGTTAATATAAGTGTCATTGTCTTGGCCTGGACTTTAGAATAAATTCTTGTGTGCCATCATAATGTTATTCATTAGGTGTTTGATCTGGGGCATAGGGAATGAGTTCGAATCCAGATTGGTCCCTGACCTAAATCTCAGACTTGACTGGGTTTGAATGTACATTTTTTTGAGTTCCAGCTCATGTTATATGGATCAACATGTTTTGACAGGTACAATAGATTCTCCATATCTAACACATATTGTAATATTTTTCTTTTCCATTTCCTTTATAATTTCTTTTATCTAAAATGACAATCTAAAATTATTGATCTATAGTCATACCTCCATGTATATCTAAAATAATTGAAAAATATTTATATGATACTATAAAAGATTTATTTAAAAAAATGTTTTTGTCTAAATCACAATATTTGGTAATAAGTTACTATGATTCTCTTAGAGGACTTTGCTGATATCGTAAATCTTACCTTAAATAATAAAAAATATTATGGACCTTAAAAAACTTTTGACCTTATTGATCATAAACCATTTTTATATCTAGAAAAATATGGAACACACTGAAGAATTACTTAAAAGATAGATATTATATTACTAAAATTAATGGAATTTTGAGTGGAAAATGTTTAGTAGAACGTGAAGTTATTTGCCTTTCTAATCTGAGTCATTTATTACTTTTAATCTGTCAATGACATTGGTGAAATATGTAATTTACCAGTTTGTAGTTAATACTATTTTGATTAATATAAATTCAAATCTAAAAGTTGCTTTCAAAAATCTTCAAACTAACTAGAATAATATTATTAATTAGTGTTCTGCTAAAAAAAAAAAAATATTAAAATTACTACAAAATTTATGCTAATATCATCATCTCGTTTAAAAAAAGAAAGTTTTGATATTTTCACCCATTTCAACACCTGTATTAGGACTCTTGCACACAAATTAAAGACGTTGAAAGTATGAAACATCATTTGTTATTATTGATAATACAATGTCATAATCACATCACATTAATCAACTTTTACAAAGATTCAGACATTTTTTATTTTATGTTTTGTAAATTATCTTTTTTCTCTCATACAATATATTGATAATAATTTATAGAGCGTTGTGTGAGTCTCTATAATGAAATGGAATTACACTAACACGTTCTAAAATAAGATTACAAGATTGATACAATGTGCATTGCATATTAAAGATGAAATAGTAATTTATTTGACTTGATAAAATTTACAGATTCTAATTATTAAAAGACATTATTTTAATACTTCATTTAAGAACTATAAAATATCTAATTATATAGTTCCCTTAAAAATAAACATATGTCATTTAGATATAGAAAGGCATATGGAAGTGTATATATATATATGGTACTTTAACCCTACCTGCTATGTGGCCGCTAGAGGCGCTGTTTCTGTGTTTTCACACAGAATATACAGGGTAGTGGCCTCGAAAGCAGACAACGCTTATTTCTGCCGCTAGGTGGCGCTGTTCACCATGCGTACGCACAGGAACCTTCCACAAGCTAGCTGGCAGCTTACATCGTCTGCTACCAAGAACCTAGGTGGCGCTGATTGCCGTAAACACATCTAGCTTATGTGTCGTCTGCTATCAGAAACTACCAAGATTCTAGCCCACTACGCGGCGCTGTTTCTCCACGTTACACACGGTAAAAACAGCAACCTCTAAATGCCTCATTGCTAACGTTTATGAACATAGTACTTAAAACATTCAGGGCCTATAATGTACAGGGGTGAAAAATTTATAAAGTCATAACTATTTAAATATACGGTCAAACGTAATAATTTTACATTCTATTTCACCATTTCATAAATCGATGTATTTTTAAAGTATGACTTTGTAAATAGCGATCTGTTTTTTTAATTATTTACTCTAAAAGTGGGTTTTTTTTTTTTTTTGTAAATAAAACAAAACGTAAGTCTGTGTTTTTTTTTTTTTTTTAAAAAAAAGCTAATTTTTTTCCTACGGCAGTATATCGTTCAAAAATGTATTATTTTAAAAGATTATTGTTTGTAAAACTTTTTTTTTTACACTTTCAATTAATATTTTCAATAAATTTTAAAGTAATATAAATTATATTTCGGTTTATAGATTACTATTTCGAAAAATAAAGTGTTATTTGCGTGCTGCGTATACCGTGTGCTTGTTACTCGCAAGCAAAATAATTCGAAGATCTTTTTATCAAAACTACCTCTCACAATAATATTAAAGGCATAAATATTTATTGAAATTGTATTTAAAATTTTAGAATCATTTTAATAACTAAAAATGTCATATACTCACAACATAATTTCAAAATAATAGGTTTAATAAGTACCGTATGAGAAAAGTAAGAGTCAGAAAAAAAAAAGATTTAGAGCAAAATATATATACATTTAATATCTTTATTGATGGTTGGAATTTAAAAAGTTTCTTTCAAAACTGATGCTCGTGTTAGGCTTGTATACTGTTAAAATTAAAACTATTAGTCCTCATAAATAATTTGGAAGACATTGCCTGTCAAAATTGGATGATCATTGAAAATTATATATGATCTTAATAGCCTAAAATTCAGAAGCCTGATAGTACTGTCTTTGCCAGTGCACTGTTTCTTTCTTTCATTATTGATACATAAGTAAGAACAGGTAAAACACATTTATTAAAAATCTTCCTTTACAGACACGTAGATATATTTCCTTTTAGTATCAAGTTATTTCTACCAAAAGCACTCCAACCAAGTTTAATTCTATGATTAATTTCATCCATTATGTTTCCATCTGTATTAATAATCTGACCAAGGTGTTTGTAACTGTTAACTTCTTCTAACTCATCATAATCAATCTTTATTTTCATATTTTGAGCAAACACATAGGTATATTTCCTTTTAGTATCAAGTTATTTCTATCCAACCAAGTTTAATTCTATGATTAATTTCACCCATTATGTTTCCACCTGTATTAATAATCTGACCAAGGTGTTTGTAACTGTTAACTTCTTCTAACTCATCATAATCAATCTTTATTTTTATATTTTGAGCAAACACATAGGTATATTTCCTTTTAGTATCAATTTATTTCTACCAAAAGCACTCCAACCAAGTTAAATTCTATGATTAATTTCATCCATTAAGTTTCCATCTGTATTAATAATCTGACCAAGGTATTTGTAACTGTTAACTTCTTCTAACTCATCATAATCAATCTTTATTTTTATATTTTGAGCAAACACATAGGTATATTTCCTTTTAGTATCAATTTATTTCTACCAAAAGCACTCCAACCAAGTTAAATTCTATGATTAATTTCATCCATTAAGTTTCCATCTGTATTAATAATCTGACCAAGGTATTTGTAACTGTTAACTTCTTCTAACTCATCATAATCAATCTTTATTTTCATATTTTGAGAAAATCCATTAAACATTACTTTAGTCTTTTAACTTTTATCTTTAGTCCTACTTTCATCTGATAACTCCTGCAACATTTCCTGCAGCTCTGAAGCATAAGTTGCAAAAACAACTACATCATCTGCAAAATCTAAATGACTTAAATAATCTCCATTTACTTTCACTCCTTTAGCTTCCCATTTTAATCCACAAAATATTTCTTGCAGCACTGCTGTAAAAAGTTTTGGAGATATGGAGTCACCCTGTCTTACACTCTTCTCAATGTTGACTTTCCCAGTATCATTATCTAATCTAATTGTTGCTGTTGCATTTTAGAAATATTCTTTAAAATTTGACAATATCTTGGGTCTATACCTTAATGATTCAATGCTTTAATCACTGAAGAAACGTTTATAGATTCAAATCCCTTTTCATAGTCTACAAATCCAAAACATAATGGCAACTCATATTCATTTGTTCTTTCTATAACTTCTCTCAATACCTGGATATGATCTCCTGTAGTAAAACCACTTTTAAATCCAGCTTGTTCTCTTGGTTGGGGGAAATCCAATGTTCTCTGTAGACGAGTTGTAACTATCTTGGTAAAAAATTTGTATGTAACTGATAAAAGGCTGATAGGTCTGTAATTTCTAATATCGTCTTTATCACCTTTTTTAAATATTAATATTAATACTGCATTCTTCCAATCATCTGGTACATCTTTATCATTTAGACATTTGATATATAACATTGCTAAAAAAAATCTATTTTTTCCCCTCTTCTTTAAATATATCAATTATAATTCTACTATTACCTGGAATCTGGAATCTTTTCTTTCTTCATATATTTAATTGCATGTCTCACTTCTTCATTTAAAATTCTGGGTAATTCAGAAGATGTCATAGATATAGGAGGTATTTGTTCTTTATTACAAATATAATTCTTTATAAAAGTCTTCTATCCATTTCATGATGTCATCTCTCTTTTTAGTAATAATTCCAGCTTTTATTTTATTGCAGATATGAATTTCCTACCAATACCAAAATGTTGTTTTACACTTTTGAGACTTTCATTCCCTACTGCTGCTTTCCTTGCTAGTTCACAGTTATACTTTCTTATATCATTTTCAAATCTTTTCTGCATCATTTTACAAAATTTGAGATATTCAATTCTTTTTAACGCATCATTTTTGTATATCTTCATATTCCTTCTTTTCTTCATAAATTCTCTAGTCTCAGTAGAAATTTTATTGATCAAGTGCTGTTGCAGTTTTAAAAGTATATCAGTTGTTTTCATATTAATTTCATTCAAATCTGAATCATTTTCAAAATCTACTAATACTTGAAACCTATTTGTAAGTTCTATTTTAAATTCATTAGAATGTTTCTGAAAATTAGGAATATCAACTGTAAATATTGTTTTTCTTAATAATTTTTGTCTCTCTAGTTTTGCATTAACATGTATTTCACATCTTACTAACCGATGATCACTTCCTCTGTTAAATTTATTAAGAACATTACAATCTTGAAATATGTATTTTCTGTTAGTCAAAATATAATCCATTTCTGCTGTACTTTCATTTGGATGCTTCCATGTCCATTTCCTTTTAACATTTTTCTCAAAATAATTCATAATATAAAGTTTACCTTTTCCTGCAAACTCCACAAGTCTCTGTCCTCTCTCATTTCTATTACCATGACCAAAATTACTGCCAGCACTTTCATCTTTCATTTGTTTACCAATTCTAGCATTAAAGTCTCCCATAACAATTTTAAAATATTGTTAACTCTGATCAAAAGCCTTTTGTGCATCCATACATCACTTTGAGAACTTGTTGGGGCATAAACCTGAATTATCTGCATTTGGTATCTGCTATTAAGTTGTATAACTAATCTTGCCACTCTGTCCGATACACCATCAATCTCCACAATGTTGTTCTTTAACTTTTTATTTATAATGAATACTACTCCACTTGTATTTCCAATATTTGTGCCTTTATAATAGAGTACATGTTCACTTTTTAAAACAAATGTCTCTTCGCCTTTTCTTCTAACTTCACAAAGCCATTTAATATAAGACAGTTTTTCTTTTAACTCTTGCAATCTTTCTTCACTTGAAAGTGATCTGCTGTTGTAAGTACCTAAATAAAAAAAGGCATCATCAAATGGCAGCCTGTGTCCACAATCAGGAGTTCTGAGCAGCCTCTACATTCAGCCACCAACTGCTGCCTTGGTTGGTGACTTTACAGTCTCCTGGGAATAAGGGCCATGTTTTATCTTTGTCTGTCATAATTGTATATATATTGGAAAAATATTATCATTTACACAAGCATTCATTCTGCCGTATCAGGCAACTAAGAAGAAGTCCATGGAGTTTTTTGATCTTAAATTCAGAGGTAAAAATCCAATAACCTCGTCGTGCTGGCTAATGCGTGTTGGTGAGCAGCCCATCCATGTTTATATACTATATGAATAATCACATAGTAATAACAGCTGCAATGACAAGAATGTATGGAGTGGACATTAAGAATTTGCCTTGCTCAGTTTCTTTAAGGCCTCCAAGAGGAATCAAAGGGTTTTCTTTCAATTAATAGGATGACAAGAAATTTGTAACCTCCTGAGTGAAGACAATTTCTTGCATTAAATCAAATCTTAATGATTAATCAAAGTAAATTATAGTTTATTAGTTGATATTGTGAAATTGGTAAATATTTAAGTGTCTCTGTTGGGTGATATATATTAAAATTTGTCTATTTAGAAATTCATCTATAGATTCATTAAAACACCTAATTACTCACAAACATTATATTAGAAAATCTGTAGAGATTCTAACCAGTAAATAAATTCAAGTATATTTATTATCTCCTTTAAGTTTGCCACTGTTTTCTGTTTGATCACAACCCCATAAGTTAATAATTGTTGAAATCTACCGGAAAATGCTATAATACATCATAATGACAATTCTAGAGATATCATTCAGGTATAGATCCAAGATATTGTCATATTTTAAAGAATATTTATAAAAATGCAACATCAACAATTAGATTAGATAATGATACTGGGAAAGTCAACATATTAAAGTAATTTCATTGAAGTATTAAATTGAAAACATTTTTATAAAGCATGTTTATATATATTATTTGAAGTATATTTCTAATATTTAATGTAATGGGTGCTTTATAATTAACAATTTTATAATTAATGAATATAAATAAATATAAGAAGTAATTTTCTTTTGAGTGGTATGTTAAAGAATTATAATTTCTTTTTTCCTAATATGAAAGATACTTTCTATATCTTTTTTCATATCATTAATTTGAATTATTTGAAAGTAAGACAAAAGAGTTACTAATGAATAATATTTTTACCTAATTTTTCACATTGTTAGGTTCAACTCTAAATTATCTTAAATATCATAAGAATTAAGAGGTTATTAAATGTTTAGGTATTTAGCTTTTATTGGTACATAATTAGATATGAATGAAATTAGAGTTTTATTTTGTATATTATTATCTTTAAAATGAATCACAAATTATGCTTCCCCCTTCCCTAATACAATTTGAGAATGTTTGTAATTTTTATTTTTATGAGATTAGTCAAATAATTTAAATATTTAGGTTCAAGAATACAAAAATTGGATAGTTACAATAGTTGTAGGCTACATAATTGCCCAGTCACAAAATTAAGGTGTAGCTGCAGTACAAGTTATAAATGAAATTCTATGGAGAAGTCCAAAGATACTAAACCATTTTAATAGCACTTTATAGTAAAAATAATTACTGTGCGCATTGGATTTCTGACTTTCAATGCTCATATCTTAATTAAAAACAATTAGGGAACAAATAATTTTAAAAAATTTTCAGGAGAAAAAAAGAAAACAGACAAAGAAAATCTTTGACCATTGATCATTTTTTATTAATCTGAGCTAGGATGAAATAGTGAATGCCCATGCCTTATTCACTCCAATTTTATTTAAGTATAAATTTGGTCACTTAACTGCTGGAGGCATTCAATCAAGAGCACGATGTGCAGTGCTAAATATTCTAGAAATCAATGTTTGTGTGTGTGTTGGGGGAGGGAGAATCAATGGTCTGGCATTCAGTCAACTCAAATACAATTACTAGCTTTTTAATAACAGTGATTTTAATATACATCATTAGACCTGAAATTATCTTGACTGCTATAAAACAGACTTATCTTCTGATAGATTTTCATCTCACCCAAAGCAATGTCATTCTGATTGTAATGCTTTGCATAAGTTCATTTACTAAGTCAAAGACTTATGATTTGGAGGTTAATAACACAGGTGATGAATGAACATATAAAAATTTTGCAATTTTAATTTTAATAAAGAACAACTATTGATAAGCAAATATTCTATAAAAACAAAAATAAATGAATTTAGGAAAAGTTACTGATTTTAGCTTTTTCAGAATTTCATAATATGATATACGTGTATAAACAACATCCCATTAATAGTTAAATCCCCCAGCCAGATAGTTGATTAATAAAACCTCAAAATATCTAGTCAACATACCATTGCAGTCAAATTCCTTACTACAATAGGTGTTTCAATTCAAATAAGTCTTTAGACTATTCTGGAGAAACAAAAACAGTCCCAAGCATTACACATATTGACTTGAAAACAGGAAATGTTTATCTGAAAATTTGTGATGATAGGGATTTTACCTGTAATTATATATTGAACTATTTCCATCATCTGTTATTAATTATGAAATATTTTTAAAAGATATCAAACTTTATTTAAACTTTTAAATACATTCAACTGTTAGCAAAGTATACAGATTAATTTATTACAACATTTTGAGTGCTGTTTTTCTCTCATCTCTTCTTCAAATGTTGCTAGCCTTACCAGTGACAGTACTAGCATGGAAATTGAACCTTCAATTTTTAGTTTTGTGAATTTAAGATAATGCTTGCTGTTACTAATTAGGCTATTCTGAAAAATCAAGTCACTAGAAATTTTATATATTTATCTATGAAGATTCTCTTGGTTTCTCCAGTTTTTTTAAGGGCAAGGTTAATGAGTAGTTTTGAAATATTATGAATTATTTACATTAGACTGATTTATAAAGTTATCTACTATAAATGTGAATGGTTTATACAAATTGATTTTTTACTTTCTGCCTGTTATTTTTCTTGTCCAATGTATTTTAGGTGCATTTGGTTTTTCTTTTTAATCATTACTTTTTGCTCTTTTAATTACATATTTTGAAATGAGTCAGATGATTTCAGCCATATATGTTCTTCCATATTCACATGGTATTTCATAGATGCAGTTTTTGTGTTTCAATATTTGCAGTTTGTGTTTTATAGAAGTTAGACTTTTTCATAGGGCACTTATGACTTTGGAAAGGAATCTTAATATACTGATCACAGATTTTCTTTAGTTTAGCTGCAATTACTAATATCTATGGATACACTTTAATACCTATAATTGTTTTTTTTATGGTGTTTCTTTTAATTGGCTATTTCATAATGATAGCTGATGGATAAGTATTTTTCATGAGAGTTTATGCTATATGATTTTTCTTTTTCCAAGTTATTGGTTTCTGAATAAGAATTTTTATTCTGATTAGAGTGTGTGAGTTTTCTGTTGATTGTAATTTTGATTTTGCTATGAGGGAATCTTGTCAAAAGAAAATTAAGAACTGTAGTGTCTGTTCTTGTTTTAATTCTATTGTGAATTTAATTAAAAGAACATAATTATTGATATCCAGAATGTTTGTAGTAATGCTTTACCATATGGCCATAGAAAAGCCAGACTTTAATTGTAGATAGAATTTTATTTATGGTTGTAGTTTCAAGTTCTTCCATGTAAATATTGCTGATCAGAGATAGCAATAAGGAATCAAAAAGCATCTTTTGATTTTGTTGGAAGAATTCTATAGTATATAATAATAGTATGCTGTGCAGAATGTTAAGTGTAATAAACTATCAATTGGAAGAATTATTCTGGTTTGTACACTACTATTGTTATTTAATCTTTTTTTTTACATTAGATAATGCTTCATCGCAGAGTACTTTTGTGATTAAGTTTTTCACATCAAAATTTACCAATATGTTAGTTCTTTCACTTTTCATGTTGATTAATTCTACAATTTTCTTAGAATCTCTAACACAGAACTGTCTCTTGTATGCCAAAGGACTAAGAACATTAGAATTTTTTATATAGTGAGTTTTCAGAGTTAACAATAGATCTTAATGGAACCTGGCCTTTATTGATTTTAGATGACCACAAAGATGTGGAATTTTTGCCAAAATAAGTCAATCTAATTTTTTCTGAATCATTGAAATAGCTGTGATCAGGGATGCTTTCTGAATAATATTTACAGTTGTGATTCATAGCTAGTATGGGATTTTTAGTCTGTTGGGAGAAGCTCTTATTGTATCATAATTACTATTATCCATTTACAAATGTTACATTGCTCTAGCTAGCAGGAAGAATGCTTATAGATTTGTCTAGTTTGAGATTTAATAGATTTTTCTCTCAACAAAAGTGATAATAGATTTGTATTGTTGGTGTCTCATTTTCCAGCGTAATTTTGCTTTCTTTTAACAAAGTCTCACTTGCAGTCTAAATAATTCTGTCTGGGAATGAATTAGAAGATTTAGTTATAAGCTTTTAGAAGCTGATTGGAAAACTCTTATGAAGTCTTTATCAGTAAATTTATTTTTTAACAAAGATTATTAAAGTCAACATTGAGAAGGGTGTAAGACAAGGTGACTCCATATCTCCAAAACTTTTTACAGCAGTGCTGCAAGAAATATTTTGTGGATTAAAATGGGAAGCTAAAGGAGTGAAAGTAAATGGAGATTATTTAAGTCATTTAGATTTTGCAGATGATGTAGTTGTTTTTGCAACTTATGCTTCAGAGCTGCAGGAAATGTTGCAGGAGTTATCAGATGAAAGTAGGACTAAAGATAAAAGTTAAAAGACTAAAGTAATGTTTAATGGATTTTCTCAAAATATGAAAATAAAGATTGATTATGATGAGTTAGAAGAAGTTAACAGTTACAAATACCTTGGTCAGATTATTAATACAGATGGAAACTTAATGGATGAAATTAATCATAGAATTTAACTTGGTTGGAGTGCTTTTGGTAGAAATAAATTGATACTAAAAGGAAATATACCTATGTGTTTGCTCAAAATATAAAAATAAAGATTGATTATGATGAGTTAGAAGAAGTTAACAGTTACAAATACCTTGGTCAGATTATTAATACAGATGGAAACTTAATGGATGAAATTAATCATAGAATTTAACTTGGTTGGAGTGCTTTTGGTAGAAATAAATTGATACTAAAAGGAAATATACCTATGTGTTTGCTCAAAATATAAAAATAAAGATTGATTATGATGAGTTAGAAGAAGTTAACAGTTACAAACACCTTGGTCAGATTATTAATACAGATGGAAACATAATGGGTGAAATTAATCATAGAATTAAACTTGGTTGGATAGAAATAACTTGATACTAAAAGGAAATATACCTATGTGTTTGCTCAAAATATGAAAATAAAGATTGATTATGATGAGTTAGAAGAAGTTAACAGTTACAAACACCTTGGTCAGATTATTAATACAGATGGAAACTTAATGGATGAAATTAATCATAGAATTAAACTTGGTTGGAGTGCTTTTGGTAGAAATAACTTGATACTAAAAGGAAATATATCTACGTGTCTGTAAAGGAAGATTTTTAATAAATGTGTTTTACCTGTTCTTACTTATGTATCAATAATGAAAGAAAGAAACAGTGCACTGGCAAAGACAGTACTATCAGGCTTCTGAATTTTAGGCTATTAAGATCATATATAATTTTCAATGATCATCCAATTTTGACAGGCAATGTCTTCCAAATTATTTATGAGGACTAATAGTTTTAATTTTAACAGTATACAAGCCTAACACGAGCATCAGTTTTGAAAGAAACTTTTTAAATTCCAACCATCAATAAAGATATTAAATGTATATATATTTTGCTCTAAATCTTTTTTTTTTTCTGACTCTTACTTTTCTCATACGGTACTTATTAAACCTATTATTTTGAAATTATGTTGTGAGTATATGACATTTTTAGTTATTAAAATGATTCTAAAATTTTAAATACAATTTCAATAAATATTTATGCCTTTAATATTATTGTGAGAGGTAGTTTTGATAAAAAGATCTTCGAATTATTTTGCTTGCGAGTAACAAGCACACGGTATACGCAGCACGCAAATAACACTTTATTTTTCGAAATAGTAATCTATAAACCGAAATATAATTTATATTACTTTAAAATTTATTGAAAATATTAATTGAAAGTGTAAAAAAAAAAGTTTTACAAACAATAATCTTTTAAAATAATACATTTTTGAACGATATACTGCCGTAGGAAAAAAATTAGCTTTTTTTTTAAAAAAAAAAAAAACACAGACTTACGTTTTGTTTTATTTACAAAAAAAAAAACCACTTTTAGAGTAAATAATTAAAAAAACAGATCGCTATTTACAAAGTCATACTTTAAAAATACATCGATTTATGAAATGGTGAAATAGAATGTAAAATTATTACGTTTGACCGTATATTTAAATAGTTATGACTTTATAAATTTTTCACCCCTGTACATTATAGGCCCTGAATGTTTTAAGTACTATGTTCATAAACGTTAGCAATGAGGCATTTAGAGGTTGCTGTTTTTACCGTGTGTAACGTGGAGAAACAGCGCCGCGTAGTGGGCTAGAATCTTGGTAGTTTCTGATAGCAGACGACACATAAGCTAGATGTGTTTACGGCAATCAGCGCCACCTAGGTTCTTGGTAGCAGACGATGTAAGCTGCCAGCTAGCTTGTGGAAGGTTCCTGTGCGTACGCATGGTGAACAGCGCCACCTAGCGGCAGAAATAAGCGTCGTCTGCTTTCGAGGCCCCTACCCTGTATATTCTGTGTGAAAACACAGAAACAGCGCCTCTAGCGGCCACATAGCAGGTAGGGTTAAAGTACCATATATATATATATATAATATATATATATATATAGTATTCCAAAAATATTTAATAAACTACCACCATACATGTTGAATATAAAAAGTATGAGATTGTTAAAAAAGTTCTTAAAAAATATCTTTTATACGTTTAAAATTTATGATATTGGTTTTACTTTATATTCTATTCATTATTTTTAATATATATTTTCATTGCTATTTTTTATTATGGTGTATTTTTGTTTATAAGGGTGCATAAAACTACTTTTATTTAATAATCATATAATATTTGTAAAAACCTATGAAAAGCATTAACATTTCTTATTAGATTTTTTTCGTAAATGTAATCAAAATAAAATAAATAAACAAAGTATTTAAATTAAATCAAATAATAATAATAATAATAATAATAATAATAGCAACAACAACAACAGCGTAACAAGTGTCAGAGTGATGGCATATTACTGCATTTTGTTATAGCCACCTTGTAACTAGCAACAATATTTTCATTTATAAAGATTTAAACTACAAATTTATAAACTTTTTTGTTCAATTAAGGCATCCGCAATAATCCTTATTGATTTTTACCTATCAATTGAACCACATTTGTATTTTTATATCAACTGATATCATAATATCTTTTTCTCTCATTGCAGCTTATTTAATAACATTAATAAATTTAGATGAGTTTACTTAGTTGATGACGGGTTATATCATAATTAAAACTTTACCTACATTATTACACCGAAAATTCCCATTGTATTTTCATGTATATGTTTAGAGTCAATGGAAATCATTAATTAAATATATAAAACTTTTTTTGTCAAGATTCTTGCTTCTTTATGAAAATTCTGATGTA
Organism: Epiperipatus broadwayi; assembly: GCA_028023455.1. Lineage (NCBI taxonomy): Eukaryota > Metazoa > Onychophora > Udeonychophora > Euonychophora > Peripatidae > Epiperipatus > Epiperipatus broadwayi. The sequence goes on along the minus strand of JAQFVV010000195.1, from coordinate 1,148,013 downwards.
GTTATATATGTTGTAAGGATAGCTTACAATTTTATTAAGCTCACTTGTTTAATGTGCAATATCAAACTATAAACTTAAAAATATAAATTTAGTTAATAAATAGTAAATACTTTATCCTTTTACGTTAAACTACCCATTGTAACTTAAACGTTAGATTATAAAATTTTATTAACAAAAGTCAAGTCAAATAAATAGTTTTTTAATGAAGTCAAATATTAAAATAATTAGATTTCAATCCTTCATATATTTGTATAAAATAATTATTAAGTTAACTAATATTATTAATTAAAACTCAAAACATAGAGATAACCTAAGGTCAAGTCCCATTTTAGCAACTAAACGCTAAAGAAATAAAATTAGAACTCAATTAGCAATTTTAATTATGATGCATTCAACAATAATTGTAATACAAAATCGTGAAATAAAATAGTAATTTAACACATGATAATTATCAGCAGTCGATTCTCCTATAAAAGCTAAATCAACTAATTTCCAAATTAGTTCCATCTTTTACAAATGAACTAGTCACTACACATATTTATTTTGCTGTGTGCGAATACCGAACACATCAAAAAGATGGATCAATAGTTTGGATGAATTGTCCTGGTGTATAAAATATTCATTAGCAGAGAACTCTAATATCACTCAAGTAAAGAGTAAATAAATTACTCTTTAATATCATCAATAATAATTTCAAAAGTGAAATTATCTTTAATGTATTAATTACAGAAATTCTTAACGATATCATTTTAAACTTGAATTTCAAGGAAGATAAATATCATCAAATACATTTATATATCTAAATAAATTTCTTTTAATGAGATTTAAAGTTATAGAAAATGCATTGTGGCTAAGCAAGATAACTATTCATTCCTACTGAAATGTCTAATATATATATATATATATATTGTAACGATATATAAATATGTCGTTACATTAATTTAAAATAAAAACTTAAAAGTTCGCAAATAAAAGGAAAAAACTAAATGCTAAAATTAAAATGTTTGTTAAACATATATATATTCGCACAGATGCTAAACTTTAAAAATATTTTTTTTCATAAACAAAAAAAAAAAAAAAAGTATTTGAACGTATTTTTTTTAATAAAAAAATACAAGATTGAAATATAAAAATATTTTAATAAAAAAATAACGTAAGTTAAAATAAAAACAGGTATTAATTAATTCCTGTAATCTATAAATGGAAATGATTGTTTATTAATTATCTAAAAGCTGTTTAATTAAAAAGTCAGATGAAAAGTTAGATAAGAGAAGAAAGAGATTTTAGCTTGACCAATGGAAGCAAATAAAGGCCTGGACCATAACAAAAAAACAGAACAGTGACGTTTTTGTTCATGGAATCCATAGGAGGACTATAAAAAGAAAAAATATTGAGTTCCAGTCAGTTTTTTCAAACTTGATTTTGGTGAGTCTGGTGACAAGACGCCCTTGTCATCCTCACTCACTTATTTTAAAAATGCAAAGACTGTGATACCAGAACAGAACCAGCTAATGCTACCTCCAAAATATCAGACCGGTCTTCCAGGAAAGTCTCCATGGGAATTGCCAATGGGAACAGGGACTCTTCTACCGTAAGCAATAGAACTGAACAATTGTTAAAATCATAATATTAATTAAGAACTTTAAAGATTGATAAGTAAATTTAAATTTTATAAAAAGAACTTTTCTCTGACTTATGTGTCAACTCAATTGATAATGTGTAATTTTATATATGTTTGCGTTTGATAAAAAAAATCATTTCCATTTATTATTTATTTGTATTAATATTTATTGTTTAAATTTTAATTGATGAAATTTAAGGTTGGGTATAGACGTTGCATAGATTTGTTAGCGGTTGATAATGTTGTGGTTTTCACATTCAATTAGACTATATGTCAACGATATCACTGCAAGCATCTTACGATGAATGCTAATGGGATTTGTATATTCCCTATGCAAGTGATGTTTATCGATGATTTTGTATTTTGATCGGTTGTGTTCAATTTGGAATGTTTTTGACCGTGGAATCTATGTAACCGATCTATAGCAACATATTAAAACAAGCTTTTATAATCCCATCTGTGCGAACTTCATTAAAATGTAAACTTATAATATAATAGAAATTAAAATGTAAATTAAAATCTAAGGTAAAGTTAAAAATAATGTTAAATGTTAAAATGTAAACTAATACTAAAATAATTTTAAATCTTATATATATATGTGATAAATAAATGTTTGTATGTTAATTACTGGCAGTGGCTTATTTTATTTATTTTTTTAATGTTGAAATATAATTAGATAAGATATTATATTATTTAATCTCTGCTATTCCACTGAGCTAGTGACATGGGTTAATGACCGGAACCAAAATATTAAAAAAAAAAAAAATTTTTTTTTTGGACTTACGTATCTGCCTACTTTATAAATTTTTCTAGTTTCAAATGCCTAGATGGCACCCTGTAGTGCAGTTTACGGTAAGTGCCTTCTCCGGATCGTTACAACTGGCGCCCCCATGTTGGGCACCAATTATAACGATCGAAATGAAAGTGAAGATCGAATCTAAACCGCAAAAACAATATCTGCTCTACAAGGCGCCATCTAGGCATTTAAACCTAGAAAAATTTATAGAGTAGGCAGATACGTGCTGTTAAGATTCCACTTTATTTAAATATTCCGATCGTTAGCCCAAGTCACTAGCTCAGTGGAGACGCAGAGATAAAAATCTATAAATTTGATATCTTAAATATAAAAAAATAAAAGCCACTGCCAGAAATTAACACATAAAAATATTTATTTACGCACATATAAAGTCATTCTAAATTCGAGGAATAGGTTTAACATTTTTAGATTTTTATATTACTCTTTAATTGTACATTTACATTAATTTTAATGATTTTAATATTTTATTTAGATGGTCAAGTATGAATAGACTACATAGATCTGCATTTGAAAAGAAAATATTCTTCCCTGATTTAACCTTAGGCAACAAATTTCGCAACCAAACTGGTGCCAATCCATCTGATACATTCATGTATTCAATGTAGCATGATATGACAACACAAAATACTATACTGTCAGGAAACGTACATCTGAACAATAAGTAGAAATAGAGAAGACATTGACTCTCCACCAACAGGAATGTGACATCTGTTGGCAAGTAGAACAATAAACAAAAAACTCCATAGGAATGGACTGCAGTCTTCTGCCGACTTACAAACCCATCCATAGGCAAACAGAGGGTGTGTGGCATATATCTATAATCCTGCCTGTAGTGGACCTCATACTACATCTACTAATTACACAAATATATCCAATCCATTGAACCAATTCAACTATGAAATGAATAACCTAAGATTACCCTCCCTTAATATAACTTTACAAAACTATATAGCCATTCATGCCCAACTTAAATTTAACATTTAAATACGTTCACACAAATGCATTTTTATAAAATTTGTTTTAAAATGTTGAGTACAGATCAGCTGCACAGATACCACGGTCAAAAACATTCCAAATTAAACACAACCGATCAAAATACAAAGTCATTGATAAATGTCACTTGCATAGGGAATATACAAATCCCATTAGCATTCATTGTAAGATGCTTGCAGTGATATCGTTGACATATATTCTAATTGAATGTGAAAACCACAACATTATCAACCGCTAATGAATCTATGCAATGTCTATACCCAACCTTAAATTTCCTCATTTAAAATTTAAACAATAAATATTAATACAAATAAATAATAAATGGAAATGATTTTTTTTTATCAAACGCAAACATATATAATATTACACATTATCAATTGAGTTGACACATAAGTCAGAGAAAAGTTCTTTTTATAAAATTTAAATTAACTTATCAATCTTTAAAGTTCTTAATTAATATTATGATTTTAACAATTGTTTAGTTCTATTGCTTACGGTAGAAGTAGTCCATGTTCCCATTGGCAATTCCCATGGAGACTTTCCTGGAAGACTGGTCTGATATTTTGGAGGTAGCATTAGCTGGTTCTGTTCTGGTATCACAGTCTTTGCATTTTTAAAATAAGTGAGTGAGGATGACAAGTGCGTCTTGTTGCTAGACTCACCAAAATCAAGTTGGAAAACTGACTGGAACTCAATATTTTTTCTTTTTATAGTCCTCCTATGGATTCCATGAACAAAAACATCACTGTTCTGTTTTGTCGTTATGGTCCGGGCCTTTATTTGCTTCCATTGGTCAAGCTAAAATCTCTTTCTTCTCTTATCTAACTTTTCATCTGACTTTTTAATTAAACAGCTTTTAGATAATTAATAAACAATCATTTCCATTTATAGATTACAGGAATTAATTAATATCTATAAATAAATGACTGCACCGAAATTAAGGAAAAGAAAGTTAAAAAGCATATGAGAATAGGATTAAATATAAAGAAATCAAACATAAATTTAATGCATTTTTATTTAGGGTCGAGTATGAATAGACCACATAAATTTGCTTTTGAAAATAAACATTCTATCCCTATTTAACCTTAGGCTAAAATTCGTAGTCAAACTGGCATCAATTCATCTGATATATTGATGTATTCAATGTAATAAAATACGGCAGCACAAAAGGTTAAGAGAAGAAATTGCCTCTTATGAGATAGGAATATTACATCTATCTGCAAAGAAGAGCAATAAAACAAAAAACTCCATAGAAAGGAACTGCGGTATCCGACTTATAATTCCTTCCATAGGCAAACGGAAGTGTGCGGCATATGAAGCGATTCTGCCCATAGCGAATCAATATTACATCTACTAATCACACCAATATATCCGATCCACTGACCCAATTCAACAACGAAACAAATAACCTAAGATTACCCTCCCCTAATATAACTTTACAAATCTATACAACCATTCACGCCCGACTTAAGTTTAACATTTATATAATTTACCTTAACGGAAAACAGAAATCATAATAAAACTTAAAGAACAAAAAAAAATAAATAAATAAATGGAAATGAATTTAAATATATATAAAAAAAAATACATCAAATAACCTTATTAATAAATTAAGTTGGTCAGATAGGATAATATTGCAATCATTTAACTCTGGAAAGTTTAATTTAATGTTCATTATTTATAAAGTTCTTACGGTTTAAAACAGTTCCTCTTTATCCGTTGCTTGCCATGAATGTGAATTCCCACACCGTCCTAAGATTGATATTCTGTTGGCCGATTTATTTATCCATCGGAGGTGTTTGTTTTAACTAGTCCTCAATGTGGAAAAACGATAGTCATTTCTCTTTTTTTCCTAGCAAAACTGAAGGGATTGAATCATGCATCTGTTTCAATCCCTTCTTCACTTCCGCACTACCACATATCTCTCACATCGTAATTAATCATTCACTAATTAATAATTTCCAAATTTTCCTTTTATACGTATTCGAAGGATTGACTTGGCATTACGTCATCGATGTGTTGATCCTTTTTGTTGAGGTCCAATTTCCCAATGGATTTATTTCATTGGCTATTTGTTTCTATAAAATGCATTTGTGCGAATGTATTTAAATGTTAAATTTAAGTCGGGCGTGAATGGCTATATAGTTTTGTAAAGTTATATTAAGGGAGGGTAATCTTAGGTTATTCATTTCGTAGTTGAATTGGTTCAATAGATTGGATATATTTGTGTAATTAGTGGATGTAGTATGAGGTCCGCTACGGGCAGGATTATAGATACATGCCACACACCCTCTGTTTGCCTATGGATGGGTTTGTAAGTTGGCAGAAGACCGCAGTCCATTCCTATGGAGTTTTTTGTTTATTGTTCTACTTGCCAACAGATGTCACATTCCTGTTGGTGGAGAGTCAATGTCTTCTCTATTTCTACTTATTGTTCAGATGTACGTTTCCTGACAGTATAGTATTTTGTGTTGTCGTATCATGCTACATTGAATACATGAATGTATCAGATGGATTGGCGCCAGTTTGGTTGCAAAATTTGTTGCCTAAGGTGAAATCAGGGAAGAATATTTTCTTTTCAAATGCAGATCTATGTAGTCTATTCATACTTGACTATCTAAATAAAATATTAAACTCATTGAAACTTAGTTAAATGTAAAATTAAAAGTTAATATAAAAATCTAAAATGTTAAACTTATTCCTCACAATTTAAATGTTATTTTATATGTGCGTAAATAAATATTTTTATGTGTTAATTTCTGGCAGTGGCTTTTATTTATTTATATTTAAGATATAGATTTTTATCTCTGCGTCTCCACTGAGCTAGTGACTTGGGCTAACGATCGGAATATTTAAATAAAGTGGAATCTTAACAGCGCATATCTGCCTACTTTATAAATTTTTCTAGGCTCAAATGCCTAGATGGCGCCCTGGTAGTTGCAGATATTGTTTTTGCGGTTAGATTCGATCTTCACTTACATTTCGATCATTATAATTGATGTCCCAAGTGTGGCCTTATGTCAGAGATTGACCCTGAGAAGGGGAATTGATGATGATGAAATTTCCTATCTTTAATAAATCACGAGTGCCCTGAGAATTTTAAAAGTGAATCATGCAAATAACATTTGTTGTTTTTTCTGAAATAAGTACATTTTTGTACTAATGTAAAGTTATAGCCAGATGTTTAATAAACCACTAATACTTTTGAAAAAGTGAAACATGCTCATAATATTTTTTGAAATTAGTATAAATATATTTGTTGTATTGACGTGGAGTTACAGTTTGAATTTTTGGTCTTAAAGGTACTGCCAGTAAGAAAAATTGTGCATATGTAAAGATAAATTCGAGGAATAAAAACTAATAAATAAAACGTAATAATAAATCTAAATCATATTTTTTTTTTTAAAAAAAAAAGTCTTGTTAAATTAAAATCTAATCGTTCAACTTGCCTAAGTAATAGTTAAAGGTAGGAGAAATGAAACTTGGAAGGGAGGGGGCAGAAATTTAGCTGGTAATAGGGAATCAACAGTCAAATTTTTTTTAATCATTATATTTGTGTGTAATTACTGTTTTGTCTTGTAAAAAAAAAAATTGTCTTTTTGAAATTTTCATATATATTCAATTTGTGTAATGTAATTACTAACACTAAGTAAAGTCTTTTTTTTTTTTAATGTTTTTTGTTTTTTGAGGAAGTTTACTGATATGTAACGATATATAAATATGTCGTTACATTAATTTAAAATAAAAACTTAAAAGTTCACAAATAAAAGGAAAAAACTAAATGCTAAAATTAAAATGTTTGTTAAACATATATATATTCGCACAGATGCTAAACTTATTTTTTTTCATAAACAAAAAAAAAAAAAAAAAGTATTTGAACGTATTTTTTTTAATAAAAAAATACAAGATTGAAATATAAAAATATTTTAATAAAAAAATAACGTAAGTTAAAATAAAAACAGGTATTAATTAATTCCTGTAATCTATAAATGGAAATGATTGTTTATTAATTATCTAAAAGCTGTTTAATTAAAAAGTCAGATGAAAAGTTAGATAAGAGAAGAAAGAGATTTTAGCTTGACCAATGGAAGCAAATAAAGGCCCGGACCATAACGAAAAAACAGAACAGTGATGTTTTTGTTCATGGAATCCATAGGAGGACTATAAAAAGAAAAAATATTGAGTTCCAGTCAGTTTTTTCCAACTTGATTTTGGTGAGTCTGGTGACAAGACGCCCTTGTCATCCTCACTCACTTATTTTAAAAATGCAAAGACTGTGATACCAGAACAGAACCAGCTAATGCTACCTCCAAAATATCAGACCGGTCTTCCAGGAAAGTCTCCGTGGGAATTGCCAACGGGAACAGGGACTCTTCTACCGTAAGCAATAGAACTGAACAATTGTTAAAATCATAATATTAATTAAGAACTTTAAAGATTGATAAGTAAATTTAAATTTTATAAAAAGAACTTTTCTCTGACTTATGTGTCAACTCAATTGATAATGTGTAATTTTATATATGTTTGCGTTTGATAAAAAAAATCATTTCCATTTATTATTTATTTGTATTAATATTTATTGTTTAAATTTTAATTGATGAAATTTAAGGTTGGGTATAGATGTTGCATAGATTCGTTAGCGGTTGATAATGTTGTGGTTTTCACATTCGATTAGAATATATGTCAACGATATCACTGCAAGCATCTTACGATGAATGCTAATGGGATTTGTATATTCCCTATGCAAGTGATGTTTATCGATGATTTTGTATTTTGATCGGTTGTGTTTAATTTGGAATGTTTTTGACCGTGGAATCTGTGCAGCTGATCTGTACTCAACATTTTAAAACAAATTTTATAAAATGCATTTGTGCGAATGTATCTAAATGTTAAATTTAAGTCGGGCGTGAATGGCTATATAGATTGGTAAAGTTATATTAGGGGAGGGTAATCTTAGATTATTTGTTTCGTGGTTAAATTGGGTCAATGGATTGGATATATTGGTGTGATTAGTAGATGTAATATTGGTTCACTATGGGCAGAATCGCTTCATACGCCGTACACTTTCGTTTGCCTATGGAAGGAATTATAAGTCGGATACCACAGTTCCTTTCTATGGAGTTTTTTTGTTTTATTGCTCTTCTTTGCAGATAGATGTAATATTCCTATCTCATAAGAGGCAATTTCTTCTCATAACCTTTTGTGCTGCCGTATTTTATTACATTGAATACATCGATATATCAGATGAATTGATGCCAGTTTGACTACAAATTTTAGCCTAAGGTTAAATAGGGATAGAATGTTTATTTTCAAAAGCAAATTTATGTGATCTATTCATACTTGACCCTAAATAAAAATGCATTAAATTTAAGTTGTTTATAGATGCTTGCATGGATTGGTTATCGATTAAGTATGTTTTGGGTTTTCATATTTGATCAAAATATATAGACATTCAATAAATAATGATACCTTACGGTGAGTATCTAAAATGTATTTATTCGGATGTCTTTTAAGTTATTGGTGACAATGCAAGTATCTTATGGTGAATACTATTGGGTTACATATAAATTTTCCTCCGCAATTGTCAGTAATCAATAATTTTTATGTTTTGATTGTTTATGTTTACTTTGAAATGTTTTAACCGTGTAATCTATGTAACCGATCTATAGCAACATATTAAAACAAGCTTTTATAATCCCATCTGTGTGAACTTAATTAAAATGTAAACTTATAATATAATAGAAATTAAAATGTAAATTAAAATCTAAGGTAAAGTTAAAAATAATGTTAAATGTTAAAATGTAAACTAATACTAAAATAATTTTAAATCTTATATATATATATATATGTGATAAATAAATGTTTGTATGTTAATTACTGGCAGTGGCTTATTTTATTTATTTTTTTAATGTTGAAATATAATTAGATAAGATATTATATTATTTAATCTCTGCTATTCCACTGAGCTAGTGACATGGGTTAATGACCGGAACCAAAATATTAAAAAAAAAAAAAAAAAATTTTTTTTTGGGACTTACGTATCTGCCTACTTTATAAATTTTTCTAGGTTCAAATGCCTAGATGGCGCCCTGTAGTGCAGTTTACGGTAAGTGCCTTCTCCGGATCGTTACAATATATATATATATATAAACAAGTTATGAATTCCGAACTTGCATTTAAGCTTGCATTTAAATGATCACTATGGTGCTTACCAATAGCTCGAAGGAGAAAGAATTCAAAATCTCTATTAGTGACCCTACCTCCAGACCAATTGGTTTCAAGCTTATGGCTCACTTCAGTGGAGGGCTGGGTCTCTAGAAACTAAATCTAAAATACTAACTCAAAAGTCAGCACTTATAAAACACGTTTCTATCAATTTGAAAGTCTGAACTTTTCGGACATGTAAATGTCTTCAAATCCAGCTTTGCAAACCAGATAGTTATATGGTATGCTCCATCTAGTGATCATTTAAATGCAAGCGTAAAAGCAAGTTATGAAATTTATAACTTGTTTTATTAATTATTATAAGTGTATCTTTGATGACTTTTGCCATGCTATATTGCAGAGGCTATTACTATATGGTGAAACTGAGCTGAATTCAGACACATATAGCTATCTGCTTTGCAAAGCTGGATTTGAAAATATTTATGTGTCCGAAAAGTTCAGACTGTCAAATTGATAGAAACGTGTTTTATAAGTACTGACTTTTGAGTTAGTATTTTAGATTTAGTTTCTAGAGACCCAGTTCTCCACTGAGGTGAGCCATAAGCTCAAAACCAATTGGTCTGGAGGTAGGGTCAATGATAGAGATTTTGAATTCTTTCTCTTTTGGCACTTATAAAAACAAAGCTTGTTTAGAGCTATTGGTAAGCTTTATCTAGTGATATATATATATATATATATATATATATATATATATATATATATATATATATATATATATATATATATATATATATATATATATATATATATATATATATATATATATAATTCAATACTCAACTTCAATTTATAGTGAGATAAATGAAAAGGGATGTCAATACCATGCAAGAGGAAATTTTATGAGACAACAGACTATATTGATTACCACACTGATGATTGATGACTGGAAATGAAAGAACTATATTTTTAATGAACATTATTACTCAAATTATGGAAAATGAAAAGGACAATATCATAAACTTTAAACACATCATATCATTTTTACATATCAACATCCATAAATATTTAATTTTATTTCCTTACTTTGAAAAAATCCATTTTGGAAAATCATTAGATGAAAAAAGTGGAACGTCATTGGGTTAAATATTTTTTTTTTATTTAATAAAATTTAGGTCTTTCTTACAGAGCAACTGACCAAGTTAATAAGTAAACTTAATATGAGGGTAATATTTTATTGTTCTTCATATTAAATTATTCACTTATGACAAGACAGAATTTTTGTTTATTATTAATTTAATTAATTTAGTAATATTTTTTGTTTATTATTCGATATAAATGACTAATATCCTTGGATGAAAGGTCTTTTCTTTCAATAATAGGAACAATACATAGATCGGAGGTCTTATAGAAAATGGAATTTCTTCAAAAGGATTGGATATTACAAAGATTTTCATAATCTTAGGACTTATAAAATTTTGTTTATTTTCATAAACATTAAATATTGTTTATGTTATGATACATATCTACTATGGGATATGGTAATGTATAATTTTAAAATTTATATACTAATATGGTAGAAATGTATGTAAAACAATCATAATAAAAAAATTTGTTATATAAAGATAAATTTAAATTGTTTTCAATTAATAAATACTCTTAAATTTATTTTAAATTTAAGGTCTTTGATTTATTTTAATTATTTATTTTATTTTTATAATAAAATAAAATTGAATACATATACCTACATATGCATATCATCGTGACTTAACATCATGATAACTTGATTGGAAGGAATTTTGAGAATCTATTGAACTTATATAAAAGTATTATTATTGCTACAGGATATCAATTGACCCTTGAAGAGAGTTAAGTATAAAATTAACCCTGAGTTGAATACTGAGCATAATGGAATAGTAAAGAATGGTGAAGATTGGATGAAATGGTCTAAGTTATATCTGTATTGAATGTTTAAATATTAAATTTTCATATTTGAACTAGATGCAATCATGAATTAGGTTTTTATCGCATCATTCATGGCATCCTACATGAAAACCCTAAGTTTGACTATAATTAGATGTGTTCACCCTCATTCCTTAAGAGATTACAGACTGTTAATTATATATATATATATATATATATATATATATATATAGAGAGAGAGAGAGAGAGAGAGAACATGCTAATTAATAAATTTCTGTTTTCTATGAAAATAATATATGTTCCTTTAAAATTATTACATATATTTAAAATAAATAACAACCTGGCAATAATACAACGTTTATGAGGCTTGAGTGAACAAAACATAATTACAAAGCATTTTTTCTATTTTTTTTTCATAAAAAAAATAATATATCATTGAAGAAAAACAACATAAAAATAATATAATGTTAATAAAAACATAAAATAATATAATTTATTTATACAACTAAAGTGAAATTAATATGTTTAGTGAATACAAATGATTAAAAAGCATTTGGGAAAAGATTAAATTATCAGCTAGAGCAAACAGAAGTAATTGAAAAAAAAGTACAGGTTTTTTTTTTTCCATTAAGCATAATCAATGTCAACATTCCTGAAGAAATAAAATTATTACAAGGATAAACAATTTCATAAAAATTGAATTATGTATATGGCAAAATAAAACATGCATTGAATTTACATTTATTTCCTGGAGAACATTTATTCAACAGGAGAATGATAACAAATTATAGTTAATACTTGACTGCTTTTTCATATATACTTTTTTTGCATTACATATTATAATATAAATAGTTTCAATTTTGTTTTTAATAAATTATATAGCTTACTTTCATGGTAAAAAATCTGACTCAATAGCATTTTCTCAAATTATAAGAGTAGATGATGGTTCACTATCAAGTAAATCAGCATAAGATTGGCACTAATTAACCTTTAAACCAATACAACTTTTTAAATAATAGTAATTCCAATATATAAAATAACTTTTAATTATAATAAAACATAAACAACTCAATAATTACACATATTAAAAAAATATATGTTATTTATATATATTTATCAAATATTCCAAAATAAATTTTCTCATGTTACCATGAATTTAACAATAAAATACAATGGAACCATGATATCTACTATATTTTGCTCCAAGCTCCTCTCACATACAGCATACATCTTGATAAATTTTGATTACAATTTTCAATACAAATATATATATATAATATTGTAAATCATAATATATATATATATATATATATATATGTGTGTGTGTGTAATAAATAAAGTTTGATATCTGTATTCGTTTCACAATATATGTAATATACAAATCAATATATATATCAAAATACAGTACAATTTACATAAATTATATTCTTTTAAAAGTACTTTTGACTATACACTTTGTAGTCTTTATCAACTATATAACATTGAATAATCAAAATGAGACAACCTTTAACAATATCCATAGTTCAATTCAGATTTCCCACAATTCTGTTATCTTAACATTTGATGACTGGTGATTCGTCAAATGTTAATGAATCGCCAGTCATCAAATGTTAAGATAACAGAATTGTGGGAAATCTGAATTGAACTATGGGTATTGTTAAAGGTTGTCTCATTTTGATTATTCAATGTTATATAGTTGATAAAGACTACAAAGTGTATAGTAGAAAGTACTTCTAAAATAATATAATTTATGTAAATTGTACTGTATTTTGATATATATATTGATTTGTATATTACATATATATATATATATATATATGTAATATACAAATCAATATATTTATATATATATATATATATATATATATATATAACTATTCAAAACAATACAATAATTAATACAGTAACAATATTTTAAACAAATATATACCAATTTAATAGAAGTACTTTCAACTATCTATGTAGTCGTTGTCAACTAGACTCAAATTGTATTAGAAAAAACCGTTACAAATGTAAACAAAAGCAATACGTCATACATCAATTTTCCCACAATTCATTAATTTTTATATTGGCTGTCTGTCTATTTATCAACTGTTGCTTTTCACTTTTTATTAACATAGCTTCTTTAATTTTGCGTTTATTATTATTTCTTTCAATACACAGAATTTTAACTTTATTAAAATCAAAATCAAAAACATAATTACATGTTACATTATGATCAAAAAATACTGATGGTGATACATCATCATTTCTAACATTCTCTTGTCTTGATTTTTGCACTCGTTTATATAATAACAAATGCTCCCTTGATCTTTTCTCCAATGTACATCGAGATTCCCCAATATAAGCCTTTCCACAAAAACATAGCCATTTATATATTGCACAACTTTGATTTAAAATACCACACCTATTTTTTGAATTATTTATTAATCTATTTAAATTAGGAGTAGTATAAAATGCAACTCGACATATATTTTTATATATCTGTTTTATAAATTTAACCTGTTCATTACAAATAAATGGTATTGATATCCAAGTATATTTTATTTTATCAATATCTATAGCATCTAAAATATTTCTATTATTATTAAATTTAGTAACAATATTATAAATTAATTTATGATCATATCCAACATTTAACAAATCCATAATAAATACATTTATGTTACTTATTTTATCAGAACTATATTTACATAATTTATTATTCCTAAATAAAAATGATTTTAAACTGGATAATTTATGTGCAATTGGCACATTTGAATACCAAGGAATATATCCTCTTTTTTCAATATCTTTTATTACCATACAATAATCTAATTTATTTTTATTACGTGTAACTTTAATATCTAAATACTGAATTGACTTTTTTTCTTCAAAAGATTTACTCCATTTTAAACCTTCTAAACTATTTAATTCATTGAATAATACATTTATAATATCTAAACTTCCACAAACGAAAACATCATCAACATACCTGTAATAAATTTTAATACCTTGGCAATATATATTAGTATTAAGAATTATATCTTCATATCTTGATACCACAAAACTACATATTTGTGAAACTACAGGAAGTCCCATAGGCCATCCATAATCCATTTTATAATAATTTTCATTAAATATAGCATATATATTTTTATCAATAAAATATAATACATCATTTACAAATTTTACTTTTTTAACATCAACTTTTTTTAACCTTAAAGCATCTAATATAATTTTTATAGATTTTAATCTATCTATTGAACCGTACATCTCACATATATCAAATGTACAAATACTATCATTATTATTAATATTAATATTTTGAATTTTCTTTACAAAATCAAACGATGAATTAATAGTATATTTTCCAAATCCAAGAACATCTTTTAATAATGTTTCTATAAATCTACAGGTTTCATAGTAAAATGATCCGCCAAAGTCAATCATTAATCTTAAAGATTTATCTTGTTTATGTAGTTTAATATTCGAAAAAATTCTAGGACAAATTGCAGCAGATGGATAAAGACGATAATACGTGTGAGCATCTATATATTTATTCTTTTTAGCTTTTTTAAAAAAATTGATGTAAAAAAGTAAAATTTGTAAATGATGTATTATATTTTATTGATAAAAATATATATGCTATATTTAATGAAAATTATTATAAAATGGATTATGGATGGCCTATGGGACTTCCTGTAGTTTCACAAATATGTAGTTTTGTGGTATCAAGATATGAAGATATAATTCTTAATACTAATATATATTGCCAAGGTATTAAAATTTATTACAGGTATGTTGATGATGTTTTCGTTTGTGGAAGTTTAGATATTATAAATGTATTATTCAATGAATTAAATAGTTTAGAAGGTTTAAAATGGAGTAAATCTTTTGAAGAAAAAAAGTCAATTCAGTATTTAGATATTAAAGTTACACGTAATAAAAATAAATTAGATTATTGTATGGTAATAAAAGATATTGAAAAAAGAGGATATATTCCTTGGTATTCAAATGTGCCAATTGCACATAAATTATCCAGTTTAAAATCATTTTTATTTAGGAATAATAAATTATGTAAATATAGTTCTGATAAAATAAGTAACATAAATGTATTTATTATGGATTTGTTAAATGTTGGATATGATCATAAATTAATTTATAATATTGTTACTAAATTTAATAATAATAGAAATATTTTAGATGCTATAGATATTGATAAAATAAAATATACTTGGATATCAATACCATTTATTTGTAATGAACAGGTTAAATTTATAAAACAGATATATAAAAATATATGTCGAGTTGCATTTTATACTACTCCTAATTTAAATAGATTAATAAATAATTCAAAAAATAGGTGTGGTATTTTAAATCAAAGTTGTGCAATATATAAATGGCTATGTTTTTGTGGAAAGGCTTATATTGGGGAATCTCGATGTACATTGGAGAAAAGATCAAGGGAGCATTTGTTATTATATAAACGAGTGCAAAAATCAAGACAAGAGAATGTTAGAAATGATGATGTATCACCATCAGTATTTTTTGATCATAATGTAACATGTAATTATGGTTTTGATTTTGATTTTAATAAAGTTAAAATTCTGTGTATTGAAAGAAATAATAATAAACGCAAAATTAAAGAAGCTATGTTAATAAAAAGTGAAAAGCAACAGTTGATAAATAGACAGACAGCCAATATAAAAATTAATGAATTGTGGGAAAATTGATGTATGACGTATTGCTTTTGTTTACATTTGTAACGGTTTTTTCTAATACAATTTGAGTCTAGTTGACAACGACTACATAGATAGTTGAAAGTACTTCTATTAAATTGGTATATATTTGTTTAAAATATTGTTACTGTATTAATTATTGTATTGTTTTGAATAGTTATATATATTTTATTATAATTGGAATACAGACATTGATTAATAATTTATATATATATATATATATATATATATATATATATATATATATTATATATCAATATATATATATATATATATATATATATATAACACAGCCTCTGTGCCAGTCAAAATCGTGCATTCATTCAACAAGACCAATAATCCAAGCAAAAGTACCTTGAATCCAATCATGCACAAGATATATATGTCAGGACAAGGATGAATCCTAACCTATTTTCCTAAACTATTGCCTCTCTGACTAATGGATAACATTTGTGATGACACTAGCAGTTCTTGGTTTTATTCTGTCCCAGCTGGAGGTCACGGTTCACATAGAGACTCAAAATAATAAAGGGTTTATATGAAAAACCAATGATTTAATGGATTCTGATGATTGCAGAATGGTACAGATATGATTTTATCGATTACTAATGGTTTGAACCATAATAATGATAATTCTTTCTGGCAACATTATAAAGAAGTGAATTTAAATCAAAGAAATATTTAAATAAATAGAGTAATTAACTTTAGAGATTGGGAGTCATGACAAAATAAGCTTATTTAAAATAACAATACTATAGGAATTTATTAAGGAACTTAGTACAAAATAAGTTAAGTCTTTGTTTATACAACTTGGTTACTTTCTTTAATTCGTTTTGATGCGGCTTTGATAACAATGTAAAAGTTTATTAATTGGTCTGCCAAGAACCAATCAGCAATAAAATATTAGTAGCCCTTTTAAAAGATTATAAATAAATCTATTTTATATATATATATATATATTACAAGATATGAAAGATGTGCATTTAAAATACTATTACATTTAAAATCATTTGTATATAAAGAGTGTGGAAGGCAAAATAGTTCTTAAATAAATAATTGACAATTATACAGTCTAGATTTAATTAATTAACGAAATTGGTTTGTGAAGGACGTGCCATCATGGCAGAGAGCCTTTCAGGTTTGCTAAATAAAGATATAAAATGATGAAGAAGGCAGTATGCTATTATAGATTATAACAAAAATAAATGAGGTCTGTTATGAAACTCTGGGTGGCTTTGCTAAAGGAAATTCCTGATATGTACAGGTAGATAAGAGAAATGTTGGCCCTCCAGCCAAAGCATGTCTCTGAATAATAATAAAATATTTTTGATGTGCTGGACTTCCCATACACATCTTAAATGACAATGCCTAAAAATGGATCCCTTGGTATGAACTATGTCTACTTTGAGGGAGAGTAAAAGTTCGACTGGTCAGTTAAATTTCTGAAGATCCTAAGAGGTAATTAGCAAAGCAAAATAATAGATGAATAGTTGTAGCTATAAGTACATAATCCCTTGAACGTATATAGATAGATAGTGTATCACTAACAAAATTAATAACTTAATTTCTAATTAAACTATCTCCCTGCCATAATGGAAAGTCCCAGAAACATTAGGCCTTTACTAAATGGATCATAATTTACAATGCAAAAGGACGGCAAGAATTAAAACTAAAATATAAATTGCTTTCCACACTTCCAAATATTTCATTTATTAATAAGTTATTAAATAGCTCATCGTTGAAGATTGCAAAATAAATCAGTCATTTAATTAACATAAACAAACTGGGTATTAAATATCAAATTTACTTCTGGTGAGTTTTAAACATATATCATAATAAATTGTAAATCATAATTTTAATATTTTCTGACAAATAAAATATGTGTATGAAATATATACTGATAAAATTCTATGATAAATTTTACTTAATTGATTCACTAAAATTCTTTATTCTTTACTTTTAAAATAAATCATTCAAAATAAAATTCTTTATTCTTTACTTTTAAAATAAATCATTCAAAATAAATTTATATATGATATACAAAACCAAAGGAGCTTTCTATTAATTAATTTATGGGAAGTAGGTCTCCCATAATGATTTTGACTAGAAAAATAAGAGGGAGAGAATTTAAAGTTAATAGCTCATTGAATTTTGTACTTGGAAATTTCAGTAAATCAAATATTCTAAATAAACCAACAAAAATTAATTTAATTTGCCGCATCAAAATAATGTAAGATTTTATAAGAATTGATATTTTAAATTTAATAAAATTAAAAGAAGTATTTTCAACCAAGCCATATAAACATCACACAGATATATAAAATATAAATTAGTATTGATTTGGAAAACAAGTAAAATGGAATCAATGGCTTGTGGTGAATTGGACGTTACCTCAGAATCAATCAGTAGGCATTCCATGGCTTGAAACAGGCAGTTAATACAGTCAGATCATTTCAGGCTTCCTCGACACAGACAGTCTCTGGCTAGATGTTTAAAGCATTGGAAAGTCATGGATGGGCTGGTGGGACAGAGCTCCAGAAAGCAAGGGTCAATCTTTCAGCCAGTCATTCTTTAATCATGATGTACTGAATCTAAACTACACTCTTCAGTGAACCTCAACAAATAATTAATTAATTAATCCTCCTTATCAAATTTTCCACTATTTATATGTTCTGGTCTTTATCTATAGGATTGAATCTACAGTGACAACTGCCAATTGCAATCACTCTAAATGTTTCTCTGAGGTTGGTGCCTGCTTTGGAGGGAAATCTATAATTCTGCATGAACATGCCCCAAGGGTTGATTTTCTAATTAAAAAACAACAACAACAACAACAAGCATATTAAGTTTATCAGTCATTGTACTAACAAAATCTATTTAATTAAGGTTTAGATTAACAAAAATGTAGATTTTA
Organism: Epiperipatus broadwayi; assembly: GCA_028023455.1. Taxonomy (NCBI): domain Eukaryota; kingdom Metazoa; phylum Onychophora; class Udeonychophora; order Euonychophora; family Peripatidae; genus Epiperipatus; species Epiperipatus broadwayi. The sequence continues at coordinate 1,128,862 of JAQFVV010000195.1, read as the reverse complement.
TTCAGAAAAATTTTAGGAATTTGGTACAATGACTTTCAAACTTATATTTGACATAAACCTAAGTAGAAATTTACAAAACATTTCATACAAATCTTACATTGTTTAAATAATTGATTCTCAAATGTACATTGATTAAAAGATAAATATAAAATGTTACCAACTGATTTATTGAAGAAAATGAACTTTAATAAAGAATTTGAAATATTTGTAATATTTTATAGATATCTAGGATTCAATTCAATTTAATAAAATAAACACAATATACATTTTTACAAATATTATAAATAAATAAACTATTATGGAAGGTTAGTTAATCATAAAATGCAAATTAATCAAAAGATTATAATAATTATAAATATACTACCACCTAATATGAGATGGGTGTCAGTTAATAAGGTTTGGGTTCAAACCCAGACTAGTGCTGATGACATTGGCACTAGGTGAAGCAGAAATATGTACTATATTTCCAGCTTCAATATATATATATATATATCACTAGATGGAGCTTTACCAATAGCTCCTAACAAGCTTTGTTTACATAAATGGAGAGAGAATTAGAATTCACTATCTCTTTCATTGTCTCCACCTTCAGACCATGGTTTTGAGCTAGTTGGCTCATGTCAGTGAAGGGTTGGAAGACTAGAAACTAAATCGAAACCATGGTCTGAAGGTGGAGACAATGAAAGAGATATCGAATTCTAATTCTCTCTTGGCGTTTATGTAAGCAAAGCTTGTTAGGAGCTATTGGTAAAGCTCCATCTAGTGATCATAAAATGCAAGCCAGAAGCAAGTTATGAAATTTATAACTTGTTTTGGGTTGTTTTCTCATCCTTGGTGTTCGCCTTAAGATGTCGCTACTTCTAGGTAAATTCCTAAAAATATACTGTTTCACCAGCCTTCACCCAACAAAAGAGGAATTTTTCTATGTTATAAATGCAGAAAAGTCATCATGTTATGTTGGACGGAGGTAGGCAGTGGTGACAGAAGCCAATACAAAGAGACTTCTTTCTATGATAAAACACAGAAAGAGTTCCCGGACGGCTGCCGGTTATGGCTTTTTTTCTATGCTAAAAACAAAGAGAAAGAAATGCCTTGATCAGCTGCCATAGTAGTCGATTTTGTTCATCATTTTCTCGTAATAGTAGAATATCTATTTTCTCTGTAGTTTCGTGTGAGAGTGTGTGTCTTTGAAGCAGTCGTAGTTTTTTAAAATTTGATAAGACGTCTATTTTTTTTAATGTGTTGTAACTTACTTTACTGTTGTAAGTTTAGTAATAATGTCCTGAAGATTCCATTATGAAGGGGTAACCCTCAAAAATTGCTTTTAAGGGTGTGAAAGGAAAAAAAATTAAAGGATCACGTGAAAAGTACTGTTTTCACGAGAATTCGTCTGTGACCAGTTACTTTCACTATATATATATATATGCACAAACAAAAACAACCCACTGTCTAATTATTAGGAATTACTTGTCCGAAAAATAAAATTAGTTGGGTATTATTTTTTTTTGTTTTGTTACATTTATTATTTCAAAATAAGATTAGTTTTTATATCTACACACTAACAAAAACAACCCAGTTCCTGATTAATTACTGTCTTTAAAAAAAAAAAAAGCAAATTCAACAGGGTTTGATTTTTTTCAATGGAGTCTTTGAATTACGGTTTGTTTGTTTTTATATATACACAAGATTTACCAAAAAAAAAAAAAAAGAAACCCACTTTCTGATTAATTACTGTCAAAAGAAATGCAAATTAGTCGGCTATCATTTTTAAATTTAGTATTTCAATAACGGTACCCTTTTTATATAGACAGAGTTAACAAAAACAACCCACTTTCTGATTTATTACTGTCCATCCCCTGTCCAAAAAAAAAGAAAACGGAAATTAGTCGGGTATCATTTTTCAATCGAGTCTTTTAATGACGGTCACTAATAGTAGTCGGATATCAATTCTAAATTGTAGTATATAAATTACGTTACTTTTGATAGATTTAGAATTACGTCTTGCTTATTTAATAAAATGATTGATTTACTCTTGATCAAAAATACCGTAACTTTAAAAAAAAAAGACAAACATAAAGTCAAAAAAAAAATGAGAAAAAGCCCCGTAACTTTAAAGACACACCCAAACTCAAAAACAATCTAAGATTAATAAACATTGACTTATTACGTCTTGCTTTTGAATCAAATTATTGATTTACTCTTGAAAAAAAAAATACCGTAACTTTAAAAAGACACACCTAAAGTCCAAAAAAAAAAAAATTGAAAAAGCCCAGTAACTTTAAAGACACACACACAAACTCAAAAACAAGATAAGATTAATAAACATTTACTTATTACGTCTTGCTTTTGAATAAAAGTATTGATTTACTCTTGCAAAAAAAAAAAAAAAATTAGAAAAACACCGTAACTTTAAAGACACACAAACTCAAAAACAAGATAAGATTAATAAACATTTACAAAAATGAAAAAAACTAACATCATAAATAGTATTAGTTAGTAGAATATTTTATTACAAATCTAAGAAATCAGATCTTTTTAGATCAAATCGATCATTTAGGTCAGGCCCGGAATCGTTATATGTATATGTTTTTGATTAGCATCAACACCATCTTAAGGCGAACACCAAGGATGAGAATACAACCTTGTTTTGTTTATCATATATATGTATATATTGTAAGGATTAGCTAGCTCAATCCTTAAGATAGTTAAATTTTTAAAAAAATAATACTAAAGAGTGATAAAAGAATTGAAGCAAAGTTTTTAAATGTCTTAATTTATTTTTTTTAAGTATAAATGTCTTAAAATTCCTTACTACCTCTCACTGAATGAATAAATATTTTTGATACATGCTACAATTCACATTTTTCAAATAAAACGTTTCAATTTTCGTTATTATTTTAATTCACCTAAAGTTGACATTTTGTTTACATTTGCATTAAGGATGCAATATAAATAAAATAAAATAAAATAAGAAGAGATGACTGAATTATATCAAATTGCTGTTAATAACAATGATAAAGGTAACTAAAAGTGTGTGTAGTTATTTTTGTAAAGAAAATGGAGAACTGATTTATAATCTTTATTTTTAATACATTTAAAGTTTGTTATTTAAAATTATTTGCTTTATTGTTTATATTGATGTTGTCTCTTGGATGCTAAATTCGAAAAGGAATTATTGTCTGGTGTGTGCTTCAATCTTATAGTTAACAATAAAAGTTGAATAGTATATTCGAGAAACTAAATAATTAAAAATTTCTCTCGAAATACTGACCATATATAAATGGAATTTCAAAGAGGGGTCATTAATCTATTATTATTGGCTGTGTTTTTGCTTTTGCTTTCATCTGGATTAGCCAAGTTTTGTTTACTAGTTTTGTTTTTTTTATTTCTGAGATAGAATAAGAAAATTTATTTTTAGATGTAAACAAGTTGAAACAAGTTATGGACATGCATCGGTGAAGTTGAAGTTTCATTAAACTCTTTGTTGTTACTTCCCAAATTCCATCATTCAGAAAACAGTAATTCAAAATGTATACATAAAGGAAGAAATATAATAATTAACTATCTATCCGAATCTCTGTAAAAGAATATTGACATCACAAACTGCAATGCGTTTCTGAGAACTGTTAATCAGCTTTACCTGTTTGTTCCAATTATTTTAAAGAAATGAGGATTTAACTGTTAGATGATGTAACTTCAAAACTGCGCATCAGACAAACAAGATTCTGTTCAATCATCTTAACGCTTCACATCGAAGTAAAACATAGACTTTCAAAATTATTAAGAATTTTTTTTTAATAAATTTTTTTTCGAAAAAACAAAGGTCAAAACCAGTTATGATTAATATTTAGATATACATATATTGTTCTTTTAGTGTTCTATTGGAAAAAAATTGTAAATAAAACAACAGGTATTGAATTTGATTTTTATGTTATCCGTATGATTTATAACCACACATATTTACTGAAAAGGGTAAATATGTTAAATTTAAATATGTATTGTAACTTCATGTGGATAAAGTCCATCTATGTTACAAAATTACTGTTATTATTATTAATATACATATTTATATATAACTTATGATAATTCATTTAATCATCTGAAATATATTTAAAGGTGAATTAGTTTTGTAATAGTTTTCGAGGATGAGCTACAATGATATATGTAGCATCCCATAGACTTAGAGAAAGTCATTTTATTAGTATACATTAAGAATTAGTGGCTCCTAGAATTATTGTGGTATTTATTTATTAGATCCTTGTTAAGTATCAATGAAACTGAGGCTTCATAATAGTACTCTTGTCTTATTTAAATATTTGCCATTAAATAAAAAGAGGATTTTTTGGTATAAATTTCAAGCTTAATTATTTAGGAAAATAGTGTTTAAGGAGAATAAGTATATTTTGCATTAAGGAGAATTTCATTTAGTTAAAGAAATAATGATTATTAACCAAAGAAACTAATTTTCATAATCTGGAATTAGTGAACTAAAATATTATATGTTATTTATTTACATAATAGAGATAGTCTTTATTAACATACATAAATATCAGATAATATTCATTATTCAAATATGATGTTTATAAATTATCTTGGAAGCCTCTCTAATGAAGTGACTAAAGTTGTTGTTATTATTATTGTCATTTTTATATGAATGTGAATAAAATATGAAATTATTTATTTATAAACACTAATTTAGTTTTATTTTTTTATAAAGACTGCATTACTTATCAAAAGATGTGGATCATACTGTAGTGCTTAATTTTATTATTCTATTTATTTTGCCCTGATAGTATTGAAATAATGTTTAGATGCTTTTTTTGAATTTGAGTAAAGGGCTACATTACTGAACATTAAGAAGATTATGTTATTGGAATAAATTATTTACATATTTTATTTTGTCATCCAAAATATGATTCAGATTGAATAAAATGTATCTTTGTTACTGAATTATATTTAGCTAGTATTTGAATCCCATTAATACAGATATGATATTTAGTTTCAAAATTAAAGTCATATCTTAAAATTATTAAGCTCAAACTTATCCCATTCAATACCATTAAAATTTTGGCTTGCCCATTTTGTGAAATATAATAAATAAGATTCTAGCTCCATTCATCATTTCCAAACAGATTACTATTTTTACAAACAATTTTATAAGAGGATAATTTAAATGGCAAAGAAATAAAACATTTTCTTATCCTTTCCATCATTACAAATATTATTACTATTAAATAAAATATTTTTAACAAATTTATCAGAGTATCCAACACTCAAATAATCTTCATTTACTCATCACGTGAACAATAAAACTTAGTCTTGACACTCATAGTGTTCACTAACTAATAAGCACAATTTACGTATAGGCATATTGTACCAGTCGAAAAACCTACCACCTGAACGCAAGTCGGATTCAAACTCAGGCGGTTCAAACTGAATTCAAACCCAACTCAACAGCTCAGATTAGTAGAAATCTAAATCGACAGCACAGTGCTATATGCCAAAAAACTAGCTCAACAGTTGGTGAGGATCAGAGACCCCTGAACTGACATTAATATCTGATAATAAATGACTAAAATCATTTTAAATCGAATCATATGTATATGTTCGGGTTGCCAACACAGACAGTGAGTATTAACATTAAAATAATCATAAAATAATTAAGAACTAGGAAACCAAGTGTGTTTAGAAAATATTTAATAATAATAATTTGTTTTGTTTGAATTTTAAATAATGATTATATTAATCACCTGTAGCTTTTAACAGAATTTATAATAATAATAAAAGTGGCGGTCCTTATCATATGCCAACAAGTATTATGCAATATTGAAATTCTATGTCTATGCCCCCAACAAAAAATAAAGGCAGATAAAGGTATTCATTAGTAAGAGAAATTATTGCTCTAATTTTTTTTTTACGAAAGAATGTGATATTTATTTTCACATTCGCAAATCCATTCATGAAGAGCAAGATACGTATTTTAGGGCATAACTTTAATTTTTATTGGAAAACTTATTTAATTAAATATAACTGAGAATTTGTTCGACTTTAATTGAAATCACTTCGTCATGAATTACGAGCATCAGAGCGGGCTTTACTGGAACAGAGAGGTAATGGTGCTGAGGAATTATGAGCTATAAAATGAAATTGAAAGATAATAGATAGTCGATAATTGAAGTCCTATGGTAGCTTGTGTCTGACAAGTCTTATGCCCTTTGACTAATATGAACAGGAGAGGAAGTGCTTTCTTCCTCAATAATTTAAAATAACAGAAATATGATCACCAACCAGCCTAACGGAGCAAAAGATAGCCCTACGCCAGCAACGTTGAAGATGATGACTTGCTAGTCACCATTTGAAAAATAAAACCCAGTGATACAATGCTCTATGTGATGACTTGATCAATTTAATTAAAGTCAAATGAGCTTTTAATGAAAACTATTTTAAAGTATTTGTAAAATCATATTAATTATACCCCAATCATCGTGCCCTTCCTAAATCTTAATAGAAAATAACAAAGTGGAATTAAAATATATTTAATCCTTTATCGGCCCTTTTTGCAATAAAAACATTTTAAGACTATATTTGAATAAATAAATATTATTGGAACGAGAAAATAGCGGTGGCATAGAAATGGAGCTAATAATTTATTATTAGCCAATTATGAAAATAGTATACATGTAATAATTTCTTTCGACTTGATGATTGATAGAACTTATAAATTTAGTTCTAATGGGCAAGAACTACTATTAGATTTAATATTATATTTTCTACATAAGGCAAATAGAACAAAGGAGTTTATCGAGTCGAAAGATTATTGGCATGTTTACTATTTTTATAATTGGCTAATAATAAATTATTAGCTCCGTTTCTAATCTATGCCACTGCTATTTTCTCATTCCACTAATATTTATTTATTCAAATATAGTCTTAAAATGTTTTTATTGCAAAAAGGGTCGATAAAGGATTAAATATATTTTAATTCCACTTTGTTATTTTCTATTAAGATTCAGGAAGGGCATGATGATTGGGGTATAATTAATATGATTTTACAAATACTTTAAAATAGTTTTCATTAAAAGCTCATTTGACTTTAATTAAATTTATCAAGTCATCACGTAGAACATTCTATCACTGGGTTTTATTTTTTAAATGGTGACTAGCAAGTCATCATCTTCAACGTTGCTGGCGTAGGGCTATCTTTCACTCAGTTAGGCTGGTCAGTGATCATATTTCTGTTATTTTAAATTATCAAGGAAGAAAGCACTTCCTCTCCTGTTCATATTAGTCAAAGGGCATAAGACTTGTCAGACGCAAGCCACCATAGGACTTCAATTATTGACTAGCTATTATCTTTCAATTTCATTTTATAGCTCATAATTCGTCAGCACCATTACCTCTCTGTTCCAGTAAAGCCCGCTCTGATGCTCATAATTCGTGATGAAATGATTTCAATTAAAGTCGAACAAATTCTCAGTTATATTTAATTAAATAAGTTTTCCAATAAATATTAAAGTTATGCACTAAAATACATATCTTTCTCTTCATGAATGGATTTGCAAATGTGAAACTAAATATCACATTCTTTCATAAAAAAAATTAGAGTAATAATTTCCCTTACTAATGAATACCTTTATCTGCCTTTATTTTCTTGTTGGAGGCATAGATATAGAATTCCAATATTGCGTAATACTTGTTGACATATGATAAGGACTGCTACTCTTATTATTATTATAAATTCTGTTAAAGGCTAGAGGTAATTAATATAATCATTATTTAAAATTCAAACAAAACAAATTATTATTATTAAATATTTTCTAAACACACTTGGTTTCTTAGTTCTTAATTCTTTTATGATTATTTTAATGTTAATACTCGCTGTCTGTGTTGGCAACTCGAACATATACATATGATTCGATTTAAAATGATTTTAGTCATTTATTATCAGATATTAATGTCAGTTCAGGGGTCTCTGATCCTCACCAACCATTGAGCTAGTTTCTTGGTGCATAGCACTGCGCCGTCGATTTAGATTTCTACTAATCTGAGCTGTTGATTTGGGTTTGAATTCAGTTGGAACCACCTGAGTTTGAATCCGACTTGCATTCAGGTGGTGGGTTTTTCAACTGGTACATGGTTATGTTTTTGGCACCCAATGTGGGGCACCAAAAACATAACCATGTACCAGTCGAAAAACCCACCACCTGAACACAAGTCGGATTCAAACTCGGGTGGTTCAAACTGAATTCAAACCCAACTCAACAGCTCAGACTAGTAGCAATCTAAATCGACGGCACAGTGCTATGCGCCAAGAAACTAGCTCAACAGTTGGTGAGGATCAGAGACCCCTGAACTGACATTAATATCTGTTTAATAAACTGACTAAAAATAATTTTAAATCGAATCATATGTATATGTTTGGGTTGCCAACACAGACAGCAAGCATTAACATTTAAAATAATTATTGAATAAAAAATATAGAACTAAAAAACCAAGTGTGTTTAGAAAATATTTAATAATAATAATTTGTTTTGTTTGAATAATGAGTATATCAATCACCTCTAGCCTTTAACAGAATTTATAATAATAATCAGAGTGGCAGTCCTTATCATATGCCAACAAGTATTACACAATATTGGAATTCTATGTCTATGCCCCCAACAAGAAAATAAAGGCAGATAAAGGTATTCATTAGTAAGGGAAATTATTACTCTAATTTTTATTTACGAAAGAATGTGATATTTATTTTCACATTCGCAAATCCATTCATGAAGAGCAAGATATGTATTTTAGGGCATAACTTTAATCTTTATTGGAAAACTTATTTAATTAAATATAACTGAGAATTTGTTCGACTTTAATTGAAATCACTTTGTCATGAATTACGAGCATCAGAGCGGGCTTTACTGGAACAGAGACGTAATGGTGCTGACGAATTATGAGCTATAAAATGAAATTGAAAGATGATAGCTAGTCAATAATCGAAGTCCTATGGCAGCTTGCATCTGACAAGTCTATGCCCTTTGACTAATATGAATAGGAGAGGAAGTGCTTTTTTCCTTGATAATTTAAAATAACAGAAATATGATCACCGACCAGCCTAATGGAGTGGAAGATTGCCCTACATCAGCAACATTTGAAGATGATGACTTGATAGTCATCGTTTGAATACTAAACCCATATAGAATGCTCTACATGATGACTTGATCAATTTAATTAAAGCCAAATGAGCTTTTAACTAAAACTATTTTAACGTATTTATAAATCATATTAATTATGCCCCAATCATCGTGCCCCTCCTGAATATTAATAGACAGTGAAAACAATCTGAATTAGAATGTATTTAGTTGATTCCTTTATCTATCCTTTTTACAAAAACATTTTAGATTATACATGAATAAATAAATATTGGTGAATACGAGAAAAAAACATTTTAACATTATATACATGAATATATAAACATTTGTAAATTAGATAGGAGCTGGGGACATAGGTGAAAAACGGAGCTAATAATTTACTATAAAAATAACAAACATTTAATAATTTTTTTTGACTTGATGATTGATAGAACTGTATAAATCTAGTTCTAATGGGCGAGAATTATTATCAGAGTTAATATTATATTTTCTACGTGAGGCAAATAGAACAAAGGAGTTTATCGAGTCAAAAGATTATTCGCATATAATTAAAATAACAACATTAATAAATTACACAAATATATATATATATATATATATATATATATATATATATATATATATATATATATATATATATATATTGTAACCTAGTGTTATTGACACTTGGTTTACTTGGCATTATTTCTGCAGGAAAACAATGCTATTCTTTAAAGAAATAAAAAGATAAAATAACAATAGTAATAATTGATTAATAAAGTATGCTATTCACTCACTTTGGCATGTTTTGGGTGAATAACTAATAGATTTAATAACTCAATGTCATTTTTAAAGAGAGAACATGAATAATTTAATTGAGATATTAATAATTAGAGCAAATTAATATGGTATAAAAGCTATCATAAACAGTAATTGATTTTGGATGGGTAGAGGGGAGAGTGGATGAGTGTCTTATCATAAAGCACAATAACTTCTGGTAATTTCTTTTTGTAAAAAAAAAAATAATGTTTAAAGAATTATACATCACTGATTGTTAATTTAATGTATTTATTATTATTTTTTTTATATTGTCAAATCACTTTGTAATCTATTTAAATAATACTGAAAACTATATGATTGTAATAAGTTTTTCCTTTCTTTTGTTTATGTTATAATCAAATGATTATTTTTCTGGAAGAGGTCGCTAAAGTCAAGATCATTTTTTTTGAAAAAAAAAAATATATAGTCTGCTTTTAGTTTTCAAGGAAGGAACAGTGCTGAAATTTGGTAACTCAATTTTTTCATTTTATTTTGCAGAAATAAATGTAATCAAAGTAAAATTTTAATAATATAATGCGTGGCTAAAGTTTTTTTTGATAAGATATCCTGATTTCCTGTGCCATCTACCTATTTAAAAACCTTTTATACTTAAAATTTTATTGTCTCGCGCTAAAGTTCAAAAATGACAGATGTAACTAAAGGATTCACGAAAAATTATATTATATCTAAATTAAGGAAAAGAAGCGATTTCCAAGAAAAAATTAATTATTTATTAACTTTATGTCATTTATTGATATTTTCTTGGTATAGAAAGAAAAAAAAAATAATTGAAAGAAATATTTTGAAACCAAGGAAAATCAACTAGAAACATTTTCGCGCTCTTTCTAAATATTGTCTGCCTTTACAAGTAATGTAGTTACATACGTTAAAATATGTTTTATTCACCAAGAATTGTCTGGAAATAATAATAATGATAAATAAGATTAAATTATGCACCTGTATATTTTTTTTTGGAAAAAAATATAAACTTTCTCAGAGTAAATATAGGAAGAGTTATATAGGGGCATTCTTACGGAGAAGTTACCGTTAAAAAAAAAAAAAAATTTATAATTCCTAAAGTATGAACAAAACCAAATATCTTAGTGACTTAATGATAAAATAAATGATATATTATATTATACATCAGTTGGAATTATTAAAAACTTCCTGTACATGTAAATTGACTGCAGTTATTATCATAATAATCTCTCGGAAAATTGCGCATTTTCGTCCATAAATAAGCTAGCTAATAATTATACCTATCGTCAATAAAAAAAAAAAAAACAATTGTGTGTGTTTATCATATATAATAAAATATTCGTCTATGTTTGAATATTTTTTTTTTGGATCCCAAAATTGTAGTAGTTTAATTCAAGTGAGAATTAATCTTCAGTTCTGCTATATTTTCTTTTACCTGATTTATTAGAAGCACGAAATAAAAGAAAACTTTTATTTAAAGAAAATAATAAAATGCGTTTATTGTTTTAAACATGCTTCGTGAAATACGACTGGATAAAACTCTTCACCTGGACAAATCGCTCACAGAAAAACATTTTTCTAATGAGATAATAGGCATTTGTTAATTAATGATTTTTTTTAAACTAATTTGTAAAATTATATGTGTTTTTTTTTTTTGTTATATCAACATAGGTTAAAGTCTGTATGGTCAAGTGATATTTAATAGCCTTGTAATGACAAAGGTATGTTTTAATATAATTATTATAGGTTAAGTTGATATTTAACACGAAAGAAAAAAATCTATAAAATATGTTTTAATTATTACATACAATTGTAGGTAGAAAATTTGTATGTTAGATACGTAAAAGAAAAATATTTAGATATTTAAGGGGTAAAATAAATATTGAAAATTATCAGAAGTAACTAAAAAAAAAAAAAATGCTATAACAAAATATTTCTTGTTAAAGTTTTGAAACGAATTTATACTGTATTAATTGAGGAATTTATTCCTAATTATTCTTAAATAACACATCCACTTTATTTAGTTTAAGATAGTATGCTACCAACTATTTTTGAATGTTCCTTTATTAAAATTAAAATTATTATACTTTTATTCTATGATGTCCATTGATTTCAGATGTTGATCAAAGTATACACGGTAACATAAGTTTATTATAATCAGTGTATTTACTTATCCTGCCCAGATATAGCATTGGTATATGCTTAATATTCGCATAGGTAATAATTATAATGTATTTATTTTGTGGGATGAAAAATGATCTCCCCAAAAGCTTTGTTTTCCATGAGAGGAAGATTTTAAATATAATGTTCGGGTATGTTTATAGCCCAAGTGATCGATTCTCATAGATAGGACGATCAAGAATTTATCTAGCATTTAGTATGCTTCATTCGTTTAAATCCCAGGGAGAGGATTGTATTTGGTGTGTGTTCGTTGTATGCCCAAGTAAGAGGCAAGAAACCACCAAAATATTTTAATGTAGTAGATTACTCTACAGACCTTCGTGGTTATTCCATATTCCTCATGTGAAAATAAAGATAGCTCCACCATGGAAGGTGTTGATTATTGTGCTAAATTTTGAAAGTTCGGGCAAGATAAAGGTTATATTGGAGGTGTTAGTTCCTCAAGATCCACTTTAGTATAAATAGTGCGTTAGTAACTAAGATCAATATCTGTATTGTGCTGCTAAATATTGCTAGTATTTGACAAGTAAATCAATGGAGAAAGTAATTAAAATTGCGTAATTTAAAACGCTTATTTACTGAAGGAATATTCAAATGCAATATTTAATTCTGGTTAGTAATTAAATAATACTCATATTTAAAATTATACGTATGAATAAAATTTGTATCATAACTTAAGTTAGCATTAAGTTAAATGTAAGATGGTAAGTGTAACTTCTGATAACTGGCCTATAATTAGAATAGGTTATCCCATTAAAGACCATAAATAAAGTAAATGTATTAGAAATAAATTTAATATTTTGCGTATTGCATATGATGGGATTAATCATTTAAAAAAAAAAAAATAGTTAGTCAATAATTTTGAATAAAAGCTTCTACAAGGTTACCAAAATTTAATAAACAATGTATTGGTAATGAAATGTACTTTTAGTTAATCAATCCATATGATTGCATACAGGAGAAGTAGTAACCTCTAGTCCATAACCAAAAGAGTATACAGATTAATGTCAGTTATATTTTATATTTTTGTATTACTATGGGATTATTGAATAAATGTTCATATATTTTTTTTTGTGATAATAATAAATTATAGTCTTGTTAAAATTTGTTGTAGATTCATTTTTTTTGTTTTTATATGCTAAATATAAGTGTTTGCACAATATTTGCAAAACCTTTTCTTGAGTCCGAAATCATTCCAAATTCTTAAAAACTTAATATACCAGATAAATAAAGTTAAGCAGATCGGAATATGTCATTATATTTTAGTTTAATGATAATTATTTATGGAGTTGAAAACTTAAGACTAAACATTCACCTTTGTGTAAAGAAAAAAAAATGAATTTATTCCCAAACCATTAACTTTGGTTGCACATTATTCCATTCCCATTTAGTTAAATTGTCTAAGTAATAAATCTTAGTTATATTATTGTGTTGTCATGGATGATGGAAGGACACAAAAAGCACCCTTGTCTTTTTATTATTCTGACTGAGATTCTGAAAAAAAAAAAGGCTGTGTTATTCAAAATTATACGTCATTATTGAATAGAATTATCATCTCTTTAAATAATATAGCAGTTGATATGAGAGATGAAGACACATTGAATTTAAGTAAAATAAATGTTTCCTATAGCCGACCAGAATGCCAGTCATATGCGACAACACAATACTGCCGAGCATTTCCTTACATGAAACAAAGAACCCTGAGATTAATATTATTATAATTATTCTTTAAATTAATAAGTGATCAATTATTGTTGTTATTACAATCGTGGCATGGCTTAAGAGAATTGAATGTACAATTGTATTATATGAAAAGTATTTTAGATCATATTGGCAAATTAATGGATATTTTGCTTTATTTTGGGTTGCCTTAATTTCCAACCTGAAAAAAATTAGTGCAAACTAAACTAATAAATAATTACAGAACATCAGAGGTTTTATATTTATTAGGTTAGAATATATATATATATATATATATATATATATATATATATATATATATATATATATATATATATATATATATATATATATATATATAATGTGAACTGCCAAGTAAGAAAAGAAAAAGTTTAAAGACTAGAGGTTGAAAGAATTACGATATAAGTTTACAGTAGCATGAATAAAAGGTTTTATAAAGATTATTACATTAAAGAATAAAAGAGCTCTAAAAGGGAGTGTAAAGTAAAGTTTGAAACTGGCCAGAAAGTTTACCCAATTCTTCCGGGGCTGGTTCTTAGTTTACAAGTCCAGGTTGGTAAAAACGTAGGCATGCATTTAGTCGATTACTTGAACAGCATTTTAGTGGCTTTTCATAATTTTAGCAGCATGATTGGTCCGGAAAAGATTCAGCAGCTTCATTTAAGATTTTTAGGGGACTTCGGGAACAATAGCCAGATTTCTGATGTTTTAGCCCTTCACCATGATCGAAACACTATTTAAACTTATGATTTTTAAATGCATAGAGTTCACTGCACTTCTCTACAACAAAGATGGCTCTCTTTAAACTTTTCAGAGCTATATATCTGTCCTCTGATGCCTTCAGGCTAGCGCTTCTTTCATTATCAATGTTTTTTAGATACATTCCTTCGATAAGGCTTTCAAACTCATTAACTTGAATTCATTTTCTAATTAGAAAATGAATTCTTAAAATCAGAAAATGATTTTAATTAGGAAATTCTTATCTTTTTTCTAATTAATAAAACTTTAACTGTTGTTTTTGGAAAGGGAAAATCTGAAAGCTTATTGAAAGAATATAGCTTTTAATCAATAAAACTTAAACAAATTATTTAAAAATAAAATCAAACATTCCCACTGCAATGAAACTTTCAAACAATTATATATATTTAAATATTTACAAATATATACGCACAATCCATGCAGTTATAATACATATAAATTCATGAATAATTCTATCATGAATTTATTAATAAAATTAATCAATTTAAATCTGAAACTAGTTATTTGAATACACATTTATGAAATAAGATTCTTTATGAAAATTAGCATGGATTGAACGTATAAAGCCCCATTGCATCAGAAATTTAAGGTTAGTACTAGGGTTTGAAGTGGGCTTATGGCTAGAGGTCATGAAGCTAGGATCGAACTCAGATCCGACTGCTTCAATAAAGACTAACTTCACTCACCCTTCCTAAATGTATTAACAAATATCACCATGTGCCTTCATATATTTATCTCATAATGCTTTTGTAAAATTTATGTAAACATAATTTCATATATTATTATTCTTCCAACTACTGTAAATCATCTTTTTTTACTACAAGCAAAATTGTAAACCCTTATTACATATGTATCTCATGTATCAAATTGTATCTAAAAACTGATGTTTTAGCATGCACCTTATATAACACATTAACAATAAAACAGTTATGAAAACTATAATCCTTCCCACCAAAGAGGCCCAATTTATTTACAATCATATATTAATCTAACACAAACATCAACCTTACATCCCAAGCATGTTTTTCGTCATATTGTCCAATGCTTCCATGCATTTTTCTCAATATCCCATTTAAATATCCTATGCAAACTTAATTTGACACATGTACCTTATTATCTAATGATCATTTTGTCTTTCAATTACTGTAAGTCATTTTCCTCCATCACATGCAAGTTTTCAAATTCTTATTGATAAGTAATATCGTGTATTAACTTGTATTTAAGACCTCATGTTTTAATATGTAACACATATAATCCTTTTTGATTCTTAATAAAGTTTACTTTTGAACCATGATGATGATAATAATAATAATAATAATAATAATAATAATAATAATAATAATAATAATAATAATAATAATAATAATAATAATAATAATAATGATGATGATGATGATGGTGATGATGAAGAAGAAGACGAATACAGAAGTGTACATGCACAAGCTGGCTTGGTAATCATAGTAATCGGTAGAATATATTATCTATTTTTAGTAATAATTAAATTTAAAATTTTCTTATTTAAAATAAATTGCATTGAACCAGGCAGCAGATATAGCTTTCTAAATTTAAAAAAACACCTGTGAGAGTAATTTGTGTGCAAACGTTTTTACTTTTTTTAACTCCAATATTGCCATCTTTTTGAACACAGCAAGCAATGCTTAGGCTGATGCAATCAAAGCATCGATTAATAAAGAAGATACTCATCAAAACATAGAAAATAATCAAACTCCAGTCTCAACATTTTGTCATTCCACAATGAATGATCTCATAAAAAGAGATGTAATTTAAAAATCTGATATATTATCAGTTAACACAACAGAAGAGATATGGACTAATGAAAGTCTAACAAAAATCTCAGAACGTTTTAATATGACCATCCTGCGGAATTTATTTGTATCTTTTAAACATTTCTTTACTGCCCGGTCTGTTATCCTCAAAATTAGAGATATAAATCGTTTGCTCCATAGGTTTTCTAAAGATTTGCTATATGAAGAAATAAGTCCAAATAATTTCTGAAATTCTATATTGCATATTGGGTCCTACATCGTTATTGAATTCGATAGTGAGGAACAAAAAGATAAATTTGATAAAAAATAATTAAAACTCCAAAAAAATATGCTTTAGTAAAAGTTAACCAATATAGCGAAAATTTTATTACTGTCATAATTAGAAATACGTATCCAAATTACACAATCAATGACTTTCACTAAATTAAGGCAACCGTTTGGAGTTGTTGTTGCCTTTCAACCTATATATCTAAAAGAACTCCTATACCCATCTACAGCAACAAATTAAATCAAAACATAAACTCAAATGATATTTCCACTCTTATAACCGATCATGAAATGACGATGCTGCTTTTATAATTCATAGACATAAACCGCAATGCTTTCACTGCAAACAAGAGGGAATATCATAAATTCATGTTGAAGACATAAATAAATGTAAACATTGTTATATAAGAGCAACCTCAAATCATCAATGTGGAAATATACCACTGATTAACACAGAATTCATTCCTCAACCAACAAGTGAATCAACTACAATATGTAGTAATCAAAGTAATCTAATTAATGACTATGTAACAGAAGATCAAAACATCTCCAGAGTGCAATTAATAAATGATGAAAGTAAATCAGATTTACAAAAAAATCGATCAATAAATGATGATGATAAATCAGCATTAGAGATTAACTCACCTCATCAAAAATATTAAAAAGTGATTGTCAGAATAACAAACAATTCACAACAACACCCCATAATAAAACTTTACAAGATATTATAGACTATCTAGTGCCTTGCCTGCTCCCTATAGATTTGAAAATAAATCTCACTGCCAAATGAAAACCAGGCTGACTATGGAGCAAATGAGTAGGAAAAATGGGGTGGTATTTACTGAATTCAGTGAAGATGATATACCCCTGACCTTAGATTATAAAAAGCAAATAAGAAAAGAAAATATGAACTTCAGATGATGACTTTAGCACCAATAACAAGTAAATGTGTGAGAACTATCACAAGAGAGAGGATAGAGTCTTGTCTTTGTCATAATTTGTGTAAATTATTTAAGCTACATATAATTACAAATACTTACTCCAACAAGTGTGTTTGTTTTGAGTAATATTGTAATGCGAATTAAAATATGGTTATTAAATGTCTGAGGATTATTCTCATAAAAAAACCTTCTAATAAAATGGCTTGAAATTGTACAGCCTCATTTGTTAGGGCACTTGAAACAATAATTTATATTAAATCTCATATTAATCTATCTATGTATCTTAATAATCAAGATTACTCAGCACTTTCCCCTACCATCATTCTCACTCTCAGCAGGCACAGGAGTAGTGGTAATAAAAAACTGCCCTTTCTATTCATTTAAATTAATATATATATTTTTGATTATCACCATTTTACTGTGTATTTTTTTTCTTTCTGATGAAAACCAGTCCTCTGGTTGAAATATAATATTATTTATTGGATTTATAAGTCTTTTTTTGTTTATATATATATATATATATATATATAAATATATAAGACAAAAAAAGACTATATATATATATATATATATATATATATATATATTGAGTATAATCTTATATCATAAACCAATTACATTGAATGTAGCATTTATCTATATATCTCCAAAGCATAAAGCAATTAATAAAGTTATTCAAACTGTAAACTCCAAAATAGCATCCTCATCACATCCACTAATTTTATATGGTGACTTCAATATGTCATTTAATGGGTTTATTACAAAATTGGTGGCACTTAATATCTATACCCCTCATGAATGAAGAAGGCTATCTCCCACAGAATTCAGTCATATTTAATAATGGCAGGTTTTCATCATTAATTGACATGGTTTTTTACTCACCGGTGTTGCATCACATGATCTGCCTAACAATAATACATTATTTTCAGATCATTCTGCAATTATTGTTTCACTGAAAATGATTTTATACACAGATCAATAACTATTGAAAACACAATTACAGTACTCAATTATTGTTTCACTGAAAATGATTTTATACACAGATCAATAACTATTAAAAACATAATTAGAGTATTCCTTTCATGTCAAACCCCAGAATATTTATTCTCAGAAATATATATCTCTCTTTTTAAACTTCAAAATATAGAAATGGATCTAGTGCAAACATGGATTGCCCTTGTTAACATTATTTCATATACAATTGATGTCATAGACAAGACCATGCCAGCCCTCTCAAGACTTCTAGTTCTTGTAGATGAAACACATAAGAGAATCACAAATAGTACAACAAATAAACAAGGCTGTTCAAATGTGATCACTCTGAAGAAATTTTATCAATAAGTCTCTAAAGTACCTAGATAATATCTATCAATAAAAAAAGAAAAATCATTTTGAGACAGATTGACACATTGTCCAAACACTATATGCACTGGGCACTGGAACAAAAGCTATCAACTTGCATACTAACAGCAATTAACATACAAGAAGATTAAATTCTGATTTCAACATGTTACTATCTCTCTATACACAGTTTTAATTGAAACTTCAAGAGAATAAAAAATTCAATCCTGCATTTTGTCTCTGTGATCCAAAAAAAAAACAGTATTTACTCCCAATAATTTTATTCAAAAACTAGCAACTACATCAAACTCCTGTCACCTGGAATGCATGGAATACTTTCCTTTGTATTCAAGCATTTAGAAAAATTTACAACACAGAACTTATGTAATCTAGCTAACTTTCTAACAAAAATAGTCTATCATATACATGGGTTATACCCTACTTAACAAATACCATTTTTCAGAATGCATGCAAAAATAACCATATTAAATAATCTAAAGCCATATCAATGAGCCCTCTGGGTATCAAACAATTGGAGTCAGTCATTAAAAACAGAATAGAACCCTATCTTATACCTATATTATCTAAAATGCAGTTTGCTAAGAAAGGCTCATCTACAATGTAAACAGCCTTTCTATTCAAAATATTGATTCTGTCAGAAATAATAAAAAATATATTCCCGTTGTGATCCAACTGGATATAAAATCAGTATTTAATAAGATTTCGATTGAACACCTTGTTGAAGCATTAGCAGACACAGCAATTCCGAGATCCTTAATATATTTAATCACCAATCTTCTAATAAGTTGAGAAATACATATTATACTTAATGGGAAGAATTCATCCTCTTTTGTACCATACTGTTCAATTCCACATGTGTTCTTATTGATTATGATAAAAAAAGAATTATCAGGCATATACATACCTGGTCTGAAAGCAAATATCTCCTGTATTGCCTAAATGGATGCTGTCTCGATTTTTTTAATCTCTAAAAACATATTCCAATTTTATTAAAAATTCTTAATTCTTACACTAACAAATACAAGCTGGAGTTTAAATATGGATAAATCTTGTGCTTGGTAAATATATGCAGGACAGTTTCACACACAACATTTTAAAGAAAATCTAGCTCTTTTATGGGATTATCCTTCTAATTTTAGCAATCTAAAAATGCATGTCACCAAATACAAGACAAACTTAAAAATAAAATGGAAAATATAATTAATTCACTTACAAAATCTTACCTATCATTGTAGTCAAAAGTATCCATGTTTAATCTATTAATTATGACTCGAATCACGTACTATAATAATACTTCAGTAATATACTAGTAAAATAAATTCACTATGTAGAAAGTTGCTAAGGATAAAAAAGATTGTTTCAATTTCACTAAAACGTATTCAAGCTCCTTTAATGCAAAACGGTTTGGGACTTCATTCAATAAATATTTTTAACATTCAAAACACATTAAATCTTATTTTTGCTTGTGCTGATATATTTCCGTTCATGAAAGTGTTTTTCAAGATTACCCCCAACAGATAAGCCACCACTAGTCAATGGACACTGGAAAATCTTGCTTACTATAATTCTCAACATTCCAAACTTTTCTTATTCACCATCTCAAGATAAATTTAAATATTGGGATATATATTAGATAATTTGCTCTCCCTTTGTGTTAAATGATAAAAGACCAATTTTAAACATTTAACAGTAGACAACTAACCCAAAAATTCAAATTCTGGTCATAGAACCCAAGTATTATGATATTCTGCTCAAATTAAATCTTGAAGCACTATCAACAATACACTTTTATAGATTCAGAAGGCATTACATAAATACAGAAGACATCTGTCAGTTATGTCAGAGATATACTGAGACTCAAGAACATTTTTTTTACCTGTCCTGCATTTGATAATATTCATACATCCATACCATCATTGTACACCAAAGAAATTGTGACATTCAAACTCTTTTACAATAATTTGTTAAAGGTAGCTAGCTACTCACATATTCGAGCAAGTACTTTTACATCATTTTCGCTATTGTATACAAGATGCTCCTTCATGTATAACAATAATCTAAGAAGACATCCAAATACATTCTGGAACAAAATTGAATAACACTGCTTAAGGGATTAAAATACTATATCCCAAGAGAGTACACAGCCACTTGGTCCATATTGCAACAATGCTCAAAATTATAGCATGAAAACAGACTAATAAAAGAGAAAACTAAAAGCCTTGTCAGTGTATAAAACTGATTGGATGTGTATTCAGAAAAATATAATCTCAAATTTGTAAACCACATGCATATCCTTTGTTTTTGTTGCCCCCCCCCGTTCCTAAATTACCATTTTCAATTTGTTTATGTTAGCTTCAATTTATCTGCATGTGGTAAAATTGTTGTTAATGTAATATTTTTCTTGTCATATGCAATAAAGTTCTTTTGAAAGGCATTAATAATAACAATAATAATTGGAATGGTGATTTTAATGGATTGTTACTTACAGAGATCCTAGGAATTAAGCCAAAGAAAACCGTGAAACGAACATACATTAGATTTGCAGTCATATATATTTCAACAATAAGTTTTGGATAATCAAAATTAATATTTGTTTTAGCAAAATATATACACTTAAATGTTCACTTTTTACAATTAATACTTGTTGCTCAACGTAAAAAGACATTTCAATGGCGATCTCCTGACCATGTGACCAGCAGAATGGTGCCAATATCCTCTCCAAGCTTACACAAATTACAATTGAAACAAAAACATATGTCAATTCTACAAAAAAATAATTTACAAAAAAGCAGGTCTTCTGAAAAAAGTGATCTACAACAAAAAGAACACGATCAAGTTGCATACTCAGAAAACAATAAAGTTTTCCATCGCTTGTGAAGAATTTTACTAATGGCATGTTGCAGCTGAATATACAAACTTAAAAAAAAGCAATCCTCTCTACCATTCAGTGGAATAACGATGATTTAAAACTAATATGTGAAACGTTTAACAATATGATTCCACGAGACCAGCATACGTCATTCAAAAGATTTTTCCCCCTCATTCAATATTATCAACTACAGATTCACTTTATGAAGCAATAATGCTTTATGGCCTTTGGGATAGCATACTAAGAATTGCTGATCATCCTAACCCACGATATCTAATCCTCAAATTTTATCAAGAAAACTAAAAGACCCAATTTCAAACCATTACTAAACATTAAGGCACTATGCAATCTTCTTAGTAGATCCAGATCAGCATAACCAGATCTCTGGCACACAAAAGAATGCATACTTTGGATATGACATCAAAATCTTTCCAAAAATGATGCAGCTATTTGGCATTCAACCCAATTTATCTGTAAGATATACCAGTGTTGGTATATAGCAATAACTTTGATTTCAAGCTGACATTGCATCCATAAATAGATACAAACAATATCCCTACATAGATTGTAGATCAGGAAACTATGCTGAGCCTCTTCATAAGAGGACTTAAACCCATATGTTATGCATGTGGGAAGTGAGGCCACCTGACAACACAATGTGACAGCAAAAAGAGTCTACAATTACAAAACACTAATGAGTTGCTCCACCACATATGTACTGAAGACACCAACCATTAATACAATGATAATATAAATCCAAATATGTACAATAATATTCAAACAACTTCTCCATCTGAGGAAAAACTTTTACTCCCTTAATCCAAATTCACACAAAACTAACAAAAACATAGCCATCTGGAAAAACAATGCAACAACAGAAGGTGTTTACAATCACAACAAACAAATAATCAGTTTGACTACACACAAACTGAATATATCCACAACATACACAATGTTAACAGCAATTTAGATATGAATAATCATATGCAGACAACTTCTCCATCTGAAAAAACACTATCACTAACTTTCATGGATCAAACTACAAAAAAAAAAAAAACAATAGCATAAATAAACCTAACAGCATGCAGCAAATAAATCCAAATGCCATTCAAAAAGCTACAAATAATGCAAACAAGGGTCAAAACATACAACACCTAAATGATGCAAATATTAACCAAACTGAATTATTGCAAAGCACCTACAGTGAAACACAAATTACCAATAAAACAAACATCCTCCACCCAATTAAAAATAACACATCAATGTATATCATAGAAGCAATCATGTCATGCCTTCCATAAGTTGAGTTAAGTACAATAGAAGAAAAAAGAGCCAGGTTACCCAAAAATAAACAAAAGCAATAAAAAACCGAAAACAGAAGAGCACAACATTGCATCATTGTTAATCAGAATTCAAACAGAAGATTGGTCACCAATAGACATCATTCCTATCCAACTAACCAATGAAATTCTAACAATATACAGCTCATACAATAAAAATCAGCAACTGACATATCCCGAACTACAAACAACCCCACATACATTAGTAATGAAGATCAGAATAACATCTTTTAATATGTGGGGGTTAAATTCAGAAAACAAATTACATTAACTTAAACAATGTACCAAAATCACAGAAACACACATATTAGGACTTCTGGCAATGAAATTATATAGTGGATCACAAATTGACACTACAATACATCTTCACACTAAAGGCTTCTTTGCTCACTCCAGGAACATGTCATCACCCTCTTGTGAAACTGGTATACTTATAATCCCAACCTGTCTATTCACATCATTCAAGATCATATATATTGAGGCAAACTTGCTGATATAACCTTTCATCACTGTACTACTATTCTCAACATAATTTTTACCTATGTCCCATCTGGAAACAACATTGTATCAAACATCATACTCACCATCAACTCACTGCTAGCATCAACTCCTTACCCAACTATTATCATGGGATATTTTAACATGAAGTACACAGACTTCATCTCAAAATCACTGTATTAAATAGCAATACCAATTATCAGTGCTGAGGGCTTTCTAACACCAAACACAGAAACATTTCATAATAACTGGTACATATCTTTAATTGACCTTTGTTTCTATTTACCAATGTTGCATCATTACATCAGCCTCAATCCATCCTCATTCTCACCACTCTGCTCAAACTGCAACATTTTATCTAACTGAAATTCAGCCAACCATACTACCACTTGGAAAACAAGAATTCTAATTCCAGCATCAACTTCAATCCCCTTTTTTCTGAAACCTACATCATGCTCCAAAAACTTGAAGGACTACAACTAAGTGTTGTTCAAAGATATCAGGTATACATAAACATACTTTCATTTAACATTGATCATGTCATCAGGAAAGTACCCCCATCATCCAGGCTTTTAGCTCTGGTCG
Organism: Epiperipatus broadwayi; assembly: GCA_028023455.1. NCBI lineage: Eukaryota > Metazoa > Onychophora > Udeonychophora > Euonychophora > Peripatidae > Epiperipatus > Epiperipatus broadwayi. Next base: position 1,104,658 of record JAQFVV010000195.1, on the reverse strand, counting down.
GTGAACTACACAAGAGAATAACAATGGCTAAACCCATCCACAACACATATCAGCATATATATATATATATATATATATATATATATATATATATATATATATATATATATATATAATAGTTCAGCAGCAACATTTGTTTGCAGTCAAGTCAGCCTGCTCTAATTTTGCAAGTTCCAAAGGTACCCAAAGTTTAAACCTGATATAGCAAAAACCTTATCCTGATATACTTTTTTCAATTTCCAATGAATTGGTAATTGTTTAATACTTTTGTGTTACATTTTTTATTCAAAAAGTTAATTAAAATCAAGTTACCCAATGATAATTTTGGAAACAATATTGCAACAAAGTAATTACATGACCAGATGCTTACCACCAACATTACCAGCACAGAGTTTCAAAATTCAAATTTTAGTCAAACGTAAGTCAATTTTTAATTTTATTATTGCAAAGTATGATTTTTGTTTGGAAAAAAAATTCAGTTACAAATGTCCCTGCAAGCAATTCACTTACTAAATAAACAAATTGACTAGCTTTGTTTTTTTTTTCGCTTAAAAAGAATTCAAAATCTTAGTCTAATGCAAGATAATAATATACCTTTAATCAGATGATTACTTATTTCCAACTTTGGGTTACATTTTTTATTCAAACTTCCAACTGAAATTAAGTTACCTAACGATAATTTTTAAAAAAGCCATCGCATGACCAATGTTTTCCCTCAATAATACCTGCATAGAGTTTCAAAATCCAAAGATCCGTAAGGCATAAACTTATTTTTAATGTTATTTTAGCAATCTCTGATCTTTGTTTAGTAATAAAAATTTGATTTCAAGTTCCCATCAAGTAGTTAATTTGGTCACAATTGAGTTAACAAACTATTGCCGTTTATGCTTATAAATTAGTCAAAACCTTAGGCTAGCAAAATAAAACAACTTCATATACTCTTTTCAATTACCAATCAGTTCATAACTGATTGTCAATTTTGTGTTAAATTTTTCATTTAAATCTTCAATTATGATCAAGTTACTAGATAATTTCAAAACACAGAAGTCACTTCAAGAGCAATGCTGAGCCTAACTACCTACCTAGATTTTGCCTGGACACTAGCTATGAATCTCACACTTAAATCATATGAAAAGTCTCATTTGGCTATCACCTCTAACACAGGCAGACCCAGAGTCTGACCAATCAACTGCAAACTCCAACTCAACAATTGCAACCAGTTTGAACATAGCTGTACCACCAGCCCCCATGTATATCAGGATACTCTATGCATGAATCTCAATCTTAAACTTCATCAAAAGCCTTACTCAGCCCCACCTCTAGTTCACAGCTAGACCCAGAGTCTGACCAGCTTACCACAAAGTCCAACTTAATAATTGCAACCAATTCTAACATAGCTGTACCACCACTTCTGCAACACTCAACTATTTAAATACACTAGAAAATAGGCATGACAATCCCACCAGGCTACTCATCCACACCAACACCATCCCCAACCCGCACTGTCATTGAAACCAAGAGAAAGCCTTATTTCCCAAAAAAGATACTCTAAAAATAAAAATACTGACATTGATCTCACACCAGGCCAGACTTTACAGATAATTGCCACTAGTCCTCACCTTTGCTACCAAGGCAACTCAACCACATATATAACTAAACCTGGATTGCATCTGTAGATACAGTAGTCCAGACCATGTAAAATTTATGTAATCTTGTGTAAACCAATAAAATATCTTTTACATATGTAAAACTGCAACTATAGATTACCCATCTAACCACAGCAATCTAAGTTATGTACAATCCTTGTAACTAATCCACAGCATAAATAAATAAATGAACTTTTACATACATAAACCTATATCTATGGATTGCCTATGAAACCACAGCAATCCAAGCCAAGTAAAATCCTTGTAACTAATCTACAGTATGAATTTTTTTGTAATATTGTGTAAATCAATAAATCAACTTTTATATATGTAAACCTATATCTATGGGTTCCCCATGTAAACACAGCAATCCAAGTTATGTAAAATCATGTAACTAATCCACAACATGTAAGAATTTCTGTAATCCTGTGTAAAACAATATATCAACTTTTATATATGTAAACTTACAATTACAGATTGCCCATGTAAACACAGCAATCCAAGTTATGTAAAACCATGTAACTAATCCACAACATGTAAGAATTTCTGTAATCCTGTGTAAAACAATAAATCAACTTTTATATATCTAAACTTACAATTACAGATTGCCCATGTAAACATAGCAATCGAAGCTATGTAAACTCTTGTAACCCTTTAAGACAAATAAAGCTTATCATTGAAACAGATGATGGATTACCTGAATCTCTGTTGATGGCAAAATTTTTGTCATTCCCAGGTTGACTTTAAGTTTGTCTGATTCCTCATGTATAGGATCTTGTCTATTTATATACACAGATGAGATACAGGCAGAATACAAACTTAATATGTAATATTTGAAATACAAACATAATTTATATACTTTGAGTTTTAATGTAATTATAGGGACTTGAATACAGACTTTCATGCTTCCTTCAGCTATCCACTCTACCTCATGCAACCAATACAAATCATCTCACACGTGAAAAAATACATGATCTCCAATATATGTATTTCTTGCTGAACCAGCACTAATAAATTGGTCCATATCACCATCTCCCATACATATATATAATCAGAGCTCAATTTATATTAAGATAGGAAATCATAAAACTTAAATGGACAGGCTTCAATCTACTCCACTATCTCTTCAATCATATATACCATTGAAATATGATAATTCATTATTGATGCCAATACTATTGTCAATATTTTTTGGCATTCCATCACCAGATTTTCAATAGTATGAATAGGTGAAGAGTTGATGTATGAATAGTTTGAAGCCTATCAATTAAAGCTTGAAGATTTGCTATTTAATATGAACAGAGCACAGATTATATATAAATATATGGGAGATAGTGAAGAATGCTGGTTCAGCACAAATACTATATTGGAGATGACTTATTTTTTCCCATGTAGTGTTATCATGTATATTGATTGCATGAAATAGAGTGGAGGGATTGTGAAAGTCTGTGTTCAAATCGTTTATAATTAAATTTAGACTCCTAGCATTGAATTATGTTTGTATTTCAAATAATACAGATTTAGCTTACCTGTCTATCCCTCTTCTGTGTATTTAGATGTACAAAGTCCTATACACAAGGGGTCAGAGTGACTTAAACTCAACCTGGATATGACAATAATATTGGCTTTAACAAGGGATTTGGACATTCAATCATCAGATTTGCAATGGTATGGATGACTGAAAATTTGATGGGTGGAGTAGTTTGAAGCCTGTTTATTAAAGTTTGAAAATGTTTTATCTTTATATATATATATTATAATGATCCAAATGAAAGTGAAGATCGAATCTAACTGCAAACTACGATATCTGCTCTACAGGGCGCTATCTAGCCATTTAAACCTAGAAAAATTTATAGAGTAGGCAGATACACGCTGATAAGATTCCACTTTATTTAATATTTAGATCATTAGCCCAAGTCACTAGCTCAGTGGAGACACAGAGATAATAATCTATATCTTAATTTATATCTTAAATATAAATAAATAAAAGCTACTGCCAGAAATTAACACATAAAAATATTTATTTACGCACATATAAAATCATTCTAATTTGAGGAATAAGTTTAAAATTTTAGATGTTTATATTATTCTTTAATTTTACATTTAAATAGATTTCAATAATGAGTTTACTATTTATTTAGTGAGTCGAGTATGAATAGTCTCTATAGATTGTATTTGAAAAGAAAATATTCTATCCCTTATTTAACCTTAGGCCAAAAAGTTCACAGTCAAACTGGTGTCAATCCATCTGATACATTTATGTATTCAATGTAGCATGAAAATACGACAACACAAAATACTATACTGTCAGGAATGTACGTCTGAACAGTAAGTAGAGTTATAGAAGACATTGTCTCTCCACCAACAGGAATGCTACATCTGTTGGCGAGTAGAACAATAAACATAAAACTCCATAGGAATGGATTGCGGTCCTTTGCCATCTTACAAACCCATCCATAGGCAAACAGAAGGTGTGTGGCATATATATGCAATCCTGCCCATAGCAGATCTTATACTACATTTACTAATTACACAAATATATCCAATCCATTGAGCCAATTCAACTACGAAATGAATAACCTAAGATTAACCTCCCTTAATATAACTTTATGAAACTATATAGCCATTCACGCTCGACTTAAATTTAACATTTAAATACATTTGCACAGATGAATTTTATATAATTTGTTTTATAATGTCGAGTATAGATCGGCTGCACAGATTCCATGGTTAAAAACATTTCAAAATAAACACAACCGATCAAAATACAAAATCATCGATAATGTCAATTGCATAGGGAATACACAAAACCCAATAGCATTCATTGTAAGATGCTTGCAGTGACATTGTTGAGATATATTCTAATCGAATGTGAAAACCACAACATTATCAACTGCTAATGAATCTATGCAATGTCTATACCCAACCCTAAATTCTCTTATTTAAAATTTAAACAATAAATATTAATACAAATAAAATAATAAATGGAAATGATTTTTTTATCAAATGCAAACATATATAAAATTACACATTATCAATTGATTTTAAACTTAAAAGTCAGATAGAAGTTCATAAGCTTGAATGAAAGTTCTTAATTATTTTTAAATTTAGAGTTCATGTCAATATAGCTTACGGTAGAAGAGTCCAGGTTCCTGTTTTTTAATTCACACAATGTCTCCATTGGAAAATAATGTTCTGGAGGTGGCATTAGCTGGTTCCATTCTGGTATCACAGTCTTTTCATTTTTTTTTAATAAGTGAGAGAGAACGACAAGTGCGTCTTGTCGTTCGTCTCCCCAAATCAAGTTGGAAAACTCCCTGGAACTCAATATTTTTCTTTTTATAGTCCTCCTATGGATTCCATGAACAAAGACGTCACTGTTCCATTTTTTCGTTTTTGTCCGGGCCTTTATTTGCTGCTTCTATATTGGACAAGCTAATTCTTTATTCCTTATCTAATTTTGATCTGACTTTTTAATTACACAGCTTTTGGATAATTAATAAACAATCATTTCCATTTACAAAAATATTTTATCTTTAAGTCTTGTACTTTTTTTATAAAAAAGTATGTTCAAATACTTATTTATTTGTTTTTTAAAAAAAAATATTTTTAAAGTTTTGAATCTGTGTGAATATATACATTTAACAAACATTTTAATTTTAGCGTTTAGTTTTTTTTTTAATAGATTTTATTTTTATTTGCAAACTTTAAGATTTTATTTTAAATTAATGTAATGACATATTTATATATCGTTACAATATATATATATATATAATGTCCGTTAATTAAAACAAAATTGTAATTATGATAAAAATAATAAGTTTAACAATAATAAATTATTAAAAACAGTCTTAAAATCTTCAGAAGTACTTTCGGTTAATTTCTTAAACCTGCCTCAACTGCCATTAAATTAAAAATTATATATATATATTTATTTACCTTGTACTTCAAAAGTGAATCAATTATTGCTATTTGGTGCAATTATTCAATTGTTTTATTGTTTATTTGATGGCAAAAATTTAATTGAAATGTAATTTGATTAATTTTACTTCTGATTAACATAGTAGATGTCAACTTTCAATAAAAAATCAAATCAAGAAAATCAATCACTCCACTTCATGAAAATGTTTTTAATGTGCCATGTGGCTTCAGCTTTATGAAATTGGAAAATGCATCTTTACAGATAATTAATTATTTATTTTTGTTATAAAATTAAATTAAGTATTCTATTTATTTTTGTGTAAGTATGCAACGTTTACATTCAAATTTTCTTTGACAATATTTGTTTTTAGCAAAAAATTAATCATCTGAAAAATTTTATCAACAAATAGGAATTGTGTATTGTTAAATAGAAAATATCCATGGTAAGAAATCTCACTATTACTTTTGCTTTGTTTTTTACTTTGTAATTATATATCGAATTTAAATACTTTACAGAATTGTTTTGCTATTGAAATATATTCTTTGCTAAATTCATTTCACTGATAAAAATTTAATGGAAAATATTTTTCTCTTAAAATACACTTTTTACCTGAAAGCTAAAATGAAATCTTTTGTATTAAGTATTTATTTCTGTTTATTATTTTTTTTCTTTACTTGTCTTAATATATTATTTTTACAATTACTTTTCATTTTTAAAATATTTTTTTTAATTTTTTTTTTAAAAAATCTAAACATTTATATAAGAATAAAGTTTTTAATAATAATAATAATATTATTATTGTCATCATAATAATAATATTATCATCATCATCTCTGATCATATTACCCATGCTATAGAAGATAAGAGCATGTTTAATGCCATTTATTTTTATATGTCTAAGGCCTTTAACAAAATTGTTCATAATATTCTCTTAGGCAAATTATATAATTTGGAGCTTTCAAAGTCACTAGTGAAATTGTTTGCCTCATTCATACATTACAGAATTTTTTTGTTAAATATAATAATAATATATCTTCACTCTACTTTTGCTCAATTGGAATACACCATGATTGCACTCAGCCCATTGTTATTTAATATATATGTGTGTGCATGTAATAATATTATAATTTGATGTCTGTATTTCTTCAAAGCAATATATGTAATTATATAATTGAATATTTATAAATACAGTAATCAGATATATTTTAAAAATTTTATCCACTTAGTAGCACTTTTGACAATCCTTGTAGTCTTTGTCATCTAACACTTTGAAAGGCTAACTTTCCCACAATTCTATGATTTTAATATTTGCTGCCTGCCTGTTAATTAAGTCATGTTTGTATTTGTATATTAGCATAGCTTCTTTTATTTATATTTTGTTGTTATTTTTTTCAATTTGCAATATTTTATGGTTATTGTAATTGAAGTTAAAACCATAAATATATAAATTATTTTGGTTGTAAACAATAGATGCTGAAACATTATTATCTACTTTGTAATTTTGATTCGATTTCTGAACTCTCTTTAACAACAGCAAGTGCTCTATAGTTATTTTTTCTAATGTGCATCTCGATTTACCTATATATATATACATTACCACACTTACATATTCATTTATAAATGATACAATTTTTATTTATAAATGAGATTTTATCTTTAGAATTATTTATTAATTTGTTTAATGTAGGAGGTGCTTAAAATGCAATATCCCATATACCTTTATAAATCTTCCTTATAAAATTTACTTGATCATTCAAAGTATATGGTATTGATATCGATATTTTTTATTAGCAGGAGAGTCAATATTATTATTAAAATTTTTGTTTTTATATCTCATAAAAAATCTTTAATAACATTATATCTATGATTATAATTGTAACCAACATTTAACATTTCATTTGAATATATTTCAATATTATTGTCTTTATACCATGAATAATTGCAAAGACTATTATTTTTAAATACAAAAGTCTTCAAACCTGCCATTTTATGTGACATTGGTACTCTTGATTTATATGGAATATAACCTCTTTTTACTATTGGTTTAATGGTCATACAGTAATCCAGAATACATTGATTTCTAGTTATTTCAAGATCAAGAAATTAAATGCACATTAAATGTTCATCTGTTCTTATCACTTTTCATAACCATAATAATTCATGTATTTATGGTATTAACTTCAATTACAACAATGTTAAAATATTGCAAATTGAAAAAATAACTACAAAAGAAAAATAAAAAAGCTATGCTAATATACAAATACAAACATGACTTAATTAACAAGCAGGCAGCAAATGTTAAAATCACAGAATTATGGGAAGGTTAGCCTTTCAAAGTGTTAGTTGACAAAGACTACTAGGATAGTCGGATAGTCGAAACCACTACTAAGTGGATAAAAATTTTAAAATATATCTGATTGCTGGATTTATAAATATTCAACTATATATATATATATATAGTGATCTCAGAAAATTTATAAAATATTACCACCTTCTTTGTTATGCTGATGACTGTAAAATTTTCTGCTAAATTAATTTTTTCTGATTGCTTTTCACTGCAAAAGGATTTTGATTAATAAAGACAAATAAATGCTTTATTGTTTCCTACTATTTAAAAAAATCTGAAATTTTACAATCCCCTTATTCTATTTATGATTTTGAAATCATTTTTAAAAATGGTCAGAAAGATCTTGAAGTTCCGTTTTTTAGTAATGTCTCATTCCACCTTCATTTTAATAATATAGTGAACAGGGCATTTAAAATAATGAGCATTGTACACAGACAAGGTAAAATATTTCATCAGTCTACAAAATATAAAAGTTTTTTTTTTCATTGATCATTCAGATCTTATAATTTGGCTGTTATTTGGAATCCTCACACTAAAAGTAATATTCAAAAATACAATGTGTATTTGCAAAATACTTTAAACATAATCACTTTCCTGACAGTTTTAACATTTCTTTATGCAAAGAAGAAAAACCAGAGACATTACATATTTGTACAAGATCATCTACAAATTTACAATTATCTCACATTTACTTTCAAAAATATCCTCCAATCCCTATCATTATAATACTAGATCACTTAGACCTCTAAATCTAATTTCTTGTCATTCAGATGCTCTTAGGATTTCTCCCAAAATTTGTATAATCAGCACATACAATAATGATTTTATGAATAATAATATATTTCATTTTGATTTCAATCAATTCCACAAATCCCTAAAACTAAAATACAATTTACGATCTTATTGCCCAAATCACTTGCCATGATTTTATCTTTATTTTTTTTCTTCATACCTATATATTATTTTGTTTAATTATTATATTTTTCTACAGTTATTATTTTAATGTCCATTCTGTAATTGACCATTGGTTGTTGTTTTGCACTTTAAATCAAATTAAATTGAATTTAATTAATATTATTCATATTATATTGTTATTATTATTATAATTGTTATTATTATTATTAAAAATCAAAGCATAAAAAGTACACAGTTAACAGGCTAAACTTTTCAAGTATCTCTTAACAAATGAAGAATATCGACAAAAATAATATATAAATAAACATATACATAAATCTGTAATATGAACAATCTATTATATTTTTTATAAACTGTTATGCATTTTTGAGTGTCTTATTTTTTTTAAATTTGATGATTAAAATAAAATAAAAAATGTCTGTAGATATCTTTTTTCTCTAAGGAGGCTTTTCAACAATCTTAAAAATTAGATAATAATATAAAAGTAAATTGTTTATAAATTTAATAAATCTTATTTTTTTTTTTTTTGAGTGTCATAGCATCGGCCGGAACGCGAACCCGCAACCCGGGCAACTGCCTGCAAGTGCAAGGCAGTCGCGCTGACCTCTCGACCACCAATGCAAGACAAAAATATTGAATTTCACAGACGTACATTATTAGTTTTGTTGATAGTTCATACACTAAATAAATTATTTAAGTAAATAAAAAATAAAAATAGATAAATAAAATGACTCTTTTCAAAATCAATATTTAAATTTCTACATTACAGGCAGCAAAGAAAATATAATTCAATGAATAATTTATTTAATCTAATTAAAAAAGATGCTTATATTTTTTTTATTATTCATTACAAATAAATAGAATTTTTTTTCTAGGAAATTATTTTATCACATTAATTTTAGTGTAAATAAATTATCCATTCCAATAAATAAAAATTGTTTCTTATAGAAAATTATTTTGATGCTTATTAATCTTAGTTTAAATAAACTATATGTTAATTGACTACTTTCTTTATTCCTTGTTTTTTTTTTTAGAATAAATATTTAAAATAAATTATTTACCCTCCAATATAAAATAATACCAAAAACAATGTTTATATTTTGAAGAGACTTTTTGCTTGTCCTGCTAATTCTTATAAGTACATTATTAATAAAATCAATAAGACACAATAGTGTCACATTGACGAGCAAATATGTAACATAAAATAGCTTAGAAAAAATAATTAGTAAAATAAACTTGAGAATTAATGATATCTTACAGGACAAAATATTTTTAACAAAAACTAAAATGTAGTTTGTGGAAATAATATATGTATATATAAATGCTATGTAACCCACAAACAGTAATAGTATTTGAAATTGCTAAAACATGATCTTAAAATAAATTATGAGAAAGATAAAGCAATACCGTATTGTGCACTAGTCTTTCTTGTAGTAGAGCAAGACTTTAGTTAAATGTGTTGTTTTTCATTTGTATGTGGTTTGGTTGACACTATGTTTGTGCTTGAAATATATTTTTGGTGTTCTTGTTGCATAATACACTCATTGTCAGTGGGACCTTTCTTGTTCATATCAGCATTGCAGATGGATGATCATACAATAAGTAATTTTAATTAAATTATGAAAAAAATATATGTATATCAAGGGTAATAAAATTAGTAAATATTATCTTCACTAAAAATGTCATTGTTTATTGTATTTATACCAGAAATAAAATCAAGCAATGTTTATGCAAAATTGACTCTATTTTATTTCTAAATGAAGAAGGAACAAATGTAACTTCCATGACAGAATTTACATGCATGGCTTTTTGGTAAATATATATGCATTTTTATTATATATTCAAATAATGAAGAAATTTAAAATAATAATAAAAATTTTAAAAATGTATTACAATTCTTATTTGACAAATAAAATTATCTAATAATAATATCAATGTTGCTATGAAAACCAATTGGAAATAAAAAAGAGAAACTAAGATTGTTTTCTTGTAAACAAAAAAAAGCAGGGAATAATTCCTTCTTCATTGTGCCATGTATAAAATGACAGTCAAGAAAATTTTAATGATTATTTAAGTCGATTTAATGCAATTTTTGGAATAAAAACTTCACAGTTCCCTACCCTTTGAAATTTCCATTAGTGAAGCTTATTTATGGAACTGTAAAAAAAATGCTTTAGAAATTAACCCCGATTCTGAAGGTCTATAAATTACTTTTAATGTGGAAGATATGTGACACTTGAAATAAAAAATGGAAATGAAATCTGTGCAATTTCGACACCCTTAATCATAGAAAAAAACTCCATGGGAACAAACTACAATTGAAAAAAATAAAGAAAAATTAAAATATTAAAAATTGTTTGCAGATGTTTAAAATATGATTCTTATGGTCATATATCTATACACCTGGGTCTCATTTTATGCGGTAGATAGGTTCCTCAGAAAATGCACACAAAAGAAATCGCACAAAAATAAACTTAACTTACCTTGAAAAATGGGGGAAATGTTCTGTAATTTTCAGAAATTGGCATAAAAGCAAAGCAACAAGGAAAAATTACTTTAAAAGTCGCATTAAAAAAATAAGGAAATGAAGTATGACTGAATAAAAAATTTCAAATATTTGAAAAAAATTAATACAAGAACATTTTTTTTTATTAACTACAGTATTTAATTTTACATTTTTTCATACTGCTATTTGACAATATGCATTTGTTTGTGAACTGATAAAAAATCAGATTTATGGTGTGATATACAACTAGTGCCACTTTCAGTCTTATGCTGTGTTAATGGTTTTCTGTTTCTATATTAAAAAAATGAGATTGCAATCAAAACAAAAAAATTTACATTATCATTAGAAAGATTATTTTCAGTTTATAAAATCAATAAAATCTTTATTATTATTTATTTTAAAAATCTAAAAAAATATTTATTTCTGTTAATATCTAACAAAATACATTTTAAAAGTTTAAAATTTTTGAATATTTATTGTGATATTTTTGTAGTATAAATCTATTATTATTATTTACTCATTAGTATAAGTCGGTTATTTACATAGAAGCTAAGATTCTAAATACAGCTTCAGACCATATTCACATTAGCTGCTAGTTATATTTTTGAAGAAAAAAAAGTATTTTAAATCAAAATAAGTTATTATTAATTTAAATTTTTTGATATCTAATAAATATAGTGAAATATGAAAGATATTAAGAAGAAACATGAATCACATAACTTCAAAATGGCATTAAAATAATCTGCATAAAACAAGACCCAGGGTATTCGAAAGTTAATAAAACATGAGCTTGCTAAAATATAAGCATAAATCCGTAATTGAATAAAATTAATATAAATTTTTTTATTAATTATTATGATTCAAACAAATATTTTTATCACATGTGCTCTTTTTTAAATATTCACTGTAAATAACTATATATAATTTGTTATATTATCCTCATTCTGTTGTTAATTAAAATTACTGTTATTATTAATAATTTAGTTGCTAGTTTATTTCTCATCCGAATTCTAAGTAAATTATTTTATTTTGTCATTAAATAATATTAATATGGGGAAGATAACGAGTATCAGAAAACATAGGTAAATATTCATAAAGGCTTTCCTTTGTATGTGTCTAATCTTGTTATTATCCTGCCTATTACAAATTAGTTAATTAAAAATAAAAATTATATAGTTATTCCACTAATGTCACCTGTTAGATATTTATAATCCCCCTAGATTAAATTTAATACGCGAATATCATATGTTTTATTATTATATATTTATTACCATTTAGTATTTAGTTAAAAAGGGCAATTACCGTTACAATATGGACTAATAGCGACTATCATCTTTGTTTAAACAAAAAATGTCATAAATTAACTTAAATATAGTCACGTTTAAATCAATGATGTCTTATAAATTATACTTAAAAGACATAATTGGAAAATATTATCATTATAGGCATATTTGCAAAGACAAATAATTGTATACATGATCAATTATTATTACAAAATAATATTTTTAAAATTAAACATATATCCATTCTTTAGAATCGTTGCCTTGGTGATTTGATGTAGTGGTAAAATGGAACCCATGGATCGATGCCCAGCTTTGTTGCTTTTGGTATTCAACTTGTTATAAACTTTCGAATAATAAAACCAATCGATTACTTTACTTTAGAATAATCTGTTAAACATACAAAATGACGATTTAAATTTTTAGCCTGATGTTGTTAGTACGAACAACATAAAGTTAATTCTAGAAATCGGTAAAATGAATATTATTGGCCGAGTCTCTTATGATGATTGTATATTGTACGACTTAAAATAAACTATAGAATAATATATGCTTGTTCAGTATTAAAAATGCATTGTAATATAGAGATTAACATTTTTTGAATAATTAAAGAGAATATTTGTTGAATTAAATTATCAAGATTGATACAATCGTTCTACGATCTTGAAAATATACTACGATTTTTTAATCAGTTTAGAAACCTTTTTGTTTTTAGTAATTATTCTATTAGAAAGAAATGTTTTGACATATTTTTAATAATGATACAAAATTTCAAACGACCTCTTTTAATAATACCATATATTGTTTCTAGTAATAGATTTAGCTTTAGTCAAATGCATGTAACTTGATGAGATTAAAGCTACTACTTACTAATCTTAACAATGTAAAACTATTATGCTAAAGATATATTTATAGAAGTATCTAATCACAGTAGTAATTAATTAAAAACTATTGCAATTTTCTAATAATATGTAAAATGATAAATTGTGCTTTTTGTTTTTAAAAGATTCTTTTAATAATGCAAAGTTGAAATGCGAACAAAATACAAAATAATGCAGTAATTATTTAAATATAGTGTTATTATTATCCACTACAGTAAAAGTGCTTTCAAAATTTTTTGATATATAGTTTGCTTTTAATCATAGTTGAGTGCCTATCAGAGATTCCATATAATTTTATATTGAAAGAAGACTTTTTATTAAAGTTTTGTCTTATACAAATTTTATTTGAATCTATTTACTGAGAACGTTTCAGATAATGATTGGATACCGCTTGTTGTTTACAGATGTTTGTTATTAATATACAGCAATTTTGTAATGTTATGAACTGAATTATTATCAGTAATGATAATTTGAGGTTAGAATAAAAACAAGGGTTAAAGAAACCTATATAATGTCTCAAACTTTGTATTTTTACATTTTATGGGAATGAATAAGTGTCTTTGTGAAGCACTCTTCATTAAGCAATATTTGCTTGATGCTGGAGATTTTTGTTTGAATCCATTAAGAGCGGATAATAAATGACATTTTTCCTCATAGGTTTACAGTTTTCTGATGATTATTCTATTATTCCATTTTTAAAGATGATACTATATTTTTTAATATTTAAAAATAATTTATAAATAACTAGGTTTAATAATTATTGTTGAAAAACTCAAATGATTTATTAACAATGGAAAAACTTCTTTGCATGTTTAATGTGGATCAGTTCAAATATCTAGATATTTTTTTAATTAGAAACATAAACTTGGATATTAAGTTACAATATATACGCTAATGTTTCTGCTTTTGACATGATATAAATATAAGTTGTTCAACTAAATTAATCGTTTATTGCGAAAATGGATAGCAGTTAATTATTTTTGTTAATTATTTATATTTTCATTAGCAAATACGGTTATTAGTATATATAAAAGACATATTTTGCGGGTTCATCCATGTTAAAATATTTTAAATATTTATATACTGACGTTTTGGCTTGGTCACACAAGTCATCCACTGGGTGATAAAAGGTAGAAAGATGGCGCTACAATCACTGCTTTGAAAAAACGTTAAAGTTCCACCAATAGCAAAAATGTTAAATTAAGATTGTTTTTTTTTAAAAAATATTTCCAAATAGGAGAAAGTTTGCATGTATCATCTCACTTATTGATACAATCTGGCCTTTTAGGTATCTCAATGGCTTCTCTAATTTTGCACTGGTAGAGATTATCACATCTGGATATGATCCTGGTACTAGAAAAATCAATTTTATGACCTGAATCTATAGTATGGAGTGAGAGTGCTGATGATGATGAGTGTTGTTTAACTGCATTAGCATGCTCATCTCTCCTAACACTGATGCAATGATTACTCATACCTATGTAAGAAGCTTTACAATTTTCACATGAGATTTGATAAACACCATGAGATTCAAGAGGGATTGAATCCTTAGGCTTGGTTATTATATTGCTGATCTTTTGATGAGTAGAAAACGCTGTATTTATATTATAGCGTTTTAATATACGTCCAATACTGTCTGTAGTTCCTTTTACATATGGAACACAAATCCTAATAGCTGATTTATCATCTTTTTGTTTCCTATTTTGTCCATTTTGGGCTTGAAATAAGGCTTTTTTAATAAATTTATAATTATAACTATTTGCTAATAAAACACTATTAATATGATTTATTTCTTCTTTCAGATGTGACTTATCTGAAAGGTTAATTGCTCTATTTAAAAGAGTTTTGGCTACAGAAACTATCTGAGTTGGGTGATGATGAGAATGAAAATGTAAATATCTGTCCATGTGTGTATTCTTTCTGTAAATCGAAAAAGATAAACTATTTGGTGTTCTGGTGACTAGAACATCAAGAAAAGGGAGTTTTTCATCACACTCTGTCTCCATTGTAAATTTAATATGAGTATGCATATTATTTAAATGTAAGAAAAAATCATCTAATTTATTTTTTCCATGTTGCCATATGACAAAAGTGTCATCTATGTATCTATGTATTTGGCTCAGATACATAGATGACACTTTTGTCATATGGCAACGTGGAAAAATAAATTAGATGATTTTTTCTTACATTTAAATAATATGCACCCTCATATTAAATTTACAATGGAGACAGAGTCTGATGGAAAACTCCCTTTTCTTGATGTTCTAGTCACCAGAACACCAAATAGTTTATCTTTTTCAATTTACAGAAAGAATACACACACGGACAGATATTTACATTTTCATTGTCATCATCACCCAACTCAGATAGTTTCTGTAGCCAAAACTCTTTTAAATAGAGCAATTAACCTTTCAGATAAGTCACATCTGAAAGAAGAAATAAATCATATTAATAGTGTTTTATTAGCAAATAGTTATAATTATAAATTTATTAAAAAAGCCTTATTTCAAGCCCAAAATGGACAAAATAGGAAACAAAAAGATGATAAATCAGCTATTAGGATTTGTGTTCCATATGTAAAAGGAACTACAGACAGTATTGGACGTATATTAAAACGCTATAATATAAATACAGCGTTTTCTACTCATCAAAAGATCAGCAATATAATAACCAAGCCTAAGGATTCAATCCCTCTTGAATCTCATGGTGTTTATCAAATCTCATGTGAAAATTGTAAAGCTTCTTACATAGGTATGAGTAATCATCGCATCAGTGTTAGGAGAGATGAACATGCTAATGCAGTTAAACAACACTCATCATCATCAGCACTCTCACTCCATACTATAGATTCAGGTCATAAAATTGATTTTTCTAGTACCAGGATCATATCCAGATGTGATAATCTCTACCAGTGCAAAATTAGAGAAGCCATTGAGATACTTAAAAGGCCAGATTGTATCAATAAGTGAGATGATACATGCAAACTTCCTCCTATTTGGAAAGATTTTTTTAAAAAAAAACATTCTTAATTTAACATTTTTGCTATTGGTGGAACTTTAACGTTTTTTTTCAAATCAGTGATTGTAGCGCCCTACCACCCCCTTTCTTCTTTTTATCACTCAGTGGGTGACTTTTGTTACCAAGTCGAAACGTCGGTATATCAATATTTAAAATATTTTAACACGGATGAACCCGCAAAATATGTCTTTTATATATGCAACCCATGAAAGTCTTTGTATCAATATATATATATATATATATATATATATATATATTGTAACCTGATAGAATGAGAGGGGGGTAAGAAAGAGAGAAGGAAAAGAATGCTAATAATGAAATAAGAGAAGGGTGTGAGAAAGAAAGAGGGAAAAAGAAAGAAAGATAGAATAAAAGAAAATGCTAATTGTAACCTACTAGAATGAGATGGAGATGTGAGAAAATGAAAAGAGAGAGAGAAAAGAAGAAAATGCTAATAAAAATGAAATGAGGGGGGAAAGAAAGAGAAAGAGGAAGAGATAAGAATTAATAATGAAATGGAGGTAATAATAATGGTAAGAATAAATGATGGATAAAAAAAATTGAGAGAAAAAAGAAATGTGGAAAAGTAATAGAAATGATATATGTAATGGAGAGAGAAAAGAAATGAGATGATTGAAAGATATGAAAATTGGAATAAAATTGAAATAAGAGACTCTAAACGACTCGGCTCAGTGGAGTTACAATAAATTTAAAGAAAAGAGATGATGATTCAGAGATGTATAATCAAATAAAGATCAAATCCAATATTGATGAACTAGAACTACTACAGCATATTAATATTTTAATAAACCATACAAAAGATTATCTAAAATCACTAATCAATGCTTACTATATTAGTCTTACCAATAGATTATACACTCTCTGAATAAGACCTATGATGCTTTGCTTTAAAATATTATCTTACAGAATTATATTTACAAAAACAACAAGAGTGAATAACTTCAGGGATTTTAAAACTCTTGTGTAAAATTAAGGTTTAAGTTAAGTTGCCTAACAAAGAATTACTGTGATTAGTAAATAAATAAGTGACATCTTAGCTGACCATAAAATAATTATAAGATGTTCAATCTTAAAATAATAAACAAAACATATATTAATTCACCAAAATTTAATGAATTAATTTAAATTTAAACTAATAATGGCCTATTATCTAAGATATTACATGAGCAGAGAAAAGAGCAAGGGTACTTTTAATGCCTTTCCATACTCACAGACAACCACTAAAGACCTCAAATGCAAATGAATTAGAATTCTTTAAATATATAAGATTTAAGATGATGATAGATGATGTGCAATAAATATAAGATAAGGTGCAGCTTTTAAAATAATATTAATTAAAATATTCTTCTAAAGTACTAATATTGTTAATCTGATATTGCATAATCTTTAGTCTGAAAGATGTACTGATAATTTTTTAAAAAAAAAAAACTTTTAACTAAGTATTTAATTATGTATCTGCTATAATGCAATTATCTGTATTTGTGATTGAATATGAGAATCATTTACTTTACCATAGCTTTTTTTTTATTTTCAAGACAGTATCAACTATATTTAATTAACTTAGAATATCCTTGTGAATTTCTGAATTGAGGATTCAATAATTTTTACATTTTAAGATTTTGTAAACTTGGAACCCAAGACAATAATATATTTTCATATAAAAATAAAACAAACAAACAAAACTTTTAAAATAATAATAATTTGATTTATTAATACTGAGAAGAAATGTTTATAAATATAGTGGAATACAAACATTGCCAATACCGCACTAAGCTTTTATATAATTATTTCGACTCTTAACATTTTTATTTAAATTACACTAATACACTTAATAACAGACCAAGGTTATTCACTGTTACATTCTTTTAATAATTATATTTTTCTCAAAAAAAATATTTTAAACTTTAATTGACATATGTACTTAATAAGCACACTACTAGTTTTCTTTATTAGACTAATTGATAACATTATTGTGTCATCTACTAATCAGAATAACACACAGAACTATGTTTATATTGAAAACCCTAAGCTTAATTTTATACTCCTCAACTTAACAAACGCTAAGTTGGAGTAAGCATATTCAACAATACTTTTAAAAATATCATCACTAGTTTCACGGATATAACTAATATCACAGCTAGATATATCTTTAAATCAGATTAAGCTAATACTAAAATTAAACTAACTTAAGTGTATGGGACAATCATTCATCAGAGATCAGTTATACTTTTTTTTAAAAATAATTTTAGTCCACATAAAATTATTCCCTCAATGTTTTAAAGCTAATGATGTAACAGACTTACAAATCCAGCGGCGAAATTCTGGATGAAAATATTAAATTATTATGTGTGAATTGCCACTTATACCATATGCATATTTAATACACTTTAAAATAAATATAACTTATTGTTGGTTATCTTGTGCTTGATAAAACTATCATAGCAATACAATTCAAACATTGATATACCTATGAGCCTTAAATTAGCTACAACTACCTGAAGAAATACATTTCCTCAAACAAGCATATCTTGTCATCACAAATCTAAAACAAATGCAACATCACCTACTGTGGTGGAATTAGCATTAAGTCATCATGAATGATAGGCAAAAAATATAAAGATACTAGGCTCCTCAGAGCTGGAAAAGAATATGGTGGCTTCCAAAAATACCTAACTTCGAGGCAGAAAAGAAGATGTCTGGAATTCATCTACAGTACATCTGGGAACAGGAACACCCACCAGAAAAGCACAATCCTCTCATGGGATTTTCAATGCTTATAAATGTGATTGTCATCACTGAAAAAATACAATACAACCCTCTTTTGGGAATACGCACTATCAAATCATGGAAATACAATACAATAAGGATGGAGGATTTTATCTACTCCATAAGCATATTCAAAAATTATAAACTAAGCCTAACTCTATGAGGCTAACAAATACTAACTAATAGCAAGATATATACTTCACTTAAACTAACTAAGTTATTTCCAAGAAATTTATAAAAAACAAAACGTATATCCAATGTTCGAACCAACAAAGCAAACTATGTGTCAACTGATTACTGTAGAAAATACTTTAAACTTAAATGCATATAAAATTCTAGGCAAGGCACAATGCACACATAACAAAATATTAAATGCTAAAATATAGTAACTAGTGGACTTTTAAAATTGTAAATTAAATGCAAGAATATTTACTTCTCGATGAATATAAAATATTTGTAATTATTATTAATATAACATTCATAAAACAAATGAATGGATATTCTCTGATAAACTTCTTTAGTAAATTTAAAATACAAATTGAGTAAAACATCCCATTTATATGAAAATAAGACTGTGATATTTAAATCTCTATAATAAAATTATTAAATAGAAACTAGCTAGTGTAATGCTTGATAAATAAACTAAATCTACTTAAGAATGGCAAGAAACATTTGCTCATTCAAATAAACCTATTTCGTTTTAAAATTATAACCCTAGTTTACCTGTATATTTATGCAAAAAGTGTTACATAAAAATTTAATAGCATAAATATTTTTATGGTTTCTTTTTTTAAAACCAATAAAGCAGACCATAAAAAAAAAAATAATAATAATACATTAATTCAAGTTCATATTTCTCCGTGATGATTTTTCCATTTCATAATGTGTAGACAATTTATCCAGGTTAAGATATCTATCTGAATTCGAAGCTTCAATTAATACATTTATATACATGGCAATCATTTCCAAACGAAAATGTTCAATAGTTCATTAATAATATTTTTTTTAAACAATTTAAAAAAAAAAAAACTTAAATAATAAGATTAAGCCGGCATGAAACAAAATAAATTCTTCAGCTGAACTCACTTTATATTTATAATCCTAGGTTCAAACGCGGAATAATTATAATATATATTTTTAGTTAACTTTCACTGTTCTTCCTTAGATAAACGCATTTTTTAAAATAGAGCTCTTTTTTTTAAACGTTTCTTAATATTTAAAAATGTATTTCTTTTTTAAACAAATTTCCTTTTATTTATTAAACATAAGAGTAGATTTTTTTTTTATAATTAAGACATTCCTCCGTTTATGAGCAAAGATCAATGGTCATAAAGTTACTTATAAGTACTGGCAACTATAACCAAACATTATGCATTTGATAGAGACAAGTTCATTAATAATATTTTTTAAATTCTTTTAAAGTTTTGCTTTCAAACAAATTCCTTTCATACTACTGGCATAAACGAGAATTAGTATTTTAAACTACATATTGTCCACAGAAACATTATTCTGTTAAGAGCATATTTAAATGTATATATCATCTATTAAGTAATAAAGTATTAAATTTAATGTCACTTCTAATTTATAAAGATGCTAACGCATTTCCATTTTAATATTTTAAAATGTTTGAATGTCTTTTTTTTTTAATTTCTTCTTCACGTGTATTTTTAATTTGATAGGAGATATACTATAGTTTAGTGCCATAAAGTCTTTAGCCATAGCAATACTTAATAATTTAAGTTTTACTTCTAAATAAAGAAAAATGAATAGATCAAAAGTAAATGAAATACGAGACGCTGTATTTTTTTCAAACATTTTACCCTAAATTTTAATGCCTCAATTGTAATGAAAACTGTCAGAAAAATGGATTACCTTTCTTTTAGCCCTCTGTCATTACAAGACGATTTTTAAATAATTATTTTAAACATACTTTTATTTTTTTAGAAAATATAAAGTTTTTAAAAATTACTTTTTATTAAGGAACTTTTAAGATTCAGCCACACATATATTTAAAACAGATCAGCAACTGAATGACCCCTAGATCTCCGTTTTATCTCACAATTTTTCATCCACCTACAATTCATTTAAAAACCAATAAAAACTATTTTTTATTAAATTTTAATATTCTGACAAACCAGCTGTAGAATCAATCTACTGACATAATCAATATAATCTTCCCATACCACGTGACCTTCAGCTGCAAAGTCAAAATTTTATTATTAACAAATATTATACAACAAATGTTTTTTTTTGATATTTTACAACCCAATAGTAATAAATATAAAATTTAAAGTTATACCCTTTATTAAACCCATAAATATTTCATTGAAATAATTTTATCCACACATTTGTTTTATTTACTTATTTTAAATAATATTGGAATTAAATTACTTTTTTTTATTCTTATGTTTCCATGTCAGTGCATGCACATACTCACATATGTCTGGCCTTGGATTAATTGTTTAAAACTATTTTTAAAATTACAACAATAGAATGTTAATGAATATTTAATCTAAATAATTTTTATAACTGGAATGTTAAACTACAAAAACTAATAACAAATATTCTTATTTTTTTAATAAAAACTTACATATCATTTTTTTTAAATTTATTACTTACTTATTCCAACTTAATAATAATATCTTATTATTATTCTTTAAACATTAGAATAGATTATACGATAGTTATTTTAGAATACATTTAATATTACTTACAAACTGACAACTATTTCTGATATCTTTCTTTTTTTTTTTAGAATTCAAATTATTATTTAGCATTTCTTACCAACCTAACTCATATATCTTTTTTCAAATACTTAGACATAATTCCATAATACAATAATGATTACAATCAATACAAGATTATCCTATTTTAGTCATTAACTAATTTAATTTTCATTTTTATCATTATTATTTTTTTAAAAAATCAGACAATTTCAAACCAAAAGGTTAAGCTAAGATAACCTTTGGCTCCTTTTGGAACTAAGTGAAACTTCAGTTAGGTACAATATATATATATATATTGTAAACCCCCACTCGACCGAGGCAACATCACTACCTCCGTTAATCCTTGCTTGACGATTCCTTTTTTTGTTGGCACCCGCTGTGTTCTTCCGTCGGGATTACATGATGTTCTGCGACGATAATTTCTAACACCCATACACGTACGCTTTATTTATTTTATACATAGATTCGAATCGAATGCCAGTAATAGGCGCCAGGAGAACTGTTAGAAGAGTCGCCATGTATGTGCATAAGCCCACTCAATTATATCACAAAACATGCCGTGCCTCGCTCCAGTCGGAAACATGAAACGAACACAGCCACAATTACCCTTCACACTACCTCCGTTATTATAATCATAGAAAGCCCCCCTACATCCCACAGAACAAATTAATCCAACTAACTTTAGTCTAAAAGCACACGACATAACATAAAATCAATAAATCCCACCCCAAAATATCAACTGCATTCAGCATAAAACAATAAAACCCACCCCTAAAATATCAACTCATTCATTTCCATACAAACAAACTTACCTAAACATTCATTCCGATATATATAAATTTATTTGAAATCCAAGCAATTAAATAACCAAAAAATTAATTAGCTACATAAATATTTATTTAATCTGTTTAATAATGATTAACGCAGGTATGTGATCAGCAAGCCGAGACAATTACGGTAAACTTCAAATTACTTTACATATTATTTCAGACTGTTGGTCATCGCAAATTTATTAGGTAAAATTCTGAACTTTATAAATGATTAATATTAATTATACTTTTTAGATTAATGTCTTTCTATAGTTCTGATATTAAAGTTATTTCTTTAGCACAATTGAATATAACAAATTTTACGATAGCTACCTGAAATGTAGAACGACTGTATGGGACTGAGCGGCTTATTCTTTAATGAGGTATTCGCGATTTGGTCTCCAAGCGACTATTCCTAATATGAGGTCTCGTGGTATGACATCTTGATGGCAATCAGCTGGTCTGGAGCTGATCCCGGTCAAGACGAATTCTATATTCAGCAACCATGGCAGTTAGATTCATAACGTCTAATAAAAATCAAGTCTCTTAATATTCTCAAAGAAGACACAACTCTCTGAACTGTACCTTTTGACTTGCCTTCACCCTCACACCTTGAATCTCCAATCAATCCCTGCACCTGTGAGTCCCTTTATTTGATAAGTCCATCGCGTGTCAGCTCAACTCCGAGATTTCTGGGATTGTTGACATTAATTTGGAATTTAACGTTTTTCTTAGGTATTGTTTCTCTGAGGCAGAAATCTGAGTCGTACAATAGCGGTGTACACTTTCACACCTCTGTTTCTAATTTTGGCTTGTTTTATCTCGCGTACCAGCACATATCCTGCCTATTGTTTCAATTTCTAATTTTACATTTACTAATTAGTTTGTACAAATTAATCTGAGATTGCTTGGAATTTCAGACATATTGCTAATTAATTTAAATTATTTGATAAATTAAACTTGCTTCAATCATTCTTCCTAATTAATCAAAATGAACAAAAAACTACAACGACGGATTATAGATTTATTCTTAGCACACACCCAAAATAAAAAATAACAACAATTTACCTTTTTTTAATAAATCTGACAGGTACTCTTATATAGCTGCGATGGCTTTTAGAACCTGTTCTTAGCTTATTATTAAAGCAGCCCCTTTTATAAAGTTTGTCCTGTCAGTTATTTGTCCATTGATTATAGTTAAATATACCCCCATACCCTGGTTTGAATACCTTACGCTATTCCGTTACATATCTCCCCCCGGTGTAGAGTAAACGATGTTGCGGGTTTTAGCTCTGAGGACAGTTATTGGCCCTCTTCGGCCTAGCATGATGTTCCATTATCATTTTTTTTTTTTGTGTAGCGTCCAGCGAATCGACCCCCGTCTTCCTTTCCTTTGTGCGATCGGGTCCCATTATGGCGGCTTTCCCATCCGTTTGTCTGCGGCTCCCCTTCCTCAATTTGGATCCGGTGTCTGCAGTCAGACTTCCTTTACAGACTATTACGGAGAAAAGACAATAAACCCTTGTACTAGGGTCTGTCACGATTGATGACAATGGCCATTGGTTTGTGCATCCTGCGGAGATGGTGGACCTTTCGGTCCCCGATACAGAACTGATCGATCTCGACTACGATTTTGGAAGTGGACCCCCAGCAATAACAACGTTTGGGAAGGAGCTGACGAACTCTAACGAAATGTTTTACATATTCGCACTTAGGTTGGGCCCGTCATGTGCCAGCCTCCGGTTTACAAGGTACTCTCAGGGACCCCCTCGTTGGCTCTATAGCTACTGCTTTGCGTTTGACGTTTGTTTTTCTATGTTATACCCAGGCTGGGGTTGGCCCCTTTCCCCTCCTTTTTCTTTCTTTCCATCATATTCCGTTCTTGTCATATCACTGGTGGCTCTTTTCCCCTTCGAATTCCTTACATTTGTACTCTGATATCCCTAGTGTAAACTTTTCCTCCGTCCTATGTTGTATCGCGGTGGTACTGTTTTCGGGTTGTTCATCTTGTACCCCTCCGTCCCCCCTGTTCCTCTTCTGTCTTTTGCACCTTTCCCCCTTTCATGGATCCCTTTGCTCTTTCCAGCTCATGTGTGGAGGGTGGCTTTGTGTCTTATTATGGAGATGATCTGCACTCTGTCTAGGGTGCAGGCTTGTTGAGCTGCCACCGCCTATATAAATTGGTGGCTCTGGGCCTTCCCTTTTCTCCCGGGTGATTGAAAATCGTCCCTCCTGGCGTGTGTTCCAGAACCCGTAAACTTCTTCCTTGTCTCCTCTATGACCGGGTTTAAACTCCCTCCACCGCTCCGTCCCTGTAGGTAGCCTGGCATATTTACTCGGTCAGGTTCTTTCTCCGTAGGTTCTCGAAACAGTTCTGACGCTTTCAGGTGGTCCATGGGTTTTCTTCATCCCGCCCGATACTCTACTTCATGTCTCTCCGCCCTACTGACTTGTGTCCCGTGCACACGCCTTCCACTCTTCTCCACTCCCCCCCCATCCCAGCCCCTCGCTTCAATCCTTTGGATCCTCTGCCCCCTCTCCCATCTCACGGACTTCGTCCTGGTGTTGCTAATTTCTGACACCCCTCCGTCTGCCTGATGGCTTCCTTCATCACACTTGACGCTCTGCCCTTTCACTCATCCGTTAGGACCTCAACCTTCTCCTTTAGCTCCTCGGTCCCTTGTCCTACTCTCCATCGCATTCTGTTATCTCTTCCTAACTGGTTAAACTCCTCTTCCCTTTGTTCTCTTCTGGCTTCCTTTCCTTTCCCCTGGTGCCTTACTCCTCTTTAACTCTTCCCTCTCCTTCTCGCCTTCTCCTTCCCTCATTTCGGCCATCACTGCGTCATCACTTATAAGTTTAAGTCCCTTCCTTCTGCGTGTCCTGTTTTTTAAATTGGATGGGACTCTCTCCCGTCTGTTCCCACATGCTTTCATCGGTATTGTCTTCCATTGTTTAATATTTAGTTTATCTTTGGCTATAATAATCCACGACTGTCACCTACTACTCCGCGGTCCCCTGACTGTCTTATCCTATTCTTCGTGCTCATTGCCCTTCAAATCCCACAGCTCCTGTCCTTCCTTCATGGTTCCTCACCTCAGTTACCCAGGTCCCACTTTCCCTTCATTTATATCGGTAGCCCTCGGTTATATTCCGGTTATACTTTACTTACTTTTATATATATTTTTTTTTGTGGTCATCTACATATCCGTGTTGTTTATCGCACGTCCTTTTATTTTTAAGTAACACGAAAACTAACAAGATCCCAGATACAGTTCGTTCCCTTTTTCAAGAATACACTAATATTAAAATGATTCCTTTCCTTTTTTTTTCGATTAAAATTATTTGCAGTTGTCTTATTAGTATAGAAATTAATTCTACGTTGCTTCCTTTGATACACGATATTTCCTCCACGGAATCCCCATTCCACAGCTTTCTACAAATATCAGTTATATCTGGCCTTGATTATTTTATTAATACTACTAGAACTAAATCCCCTTCCCACTCTCTCAAGCAATATTTAATAGTTAGTTTTTTTTTTTTTTCACGATAATTCCGAAAATTTTCCCCCTGCTTTAGTAGACAATTTGTTCAGTTATTTCGAGCGCCCTCTTTTTAGATTTGCTTTCGTTGTTATTAACGTCAGCTGTACTCACGTCGGTTCTGCCCTTTGAAACAACAGTTTCGCCCCATGTTGGGCGCCAAATGTAAACCCCCACTCGACCGAGGCAACATCACTACCTCCGTTAATCCTTGCTTGACGATTCCTTTTTTTGTTGGCACCCGCTGTGTTCTTCCGTCCGGGGATTACATGATGTTCTGCGACGATAATTTCTAACACCCATACACATACGCTTATTTATTTTATACATAGATTCGAATCGAATCCCAGTAATAGGCACCAGGAGAACTTTAGAAGAGTCCCCATGTATGTGCATAAGCCCACTCAATTATATCACAAAACATGCCCGTGCCTCGCTCCAGTCGGAAACATGAAACGAACACCACAATTACCCTTCACACTACCTCCGTTATTATAATCATAGAAAGGCCGCCCTACATCCCACAGAACAAATTAATCCAACTTAACTTTAGTCTAAAAGCATCACGACATAAGCATAAAATCAATAAAATCCCACCCCAAAATATCAACTGCATTCAGCATAAAATCAATAAAATCCCACCCCCAAAATATCAACTGCATTCATTTCCATACAAACAAACTTAGCTAAACATCATTCCGATATATATATTTATGTTGAAATTCCAAGCAATTAAATAACCAAAAAATTAATTGCTACATAAATATTTATTTAATCTGTTTAATAATGATTAACGCAAGTATGTGATCGCAAGCCGAGACAATTAACGTAAACTTCAAATATTTGCACATATTATTAGACTGTTGGTCAGTCGGCAAATTTATTAGGTAAAAATTGAACTGTTCATAAATGATTAATATTATTATACTTTTTAGATTAATGTCTTTCTAATGTTCTGGATATTAATTATTTCTTTAAGTGCACAATTGAATATAACAAATTTTGATAGCTACCTGTGAAATGTAGAACGACTGTAATGGGATCCTGAGCGAAGATTATTCTTTAATGAGGTATTCGGCGATTTGCGCGGCTCCAAGCGATTCCTAATAGAGGTTCTCGGTGGTATGAGCATCTTGATGGCAATCAGCTGGTCTGGACGCGAGGTCCAGGTCAAGCGCGAATTCTATATTCAGCACATGGCAGTTAGATTCATAACGCTAATAAAATCAAGCTCTTAATAATTTCTCAAAGAAGAGCACAACTGTCCTCTGAAACGCGTTGGCCTTTTTGACTTGCCTTCAGCCTCACACCTTGATTTTCTCCTCCAATCAATCCCATGCACCTGTGAGTCCCTTTATTTGATAAGTCCATCGCGTGTCAGCTCAACTCCGAGATTTCTGGGATTGTTGACATTAGTTTGGAATTTAACCGTTTTTCTTAGGTATTGTTTCTCTGGGGACAGAAATCTGAGTCGTACAATAGCGGTGTACACTTTCTCACACCTCTGTTTCTAATTTTGGCTTGTTTTATCTCGGCGTACCAGCACATATCCTGCCTATTGTTTCAATTTCTAATTTTACATTTACTAATTACGTTTGTACAAATTAATCTGAGATTGCTTGGAATTTCAGAACATATTGCTAATTAATTTAAATTATTTGATAAAAGTTAAACTTGCGTTCAATCATTCTTCCTTAATTAATCAAAAATGAACAAAAAAAACTACAACGACGGATTATAGATTTATTCTTAGCACACACACCCAAAATAATAAAATAACAACAATTTTTACTCTTTTTTTTAATAAATCTGACAGGTACTCTTATATAACTGCGATCGGCTTTTAGAAACGGCTGTTCTTCGCTTATTATTAAAGCAAGCCCGCTTTTATAAAAGTTTTGTCCCTGTCAGTTATTTCGTCCATTGATTATAGTTAAATATACCCCCATACGCCTGGGTTTGAATACCATGTAACGCTATTCCGTTACAATATATATATATAATTGTGCTAGTTGTTAGAATAAAGCATACATATTATTTATAAAGAAAAGACCAATTGATGTATGTGGGTTACATTAATGTTTTTGTCTTCCTTTGTTAGTTTTCCACTTTTTTCTAAAGTAATGATATCTATACTTATTCACAGATGTTTTTAGTGGATGAATGAAGACTAATAAAAACATATATCATAAAATACTTTTTAAAAAATCTACATCTATAACAATAATTCATATCCAATATATAGATATTAAAATTCCTACTAGAAATTATATATGGATTTGTAACATTGAAAAACTATTAAAAATATGCTTGAAAAAATATATCTTATAATTTTTAAGCTTTTGTCTTAAATTTAAGAAACTTTTATTAGTTAAGTGAAACTTGATAAATTATCATTTGTCCAGGCAATATACTATTACCTAAGTTTTTATCTAACACAAGCCTTCTTTTAAAAAAAAGATCTGTAAGTAAAAATTGTTCTTTTAAAGTTCCTGTGTGTGTGTTACATTTGCCATTTAAAATATTTATTAAAGTTAAATTATTTCTGCCACAAAATTTGCTTCTATATAAAATGCATTTGTTTAGAATTTATTATTTTATATATTCTATTATATTTTTAAAATAAGTTTGGCTGATATAGTAAAAAGTAAAAATAAAATTTAATAATAGAATTTGTCAAAAAACAAAAAGGAAAACGCATGTTCTCTATAATATTTTAAGAAATGTTTCTCTAAATTTATTTTTTATATACATAACAAAAAAATAATTTTGCATAAGCATTTCGAAAAGATTTGTTCCCTAATCCATATATGTATCCATTAAAGCAACTATTGGAAAGAGCGCCTATGCAGGCAAAGAAATAAATACCTTGCGAAACAACTGTAAAATGATCTACAAACGATATTATAGCAAATGGTAACCAAGTAACTAAAAACACAATAAATATTATTACTAAAACTTTTAACAAACTTTTTTCACCTGATCCCAAACCACTCATTTCTTGGTTAGTTCCTATTCTTTTCTTACTTAAATAAAAAGATAAAAATATTTTATAATAACAGTAAAAGGTAAGTGATAAAGGACCAAGTACATGAATAACTGAAAACCATATACTAAAACTAAGGCTGTAAGCTAAATCATAGCCACAAAAATATCCTCGTGGTTCATAAACATATTTACTCCAGCCACAAAAAATTAAAATTGTTGGAGATAAAGATATTAACCAAACTATGCACGTTATTATAGAAATGCTTTTTTGAGTAAATCGTTTTGTATACAATGCAGAATGACATGTGCTTATGTATCTATCTAATGCAATAACAGTCATATTCATAACAGAATTTCCTGCAGAGAACGGTGTAAAAAATGCAACATATGTACAGATATATCCTAAGAAATTACCACCAGCATAAACATTTAATAATATTAATGGAAGCAATACAGCCGTCACAATAAGATCACTTAGCCCAAGACTTAACAAAAACGTGTTTCTAGGTTTTCTAAGATGTTTATCAGTTGTAATAACAATAATAGTCAAAATATTTCCAAAACTGCCGAATAGGATTAAAAATAATACAAAAACAAACTTTATTATTTGAGACATAGAGCTTAGGTTTAAATTAATAGCCGTATGATTACTTTTAGTAGAATTTATAACCAGGTAATCTGGCATCATGGATTTATATTCAATTTCTGAAAAATAAAAAATAAATTAGATTTTTATCCTTAAATATTCTACAAATTAATAATAATAAATTATTTAGTGTGCGACTTAGTCAATAAAGTTTACGAAATAGAATTTATTATAAATACGATTTCATAATGATTTATGCATTTAATAATATTACTTTAAAAAAGTTATTTCCAAATCAATATAAAATTTATTTACATATTGACTAGGCTTTATTTTAATTTCAAATTTTTATATACTTCTGTTCTTTTTAATATTCTCGAATTCATTACCTTTTCTATAATTTTTATTTTTCTTTTAAAAGTTGAGAATAAAATAAACTGTGAAAATTTACATTAAATTTTTTAATTTTCGCCTCCACTTATTTTTAATACAAATTGTTTTCTTCAAGTTAAATACAGTTTTTTTTTCAATCATGATTTTTCTTCTCCACTTCACCATCATCTATCTTATACATGGTCTCTTTTTAGGCATGTTGCAATATCTTGTCATCCAGTTTGAAACTTCAGTTATCCATCTAAACCAATTTTTTTAATGACATGACCATTCCATATCCATTTTAGCTTATTTTTTTTACTAAAGTCAGTGATTTCTATTTGTTTTCTATGTTTTGTATTTCTCCATACTTCACTTTTGACATAAAATTATTAATTGCTCTAAATTTATCAAATGTTCAACTCTCAAGTCTTTGTGTAACTGTTGATAAAATATTCTTATTAGAGAGCTTCTTTTTGTGAGACATATTGCTTTTTAGTATTAAATTATATCTAGCAAAACATTTCATCTGAGCTTAATTCTATGATTAAATGTATCCTTTATGTTTCCATCTGCATTAATAATCTCATCGAATTATTTGTAATGGTTACATCTTTTAATTCGTCATTATTCATGAACTATATCCACTGCTAAATCTAAATGTCTTTAAAAAATCTTCATTTAAATTTATTCTTTTGTTTTCCTCGTAATCTATAAATTTCGTAAAACAGCTGTAAAAATTTTAAAAAAATACAATTACTTTAAAATACACTCATCTATAAAAAAATGTTTCCATTTAGATTAATTATTGCAGCTGCAATTTTGAAAAAAATATTCTTCAGAATTTGACATTTCCTGAATCTATTATGACTTAATGTTCCCAAGTTTTTATTATGCAGAAATGCTTACCGATATATTTTCTTTCTTACAATCTATAAATCTGATGCAAAATAGGAACAAATACTCTTTTTTACATATAAATTATGTTAGTACTATGCTATGTTACAAACACCTTTAAATCCAATTTGTTTGTTTTGTTTTTATTATTTTAATCCAAAGATCTTTTTTTTTCAAGTCTAAAGTTCTCTGTAGATAGTAAAGTTCTTAGTAGATAACTTGTATAAAACTAATAAAAAAGTATAATTTCTTAACATCTTCTTTACACAGATGTTATTTATTAATGAAAATTTAAATAATCTCCATGGTTTCCCAATCTGCCTCCAGTAATCATCTTAAAAATGACTAACAATTCAGCAACATAGAAATATTAATTTAAATAGAACAACTATACTCAATCTGATGTTAAAGCTTGAACGTTAAAATTACAAATATATTTATCAAAATTTGTTTTATGATGTAAATTTAAGTTAAAAATGAAACGTATTTTTGATATTTGTTAAACATATTTATTTTTTTTTTGCAAATAAATAAATATCTTGATTATAAATAAATTATTTATTACTGTTGTTAAAATAAAAATAACAGAAATTATATAAAATCTTTATCCTCTCTTTATAGTATTTCCTAAACTTTTAAATAGTTACTTATTAATTTTAAAAATTTATCTTTTTTAGACAAATGTTTAGACTTCACCCTTATCTAGTAGTTGACTTAAAAATAAAACAATTAATAGTAAAAAAGTAGTGAAGGTAAGCATTAAGATTTAATATCGTTTCTATTATTTTTATATTTAGAATCCTATAAATTGTTTATATATTACCCAAAAAATTTTTGGACAGAGATGAATTTTATATAGGTCTACTTAGTACATTAACATTAAACCGTTATAAAAAAGATTTTGTTGTCATCTCATTAATTTTAAGATTCAAATATTAACATCGAATCAACTTAATAGTCATATTTAAATACGAATAATCTTGCTACATTGGTGGATTATCATTTCTAAGACACATGATGAAGAAAAAATCTGAAAACAAATCTTGCATTTTTTTTTCCTATCAGTAGATAGTATTGAGAATTTTAGAAAATACTGTGGAGAAAATATAAAATTTAGTATCATTTCTATTAATTATCTTTATATACACGTTTCTAGTGCAGCAATTTAAAAACCATGATTTATAACAATGAAAAAATATATAAATATATATATATATATATATATATATATATATATATATATATAAAGAATGAGATATTTTAATTGATGATTGAAATGTAGGAAATAGAAATAGCTTGGAATACCCCTGTTATAATTTGAATAAAATATCCAGTCAACCACCAATTTTAAAATTGCTGTTTATAAGTTTGACAGTAATAATATCTGTAGTAAATTCCGATTTCCCTCAGTAATCTATATGTATATCATAAATTATATATTTTCACAGTTACATGAAATATAAACAATCAAAATAAATTGCATAATTTTTGTTTTCTAATAAAAGTTTAAATCTACCAACTTGGAGTTAGTAATTTTAAACTATTGGTGGTTGGGGCAATAATTTTGGGCATATTTTATTCTAATTATAATGTATATCTTTCAAATTATTTCTATTGTTTATATTTTAATCATTTTTTCTTGAAAATATTTAAGTTGTCATATATATGCTTTCATAGAAAATGATTGACTACTATGCTATTCAGAGATAGTATTCTTTTAATTTTCAAGACTTAAAATTATAATAGACATAAGTTAATGAATCGTGTTATAATTAGTGTCCAGCAGATTGTTACCAGAAAACCAACAATTTTAAAATTGTTAATTCAAACGTAGATCATGTGACAATAACTAAGTCTAAACGATGTGACAATAACTAAGTCTAAACGTTTTTTTTCTAGTAAACATTTAGGGTTAACTATTGCCACATGGTCCAGTTTGGAGTTAATAATTTTAAAATTGTTGGTTTCCTGGCAACAATCTGCTGGACATTGAATATAATATCGATTACTTAACTTAATTCTATCTATATTCATATATATATATATATATATATATATATATTCATAAGGAGAATTGTATAATCTATATGATATATTTAAATTTGCATAGAATTGTTCTGTGGGCATATAAAATTAAATTCAAACATGCCTTGAAAAGATTTAAAATTTGCTTGTTTAAAAACGCAAAATAATTAACTCCATAATATTAATAATGAACAAATGCATTTATTTTATTTTTTAATCCTATTGACTCAAGCAAATAAATAATAAAAAAAATAATATTAAGAGCTTTTAATACTACATTTTATCAATGTCTAAAATACAATTAATTTCATCCAATGTTACTGTTTGCTACAAAAATTAACTAAGAACAGTGAGAACATGAATTACTAAAAGGTAACAAAGAAAATCAGGGCATTTTAATGCATCTGGTAGAATGTCAGCTCAAGAATGTAAGTCCATCAATTCTATTTTAGTTCTCATACTACTTCTTATAAATTAACAAGTGATAAAGTCATTGCATTTTTAAAGATGAGAACATTAATTTTTGATGAGAATTTTGCGTTAAATAAAATCCTGTCTTTGAATTAAACTTAATCATTTTTATAAGTTAAACACAAATCATCTGTCATCTTCAATTATTACCAGTTAACATTATAATCACCACTATTATTTTCAAACATTATTTACTCAATTCTGAATGGCAGTCTCTATTATTTTATCTATCTTCATCAATTCACAGCTATTTTTTACATCACTACTTTAAACGTTTTCATCTCAAACATCTATCTTACATATATATTAAAAGAAAAAAAAATTACATAAAACAAAATTATTATTATCCAAAAGTGAAGATTACTTTCAAAGCAAATTTTTATATTTAAAAAAAAACTTGGTTAATTCTAAATGTTAAAAAAGACCAAGATTAGATTTCTATATAAATAAATAAAAAATCAAATAAATAATAAACTTTAGAAAACTGTATAGCTTATGCTTTTAATTTCTTTAACATTTGCCTGAAAAATATTTAAACAAATAAAATTGCCATGTGATTAGAATGGTCAAATCTGCTTTTGTTTTTTAATAAGGAACTGGAATCTATCAGTAAAGACAAAAAAATAATTATCTATATAAATAATATTTAATTTATAAAACTCAAACAATATTTGAAATTAAAGTGAGAGACTGCAAACCTCTCAGCTTATTAGCCAATCAGGTGTTACCAATAGCGATCAAATCGTAAACACAAGACAGAGAATTTAACAAGAAGAGGGCATCCACCCTCCTCTTTACTTGTCTTTCTATATATCCAAGCAAGATTCACGCTTTCAAATCTAAATACTTCAGACTAGCTTGGATATATAGAAAGACAAGTAAAGAGGAGGGTGGACGCCCTCTTCTTGTTAAATTCTCTGTCTTGTGTTTACGATTTGATCGCTATTGGTAACACCTAATTATCTATAAACTAAATATAAATTCAATATTGCATTTACATTAAAAAATAGTTACTTTTAAACAGCAGCGATAAAAAAGATTTCTTTAAATTCGCAGGAAGAAAGAAAAACATCGAATCAATTGTCACAAAAATTTAATTTCACTTCTCACTACAAAATCCAATTACTATAACAAATAATTTTACTTCCTACATGCTATGAAATCTGATAAGTAAATAAAATAAAATATTCATGCTTGGTAAAATTGATGGTATGGAAAAACAAGAATTATAAATAAGTTGAAAATGTGCCTGTAAAATTTTCACAATATGAGATATGTAATAAAATGAGTTTTTTTTTATATATGAAACTATTAGAAGTCATTGAATCAATAAACATAATAAAAAAAGATTAAATATAAGTGCAAGTTTTATAAGAATGGTAATATTAGTTTGATAGGTTATGGAGCAGATTAGAAATTTTATAAATTTGATAAGTCTTTTATGAATATGGAGACCTAAGTTCACCGAAAGCGCTAAGCCTTAGAATTCTTTTCTAATAATACTAAGCTTCACTTTTTTGCTTAAAGCCAATTTAAAACTTACCACTCAAAAGTGAAGTAAAAACAAAGAGTTTATTTCAATAAAAATAGCAACAAATTATTATAATTTTATTTGAAAAGCCTAGTCAAATTGTCAATAATTTATAACATAATTACTGGGTAAATTCTTTTTGTGTATGATTAAAAAATATTAGGCATTGGATAGGGATTTTATGCACAAGCCTTCTGGCATTCATTGATTACTCTGGTTGGCACAGAGTGGCAATACTGTATGAAGAGTTTTGCTTTGTTTATTAAAAAATATTCTTGGAAATGTTTTTAGTATTTGTATATTTTAGATCGAATAATGAGCTTAACAATTTAAAAAGAAGGGAGAGTTAAAACTAAATAGAATATGAAAGATAATTAAAAAAATTAAAACTAAACATTCATATAAAGATTGAATGAAAAAAGATTATGAAAAAAATTATAACAGTAGCATATGGATTTGACTAGATAAGTTTTTAAAATTATAGAAGTTGTTTTAATCTCTAATGTTTCGATATCCTTGTCATGGATAAAGTCTTAATAAAGAACTGTTATGTTTTAAATAATAACAATATTGAATGTTAAATAAAGAATATCATTGTGTATATTTATTGGTTAATCATTTAGAATAGGTGCATTAACAGAAAATTATTTATTTTCTTTAGTTTTACAATTAATTGATTTCAGATTGATTTTAGAAAAGATAAAATAACCTGACCTTCATAAGGTTAGAATAGTTTTGCTTCATCAGATTTGTTTAAACCATTTTTCATTTCAATATTTCAATAGATTCTCTCATAGTTTTTAAATCATACCTTTTGAAATTAGCAGTATTTTAGTTTATGAAAATCAAATGTGTGATCGATTTCTAAAAAATGTAATCAACTTTTGATTCAATGCATTTTTATGCTCCATAATTCTGCCATTAATATGTTTATTTAATTGACCCACATAATTTCTTGAGCACTGAGAACCTGGAATTTTATAGAGATCTTGGTATTCTAAAAGTATTCGATTTTCAAAAAAATTACCAAATTTCTTTTGCTAGTGGAAAAAATAGTCTTAATAATCAAATTTGATTAAAATAGTCTTCTACTTATCTTATCAGTGACTCCTTAATATAAAGTAACTATTAGTAGTTGAATTACCATCTTTTTTCTTCTTAGTATCAGTGCTATGTAAAGCTTTATATATAATGCTTTTATTGTAACCATTAGAGATTAGAATATGTTTAGTTAGTGATATTACTTGAGTAAGATGATCTTTGTCAGGAAAACTATATTCTCTCATCAAAAGATTTTTTACCACAGAAAATATTTGAGCAAGGTGATGATGAGAATTAAAATTGAAATATCTATCTGTATGGGAGTTTTTTATTATAAACAGATAATAATAAGAAGTCATCAGAGTTTTCCAGCAATTAAAATATCTAAAAAAGAAAGTGTTTATTTATTTTCAAATTCTTCATGGTAAACTTAATATTCTGATACCATCCATTAAGATTAACAAAAAATAATTTAAAGCATCAATACCATGACGCCATATAACAAATGTATCATCCATATATCTGAGCTAAATGGAAGGTCTTTTATTACCTACATTTAATACTTATTTTCAAAATTATTCATGAAGAGATCAGCAATTATAAGTGACAATGGATAACCCATAAAAAGTACTTTAATTTGCTTATACTTTTGAAAATCAGAAATAAGGAATGTTTTTTCATACGAATAAAATCAGGTACATTATAATATTGAATTATTATAAATAAAGCTTCTTCAACAGGAATACAACATAAAAGAAGCATCAAAACTGACCAATAAATCGCTTTAGTTAGATTTAAGTTTTTGATAATAGAAATATCTAAGCTGGATTTTTAATGCTGATTGGAATGTTAACGGTCAACGGTTATAAGCATTGGCTAAAAATCGAGCCAAAAATGTCTGGGAGAACCTATACCATACACTAGAAACTAAGAGGATCAATCACATAAATACTTTAGTGTTAGAATGCAATAGTAATTCAATCAAAAGTTGATTACATCAGCTTTTACATCGCATTTTTTTTAGAAATTACTCATATACTTGATTCGATAATTCTAAAATATCAGCAAATTTCGAAAAGTATAATTTAAAAACTATGAGAAAAACTATTGAAAAAATAAAAAGTCTGGGTGATTTAAGCAAGTCCAATGAAACAATCATAACATATTCCAGCCTTGTAGAAAACATTTATTTTATCTGTTGCTTTTAAAATCAACTTAAGATCATTTCATTGTAAAACTGAAGGAAATAAATAAAATTTGTTAATCCACCTAATCTGAATAATCAACCATCAAATATATATAAGAATAATTATTCTTTATTTCATAGTCAATCAATATAGTTATTACATAAGACCTAACAGTTCTTCATTAAGACCTTAACCTTGACAAGGATGAATGTTATTTTATCGCAACATTAAAAATGCAAACAAAATGATACATGGTATAATGAAAATAAAATTTTTATTTTCATTGTATAACCATGAATATATATATATATGTAAAATAAATAAAATATCCGTTAATTAAAAACAATATTGTAATTATAATTGAAATAATATTTTTAATTCTGAATTGTTTGTTTAATAGTTTGTAAAATAAATAAAATATCCGTTAATAAAATAGTATTTCAATTATAATTATATATATATATATATATATATATATATATATATATATATATATATATAATGGAAAAAGCGAGTTATATCTTGCATGATTTGTTTTAGCTTGTATTATAGATATATAATATAGGGAGTGTACCAATACCTCTAACAAGCTTTCATCGATTAGTGCAAGAGAAAGCATTTTGAAATCTCTATCTAGAATAATCCCTATCCTCAGACCAGTTTCAAGCCGTTAGTCACCTCAGTGAGGTTCTGAGACTTTCAGACGCTAGATCTCTTGTGGAATATCAATGAAAGCTTGTTAGAGTTATTCATTATATATTTATATACACCTGGGTCTCATTTTACTTGATAGATAGGTTCCTCAGAAAACACGCACAAATGAAATTGCGCAAAAATAGATGTAACTTACATTGAAAAAGGGGGTATGTGGTCTGTGATTTTTCAAAATTCACGTAAAAGCAAAGCACCAATGTAAAATTACTTTAAAATTCGCGCAAAAAAAAAAAATAAGGAAATAAAATGTCTAATAAAAAATTTCAAATTTGAAAAAAATTGATACAAGACAAACTTTTTTTAACTATAATATTAATTTTATTCAAAATAATATATTTTTATGCATAATTTACAGTACAGTAATTTACATTTTTTTATACACATTTTAATTATTATCGCTATTTGCCCAAAAACACGTTAGTTTGCGAACTAGTAAAAAATCAGATTCTCATGTGATGTGATATGATGTATTTGGCTTCTCCTTAAACGAAGTCAAGAATATCTCAGCAATTATTCTCACAAAAGGAAATGCAACTAGCACCAAGTTCATTCTCATGTTGTGTTAATGGTTTTCTGTTGAAGGTGACGATGATTTTATTAATTGTTTATAAACTTAGACTTACGATAATAAAAAGACATTTATTCACCACTGCTGGGAAAAATTTAATTAAAACTAACAACTAAAAATTAAATTCTTATTTTTATCTTTAATTTTCAATTCCGTTTAAAAATCAAATTTCGTTTTACATCACATTAATTTCAAGTTGCCTGTAAGTAATTTTTAAATTGTTAATTACAATTAAAAATCAGATTTTAATTTTTAATTGTGCCCACTGCTATTACTGACCTTTTAAAAATAAACTTGTGGACACTAAATGATTAATAATTGATTATGTTCTTTTTTAAAAAGCAAAAACAGAATGTGATTTAAAATGCAAAATTAACACGCACAATGTTTGAACAAATTTACATTATAATCTTGTAAAATTTAATGTGTGTATACATAAAATGTGGAAATCATGATTTTAATTTCATTATTGCATAAAATCTTACTATTATAAAGCACTGAAAATATTGAAATTACTAAGATGAAAGTAGAATTCCAATAATGTGCTATTACTTTCAATATAACTTAAGTGCACAAAATTTATTATTTAAAGCAATAGTGCATTATCGGAGGTCGACTTCCGGTGAAACACGAATCGCGTAACTTCAAAATCGTGTTAAATAAGTCCGCATAAAAAGAGACCCAGGTGTGTATATATATGTTGATATGAAGATTTTCATGGGTTGCATTTATAAAAGACACATTTTGCAGGTTCATCCATGTTAAATAGTTTAAATATTGATATACTGACATTTTGACTTGATCACACAAGTCATCCACTGGGTGATAAAAAGTAGAAAGCTGGTTGTAGAGGCGCTACAATCATTGATTTAAAAAAAATGTTAAAGTTCCACCAATAGCAAAAATGTTAAATTAAGAATGTTTTTTTAAAAAAATCTTTCCAAATAGGAGGAAGTTTGCATATATCACCTCACTTATTGGTACAATCTGGCCTTTTAAATATCTCAATGGCTTCTCTAATTTTGCACTGGTAGAGATTATCACATCTGGATATGATCCTGGTACTAAAAAAATCAATTTTATGACCTTAATCTATAGTATGGAGTGAGAGTGCTGATGATGATGAGTGTTGTTTAACTGCATTAGCATGCTCATCTCTCCTAACACTGATGTGACAATTACTCATACCTATGTAAGAAGCTTTACAATTTTCACATGATATTTGATAAACACCATGAGATTCAAGAGGGATTGAATCCTTAGGTTTGGTTATTATATTGCTGATCTTGATGAGTAGAAAATGCTGTATCTATATTATAGCGTTTTAATGTATATCCAGTACTGTCTGTAGTTCCTTTTACAAATTAAACACAAATCCTAATAGCTGATTTATCATCTTTTTGTTTCCTATTTTGTCCATTTTGGGCTTGAAATAAGA
This sequence comes from Epiperipatus broadwayi, assembly GCA_028023455.1. Lineage (NCBI taxonomy): Eukaryota > Metazoa > Onychophora > Udeonychophora > Euonychophora > Peripatidae > Epiperipatus > Epiperipatus broadwayi. Next base: position 1,064,461 of record JAQFVV010000195.1, on the reverse strand, counting down.
CTTTTTTATAAATTTATAATTATAACTATTCACTAACAAAACACTATTAATATGATTTACTTCTTCTTTCAGATGTGACTTATCTGAAAGGTTAATTGCTCTATTTAAAAGAGTTTTGGCTACAGAAACTATCTGAGTTGGGTGATGATGAGAATGTAAATGTAAATATCTGTCCGTGTGTGTATTCTTTCTGTAAATTGAAAAAGATAAACTATTTGGTGTTTTGGTGACTTGAACATCAAGAAAAGGAAGTATTCCATCAGACTCTGTCTCCATTGTAAATTTAATATGAGGATGCATATTATTTAAATGTAAGAGAAAATCATCTAATTTATTTTTTCCATGTTGCCATATGACAAAGTGTCATCTATGTATCTGAGCCAAATGAGAGGTTCTAAAGATGATTCTAAAGCACGAGTTTCCATATTTTCCATGAATAAATCAGCTATTACTCCTGAGATAGGTGAGCCCATAGGAATACCAAAAACTTGTCTGTAATGCTATCCATTGTATACAAAATATGTGTTCAAGAGATAATGTTTAATCAAAGTAATAATATGGTCTGGTAAATTACAACATTGTGAAATTATATTTAAAGCTTCATCAATTGGAATGTTTGTAAATAAAGTCACGACATCAAAACTGACCAGATAGCATTACTTTTTTAATTTTTTAAAACAGAAATAAAATGAAATGAGTTTTTTATATATGATTTAATAGATGGGGATTGTAGATTTAATGAAATCTGATAAATATCTAGCTAAAATATTAGTTGGGGATCCTATTGTGCTTACTAATGGATGAAGGGGGATATCTGGTTTGTGAATTTTTGGAAGTCCATAAAATTTTGGGCAGTCACATGATTTTTCATCAGGGATTATTTTATTTTTATCTCTGTTTCAATAGGCGATTTATTTATTAATAATGGCTTTTGTTGTTTTTCCCAAATACGTAGTATGAGCTCTTTTTGATAGTTTATAAGTTTTATCATTAAGCAGATCTAAAATTTTATTATGGTCAATGTCACGATCCATAACAACAGCGCCATTAATTTTATCAGCTGGAAGTACAACAATTGATTTGTCTGATTTTATATTATTTAATGCTTGTCTTTCCTTCTTATATATATATAAAATAAAGGAGAAGTAGAAATAAACACAAAATTATAGTAGATATTTTCTACATTCATTGAAATAAAAAAAATAAATAAAGGGTTAACTAACATCTGGATTTAAAATAATATTTAATTATAAAATTAAATATTTAAAAAAGTACTGATAAATAAAAATTAATATTTTTATTCTGATTTTGAAAATTTAAAAATAAGCATGTTGCCTGATAATTATAAAAATGTCTATTTTTTAAATCGTTTAATTAATTGATATCAAAGTAAAAAACATGAATATAGATCACACCTTTGGTCAAATTCCAAAGGATTAAAGTTAATTGTAATCAGTCATTAAATTATTATCAGCTGACCCAACCAAGATTATAAAAAGACTTATAAAAAATATCAGTTAGTTTTTTTTTTAAGTGTCATAGCATCGGCCAGGACGCGAACCCGCAACCTGGGCAACTGCCTGCAAGTGCAAGGCAGTCATGCTGACCTCTCGACCACCAATGCATGCTTGCAGTTTTGTAAGAGTTGGACAGAAGAGTCTGGTTTATTATTTTAAGCAGTGGCCAACTAGGTCAACTGCAAAGTTTGGCTTTAATTTTCAGAGTAGTGATTAGTAGAATAGCTGGCAGAGTTATGCAGAGCTCCTATGATGATCTAAGGGAGTACCAATCTAGTACCTGCCCCATAGTTTACTGCAGAGTTTTGATTCATGAGGCAGTGTCACTTCAATTGGATCAACTAGCTGCTTAAATATGTTCTAGAAGACAGCTTGCCAATCCTGGACAAAAGAAAGCTCATGACATGCTAACAAATCATCTGAATTGTACCTCTTTCTGACACTAACAATTGCTTGGACTACAGGAGGAAGCTCATGGTATGCCAACAAATTACTTCAATACTTTTTCCTAATGATGACAACAAACCTGAATTATATTTTTCTGATGGACCAAAAAAACAAGCTTACCAATAGAAAGCTGGAAGAAATTGGTGTACTTATGCTGCTGTTTATTTATATATCCAGGGAACCACTAATAAACATGTTGTGTGTATATACGGTGAGTTATTTTGTTTTAATATTTCTTAAAACAGCTTTTAAAATTATAAATTAATAACTTAAAGTTAAAACAGAGTAACAATTTGCTTGAGTTGAAATCTAACAGCATTATATATAATAACGAAATTTTAAATGATTTCTTTGGTCTGAAGTGAGAGATATATAAAACGATTTTATTTTTCGTTTATTAAAGAAAAAAAGAGACCTTGGTAATTAATTAATCAACAAGTACCTGTCAAACAAAAATTGTGTTTGAAAAGAAAAAAAAGAGAACTTGTAAACTGCTTACTAATTTTAAATTATATCTGTTTTGTTTATGCACACATATATGTGTGAAATTTATGTATGTTTTCCAAATGGAATTAATTAGGAAAATATAATATTATTATTGTAACAAATTACAATAGGATATATATGTAAAATTTAATCATTTTTTGTTATTATTGAATATCAATTGAAATATATTAATTGTATATTAGAAATCACACGTCTGTGCACACATATATGTAAATCAATGTAACAATTTGAATAGTAATTATGTAAATCGCAATGTGATCATTTGAAATTTTGTATAGTAATCAAAATGTAGCTAATCTTATTTTTATAGACCTTAATTTCAATTTTTTATTTTTATTATTAATAACCTTGTATTCAACTGTTAAAAATTATATTGTGTCATCTCTTGGTCACATACAGTAATAGAGCTTATGTTTTCTGAACTAGATTTGAGCATAGGATGAATATATGAATTGGGGTGTGTATTTACTGCTTTTGAGCATCCAGAGATGATCAATTATCATGCTTATTGGTGCATAAGATTATATTCTTTAAAGCCCATGTACTACCTTTAATTTTAGTTTAGTCTCATTAAAGATTTAAATTTATAGTTGGTGAGTACATTAATGGTACTTCAGTGGACAGAGCATTGATGATGATCAGCATGTTTTAATATCCCAGCATTATTGTTTAGATTTTTCTAGTTATGTATTCCGATGGATTCACACTTAGTTTGTGCTTCCAAATTAATGATTAAACAATTACCCCAAAGTGGAAAAGGCTCAATAGTTAGCCTGGTTTACAGAAGACTCATTTCTGATCCAGTCACAAGGTTATCTGTTGATTTATATTTTTTATTGTTCAAATCCAGCCACAAGATGGACTGTTGATTTTATTATATTTTATTGTGGATCATTCATGATAATGAATGGTATTTTGAGTATTACTTATAATTACTTTTACTTTATAATGGTGGTTGATAGTTAATTATGTCTTTAGTTGCTCTTCTCCTCTCTCAGAGATTCTCTTGATCTCATGCTCCCCTTAAATGTATCTTCTACTGCCTTGTGGGATGACATGTTGATTCATAAAAGGTTAAATACTATTATGAATGCAATATTTGTTTTCACACCAATCTTTATCTTCATTTCTTAGAATAAGAATATGATCCACTCTCATTTATCAGTTTTCCATTTGCAGTATCTGTAAAAATGGGATTGACTATTTGTGTTATCCTTTAATTATATATTCTGTATACATAGCAATTTTGACTTCAATATCATCTTTTGTTATTGCCTTTCATTTCTACAGTAAAAAGTACTGTGAGTTGATAAATCTGATTATAATTTACTTTAGACATTTTTGTTCCATTAACAATGCATATAGACTTAAAAACTATCATAAAATCTTACAATTTATGGTTATATGAATTTATACGATAGTGAATGAAAATAATATTTGATTTATTTTTGAATAATGATTTTAAAAATTTAGATGAATTCCTTTAATGATATATTTATTTTGTGCATAATATGATTTAAGTTAATAAAATTGAAACAATTATTTGTAGATAAATATAAAAATACTGCAGATCCTTATGCAATACCTGGTGAAATTTTAAAGTATAGAGAATTAGAAAATATTTAGAAACATAATGATTCATAAAGTTGTGGTATCATCAAAATTTTTCTATAGTTTCAATTTATAAAAAGCAAAGGAATAAAAAGATTCATTTATTATTTTGAAATATTATTATACTTGGAAAAATATAAATAAAAGAGAATTTGTTGATTAAAAATATAAATAAAGGGTTGAATTTTATATTCCCACATATAAATACAAATACCTTGTCATTGGCATTAACAGATAATAATTATATTTTTTAGATTAATTTTGTTTTTTTAATAACTTAATTGCTTATCCAATTCTAGATGTCCAATTAAAATTATAAACTGTTTTATGAAATAAAGTTCAAAGTGAAGTGATTTTTTTGTCTTTTGTTATATCATATTTTATTTCTTTTAAATTATTGTAATCCCACTTATTAGTTGTTTTATACTATGCAAATTGATACTTCTATTTGCTACAATCAATAATAGCTATTGAAGATTTTCATATATATATATATATATATATATATATATATATATAATATCTTCAATAGCTATACATATATATATATATATATATATATATATATATATATTGTACCTATATTGATATAGGCACATATAATTTTATCTAAAATTAAATTATTAAAGTAATTTTTCATAAAAGAGAAACATAAAATTAAATGTTGAGTTTATTGCAGCTTGTTTTCAGAAAAGATAAGAATCAAATAGTTTTCTATCGTTAATTTCAGAAGGGGAGAGGGGTGTTTCGTTAGAGAAATTAAACTAAGGGTTATAAAAGGAAGTAAAGAGTTTTTATTAGTATTCGTAAAAATATAATTTAAAAGGTTAAAACATACAAATCTCTTTTCATTCAAGTTTAATTAAAGAAAAAATAATGTTAAAACTAATATATGTGCGTATATATGTGCGAGTGTCAACAATAGAATAAATGTTATTATAAATAAATGAAAGTTAAAGAAGATTATCATTAAAAAACACGACAATGGCTATTAGATATTAATTAATATAAAACAATATGTTTTGCATGGCTATTACTAGTTAAGCAATCTTCCAAAACACGTTTATCAAATGATTATCACTGGAATTTTGACAACAGATCTTTGAAGGAGATATTACAATGACAACACGTCGCAGGTATAAATAGACTTTTTTTTATCGGACAATAGTCAGTTCACAAATTAGTTGAGTGAGTGCAGTTCACAAAGTAATTGAGTAGTGCTGTTCAGAAATTAATTGAGTCAGTTAAGAAACAAAATGCAGTGTTGAGAAGATTTTGGGAATTCACACCTCTCCACAGCCTAAAAAGTCCGATGAAAACAGCAAGATCTGCCCGTGAAATAATGTCAACGTAACAACTTAGAAAATCTCCGTCAGTATCTAATTGTCTCCAATAGTAATAATCATGAAAATCAGGAAACTCATCAAGGAAAAGTTCCAGCCAGCTGGTAAGCATTCATAATGGAAATATCCTCACCGAAAGCAGCCACCAAAGAGAACAAAATTCTACGTCTACATTCAAAAACCTAGGTAAAAACATTTGCTTATTTCGTTTATACTGTAATAGCCATTGCATTGCATTAATTTGTACGAATCTTTCAAGAGTCTAATTATATGAACTCTATATCATACATAAATGAACTATTGATGTGTGTGATTAAATTTCAAATGCTATGTAGTCCTTTATTATCATTATTATGTGTGTGCATGAGTTAATATGTGCGTGATCCTTATATCAATATTATTAGTCAAAGTAGATAAATTCCCAGTGTTCTGTTATGAAAATATTCAAGAATATTTAAACTATTTAGAATGTTAATTTAAAATATGCGTGTGTTTTATTAGAAGTATAAAATGTTTAAATTTAGTAAATAAATGTTAGTTAATAAATTATCTTTAAAATTAAACTTTATTTGTCGGTCAATTCTTTTTAACAAATTCTTTTATCAATTCTTTTAATTACTAATTAAGGATAATCTATTAGTGATTACAAACAACTGAGCTAGTCATGGATTTAGGCGTTGAGTTAGTGGCCACTGTTCAAAGTGCGTTGTCTATTCTTTTAGTATTCTTTTAGAATAAACAGCTGGCGCCCGTGTTTATACACAAACAAAAAAGTGCTTTGGATTTGGTGTTGAACTCAACAGCCGAGAAAAAGCTATGTCCTGGAAATGTACCGCTAGTTATATACTTTATAGCTATCGTTTGGGCATACATACTCTCCGAGTAGTATGTTCTTCTCTGCCTAAGAAACCGGTGTTTCGAATTCACACATACGAACACGGTTCAAATGGCTTTACCCAACATGGGTCGAACTTGTCATAAATGACAGTTAATTAAATACTTTGTTCTTGTTGAAAATAAAAATCTAAAAAGTTAAATTACGTATGTAAAAGTGTTTTAATTTAAAAAAAAAAAAAAAAGAATTGACCAAAATTTTTTTTTTTCGAAATGAAAAGAGATTTTGACATTTATGCTATCAAATCAGAGTCAATTAGATGTTATGGGCAGAGTTAAAGCATTAAGATCGGGTAGTGAAAAGGACTAAAAGGGTGGAGTTAGCGTGAGTTTCCGTCTTAGTAAGAAAAATAAATAAATAAATTGTATAGTAAATTTAGTTTAACATAAGCGCTAGTACTTTGAAATTGAAATTTTCGAAAATGGATCCAAAAGAAAGCCCAATATATTTTAAAAATCCCCAGTTAGTAGAAAAGGAGAAAGAAGAAGTATCTGAGATGCGAATGATGATGAAAATAATGATGAATATGATGGAAGAAATGCATCAAGAAATTAAACAAAGTCAACAAGAATTGTGTCAGAAATTTGAGCAAAGCCAACAAGAGCTCAAAGAAGAACTCAAAGCAGAATTGAAGGCAGAAATTAGTCAGGTTAAAACAGAAATTAAAGAACTCAGAGCAGAAGTAAGAGAAATAAGATGTGAGATAACGGTAAAGGTAGAGAAGAACCAAGAAGTTATAGAGTTAGATTTAATTAAAGAAAGTCAGGAAGTTGAAAAGGAAGTTGAGGTGATAAAAGACATAGAAATTGAATTAGAATCAGATAGCGTTGTGATAAATAAAGTAGACAAACATAAGTTCAAGGTAGTAGATAGTGTAGAAAAGTTTTTACAAAAATTTAAAAAGGTTAAAGTAAACGTTCACATTTGCTGTAGATGTAGATTTAAGACAAAGAGAAAGTGTAGAAAAAAATATTCCCAGATTGAAGTAATTCGGAGTTTGTCTAGGTATAAAGGTTTTCTGAGTTACGAAGTCAAAAACAGAATGGAAAGAGAAAGAGATAAAGCAATAAAATATAAAAGCGGAACCGATAAGAGAGGAAAGTTAGTTTATATTATAGAATTTGTAGAAAGAAAAAAGGAGCCACCGGACATAGTGTAAGAGTTAGTAATCGGGCAGAATAGTAAAGGAAATAAACAAAAAGGACCGGAAATGGACTATGAGTACTAATATAATTATTTTGGCATAGGTGAAAAGCCTGAATTAGAATTTCGCTATTTAAAATGATGGATTGTTTTGTCAAATAATAATAATGGAGGCTTCGCAAAATAAAAGATTTTCTTCTCCATGCACATATTAATTAAGGAAATGCTCGTAAATAAACAGATCAAATAAATAAAAAATCAATAAAATCAAGTTAAATAAATGGGTCAAAGTAATGATGTAAAAGTAGAGTTGTAGGTCAAAATAAATAAATAAGATAATGGAAATAAGCAAAAAGAAATCAAGTTAAGCAAATAAGTATAATATATCTGTAATAAATAATAATAATGAATGAATCATAATAAAGTAAAATAGTTTTTTTTTCTCGGAGTACATGCACGTTAATATATAAGATAAAGTAATGGGTTAAAGTAATATTGAAATATAAATAAATATGTAAATTGATGTCCGTGATAGTTTAAAGATAATATTATAAGATTAGTGCAAATAAATAATGTTGAAATAATGTTCGTAATGGTTCGAAATAATGGTGTAAGATTAGATTAATACAAATAAATATGTTAAAGTAATGTTCATGTGTAGTTAAAAATAATATTGAAAGGTTAAAATAATATAAATGAAAGTCAATCTAAGTTGTATTAAGAGTGTATAAGGGTTTGAATCTAAAGGGATGAGGGTAGTATTGAAATAAGTTAGATAAGGATTAAGTTTAAAGCTCTCGACTGGATAAATTCTAGTACCAGCAATGGATTGGCCGGGATCATTCCTCTTTTAAAAAGTGCACTGGCAACAACCAGAGTAAGTCGTAAGTCACTTTTCAGGGGAGAATCCCCATATCTCATACCTCGTTTTCCAAAGCGTAAGTCGGAAATGGACAGTTGAAAATTCCTGCCATTGCAGCTGCTTAGTTAAAGTCCGATCAAGAGAATCGGCAATCATTTTCCAGGGCGTAAGTCGGAAATGGACAGTTGAAATTCCTGCCATTTGCAGCCACCTTTTCTTAGTCAAAGTCCGATCAAGAGAATCAGCAGCCGAAGCTTCATTTATAAAAGATCCCTGTGCCACATATAATTTTATCTAAAATTATTATTAAAGTAATCTTTCATAAAAGAAAAACATAAAATTAAATGTTGAAGAGTTTATTGCAGCTTGTTTTCGAAAAAGATAAGAATTAAATAGTTTTCTAGCGTTAGTTTTGAAATAAAAAAAAGCTACAATTAATTAATCAAAAAGGGGGAGGGGGAGTCTTGGTTTGAAAAATGAAACAAAAGGTTTACAAAAGGAAATAAATAGTTTTTATTAGTATTCGTAAAAATATAATTTAAAAAGTTAAAACATACAAATCTCTTTTCATTCAAGTTTAATTTTAAAAAAAATAATGTTAAAACTAATATATGTGCGTATATATGTGTGAATGTCAACAATAGAATAAATGTTATTATAAATAAATGAAAGTTAAAGAAGATTATTATTAAAAAACACAGCAATGGTTATTAATTAAAATATAAAACAACATCTCTGCATGGCTATTACTAATTAAGCAATCTTTCAAAACATGTTTATCAAAGGATTAATTGATAAAGAATTTCGACAACAGATATTTGCCGGAGGATATTGAAAACACTTCATTGGTATAAATACTGAATATTTTATCGGACAATCAGTTGAGACAATCAGTTCACAAAGTAATTGAGTAGTGCAGTTCAGAAATTAATTGAGCAGTTAACAAACAAAATGCAGTGTTGAGAAGATCTTGGGAACGCACATTTATCTCCAGCCCAGATGTCCTAGAAAACAGCAGATCTGCCCGTAAATAATGTCAGCTTAACATCTTAGAAAATCTCTGTCAGTATCTAATTGTCTCCGATAGTAATAATCGTGAAAATCAGGAAACTCAGCAAGGAAATGTCCCAGCCGGCTGGAAGCATTCATATTGGAACCATTCATACTGGAAGAAACAACAAACAAGAAGAAAACAAAGTGTTAAATCTACATTCAAAATCCTAGGTAAAACATTTGCTTATTTTCATTTATACTGTAATAGCCATTGCATTTCATTAATTTGTGCGAAACCTCCAAGAGTCTAATTATATGAACTCAATATCATACATAAATGAACTATTGATATGTGTGTTTAAAAAATAATATTGTAATATAAATAATATTCGTAAGAGTTTAGAATAGTATTGTAAGATTAAATAAAATAAAAGTTTTTTTTTAGAATATACGCAGGTAAATAAAGAAGTTAAAGTAATTGTTTAAAAATAATAGTGTAAATAAATAATGTTGAAATAATGTTCGTATGGGTTTAAAATAAGTATCATAAAACTAATATTTAAAATGTTCGTACTGGTTTAAAGATAATATTATAAGGTTAGTGTAAATAAATATTTTAAATAATGTCCGTAAGGGATATAAGTAATGTCCATAATGAATTTAAAAATAATATAAATGAAAGTCAATCGAAGTTGTATTAAGAGTGTAAGAGTTTGAAATTAAGGGATGAGGGTAGTATTGAAATAAGTTAGATAAGGATTAAGTTTAAAGCTCTCGACTGGATAGGTTCTAGTATCCGCAATGGATTGGCCAGGATCATTCCTATTTTAAAAAGTGCACTGGCAACAACCAGAGTAAGTCGTAAGTCACATTTCAGGGGAGAATCCCCATATCTCGTACCTCGTTTTCCAAAGCGTAAGTCAGAAATGGACAGTTGAAAATTCCTGCCATTGCAGCTGCTTAGTCAAAGTTCGATCAAGAGAATCGGCAATCATTTTCCAGGGTGTAAGTCGGAAATGGACAGTTGAAATCCCTGCCATTTGCAGCCACCTTTTCTTAGTCAAAGTCCGATCAAGAGAATCAGCAGCTGAAGCTTCATTTATAAAAGATCCCTGTGCCACAAATTTAGTTTGTCCTCATGGTCATTATCCAGGACGAACATTGTAAGCAATGTTACCAGCATAGAAAGAAGAAAAGCATAATTGGAGATTGCCCTTAGTATGGAAAGGAAAAGATACCAAAAGCAAACTTAGAAGGAATAATAAATTAAGATTTAATGTTGTCAGAGATAAAATGGTCAAAAATGACGCATTTTACTCTCAAAAGGAAGGGCGGTAATTTTATCTAAAATTATTATTAAAGTAATCTTTCATAAAAGAAAAACATAAAATTAAATGTTGAAGAGTTCATTGCAGCTTGTTTTCGAAAAAGATAAGAATTAAATAGTTTTCTAGCGTTAGTTTTTGAAATAAAAAAAGCTACAATTAATTAATCAAAAAGGGGGAGGGGGAGTCTTGGTTTGAAAAATGAAACTAAAGGTTTACAAAAGGAAATAAATAGTTTTTATTAGTATTCGTAAAAATATAATTTAAAAAGTTAAAACATACAAATCTCTTTTCATTCAAGTTTAATTAAAGAAAAAAATAATGTTAAAACTAATATATGTGCGTATATATGTGCGATTGTCAACAATAGAATAAATGTTATTATAAATAAATGAAAGTTAAAGAAGATTATTATTAAAAAACATGGCAATGGTTATTAATTAAAATATAAAACAACATCTCTGCATGGCTATTACTAATTAAGCAATCTTCCAAAACACGTTTATCAAGGGATTAATTGATAAAGAATTTAGACAACAGATATTTGCCGGAGGATATTGAAAAGAAAACACTTCATTGGTGTAAATACTGAATATTTTATAGGACAATCAGTTGAAACAATCAGTTCACAAAGTAATTGAATAGTGCAGTTCAGAAATTAATTGAGCAGTTAACAAACAAAATGCAGTGTTGAGAAGATCTTGGGAACGCACGTTTATCTCCAGCCCAGATGTCCTAGAAAACAGCAGATCTGCCCGTGAAATAATGTCAGCTTAACATCTTAGAAAATCTCCGTCAGTATCTAATTGTCTCCGATAGTAATAATCGTGAAAATCAGGAAACTCAGCAAGGAAACGTCCCAGCCGGCTGGAAGCATTCATACTTGAACCATTCATACTGGAAGAAACAACAAACAAGAAGAAAACAAAGTGTTAAATCTACGTTCAAAATCCTAGGTAAAACATTTGCTTGTTTTCATTTATACTGTAATAGCCATTGCATTTCATTAATTCGTATGAATCCTCCAAGAGTCTAATTATATGAACTCGACATCATACATAAATGAACTATTGATATGTGTGTTTAAATTTCAAATGCTATGTAATACTTTATTATTATTATTATTATTATGTGTGTGCATGAGTTAATATGTGCGTGATCCTTATATCAATATTATAAGTTAAATTAGATAAATACCAGTGTTCGGTTATGAAAATATACAAGAATATTTAAACTAGTTTAGAAATGTTAATTTAAAAATATGCGTGTGTTTTATTAGAATTATAAAATGTTTAAATTTAGTAAATAAATGGTAGTTAATAAATTATCTTTAAAACAATATATATATATGTATATATATATTGTGGTACTACACATATATTCATTTGTTACTTTTCTATAGTTTAAAAGTGGTCAAAACAATTCAAGATCCAATGTGTGATAGAAACCAGTATTCTAATAGTAGAGAAGGTAAAATTAACTTTTGTAATTATTTAAATAATAATATGGGTAAGTTTTAAAGTATGTAAAGTAATTTTAATATTACATATCTTTAAATATTTTTATTTGACAGTTATTATATGTTATAATTAGTTATTTAAAGGGTAATTAATAAGTAAGGTTAAAGTTCAGAATGTCATTTTCTTTCAGTCCTTTATGTTTGTGCTTACATGGGTGAATAGAAAGTGTTTTATAATAAATTAAGTAGTTTTCTTCTTTAAGCTTTCTGTAAATTTTAAATTATCATATAGTGTAAAATTTTTGAGATAAAATCTCTTTCACTACACATGTAGTTCTCAGAAACACCCATTTCGCCTTATGAATGAGAGATTCTAAACACCTGAACAACCTGCGGAAAAGGTAGTTCGCTTTTTATTTACATATCTATTTACAACTAATTTGATTTTGCGACGTTCATGTTAATGCAGTAAGTGATATACAAATACAGTATTTAATTTAATCTTCAATAGGATATTTCCTATTAGATGGAATTACTTATTATCCACATTATTATGACAATATAAGAAATATATAACTACAAATGCTCTGACAAATATTTATAACCCATCAAATCTTTCAGATTTAAGCGCATTTTTTAACATTGTTCAAATATTATGTCATTATTCAGTCAAGAACGTTTCCAGATTAATCTCTTACTGTGCAGTATTTTTTTCAAATCCTAGGATTTCAATTGAAGTAGGGATTTGAAGCATCTAAACATCCAAACAGAACTTTCTGTAGACATGAACCGTTCTTATACTTAACAGTATTTGATCCGTCTATTTTTCCATATTCACAGTTCACAATAGATGTTATCAATTAATATTTGTATTAGCATCTAATAAAAAGTAATTATAATAATATAAAAAATAATTTGAAAAATATCCCTGATAAAAAATATTTATAATCAGTCCAATCATTCAAATTTGTCATCATACGTTTCTGTGTGGTATAAATCATGAACAATCAATATAAAATTTTTCAAGTCAATTTCTTATTGCGTGATAGTCAAAGAGTTTTAATAAGCTTAGAAAAGATTATTATACATCTGAAAAATTTTGATTGACTACAAATTTATCGTATTTGTCAATTTATTAGACATATATTTCTTATATTGTTATACTTCTGCTTTATTAAATGACATAATCATAAAGATTGGTTTATATATGTAATAATATGATTTAATAATCCTTATAATAGGTGCAATTCGTCAGAATCGTAAATTAGTTGCTAAGATTCATTTTTATTATATGTAAAAATAAGAAATACGGCTAATTTTATATTTATATATAAAATTATAATTACTATTAAATAATAGTCTAGGTAACGAAAAGTTCATATTGTCAGGCATATCAAGTTGCCTTGTGATCGAATTTTAAGCAGTTTTTCATTATATACAGTACATATGTAAATATACACATTTCAAATGTTTTTAATAGCTTGTTTTGACCAATTTATTATAAAATTTAATGTTAGAGTACTTTTTTAATCTGGCTTAAGAACTAAAACATTTCATGTCAAAATTTGCTATCTTAAAATATTTGTGGTAAATAATTAACCCATCTTATTACATAACACATGTGTTGATGCAAAGAAAGAGTTTCAGGCAATTTAGAGAGAGAACTAATCAGCAGTCAAACTTTTCATTGGAACATAAAAGATAATATTGTTAATGGTTATAATGTAAGCTAGCCATTCTAGTGAATCAGTTTTTAACTTTTGCCAAATCTAAGTTCCAAATAAAAAAATTTTAATCCCAATACTATGGTAGCTATTTTTCAAGTATTAATCAGTGCATAGCCGATGTAATTTTTTAGCTAGAGAATAAAAACATTTTTTTTAAAAAAAATGATGAAACTATCATCATCATCATCATCAACCATTATCAATCCACTGCAGGATGAAGGTCTCTCCAAGTTTAATCCATCTTCTCCGATCTTTAGCTTCTCTTCTCCACAACACCCCTGCACATTTTCTTATTTCATCCATCCATCTCACATGTGGTCTCTTTCTGGGTCTTTTACAATCTCTAATCCACTGAAAATTTCACGTGTCCATCTATTATCATCTCTTCTAGCAATATGTCCAGCCCAACTCCATTTCAATCTTTTAATTTTTTCAATAAGGTCAGTAACACCTGTTTGTTGTCTTACCCATACATTGCGTTTTCGATCTCTTCTTGTTACTCCCAACATACATCTCTCCATACTCCTTTGAGTGGTCTGAAGTCTCTGTATTGCTCTTCTATTAAGTGTCCAAGTCTCAGATCCATAAGTAAGAACTGGTAAAACACATTTGTTAAAAACCATCCTTTTCAAACACATAGGCATATTTCCTTTTAGTATCAAGTTATTTCTACCAAAAGCACTCCAACCAAGTTTAATTCTATGATTAATTTCCTCCATTATGTTTCCATCTGTATTAATAATCTGACCAAGGTATTTGTAACTGTTAACTTCTTCTAATTCTTCATAATCAATCTTTATTTTCATATTTTGAGCAAATCGATTAAACATTACTTTAGTCTTTTTAACATTTATCTTTAGTCCTACTTTTCTACTTTCATCTGCTAACTCCTGCAACATTTCCTGCAGCTCTGAAGCATTATTTGCAAAAACAACTACATCATCTGCGAAATCTAAATGACTTAAATACTCTCCATTTACTTTCACTCCTTTAGTTTCCCATTTTAATCCACAAAATACTTCTTGCAGCACTGCTGTAAAGAGTTTTGGAGATATGGAGTCACCTTGTCTTACACCTTTCTCAATGTTGATTTTTCCAGTATCATTATGTAATCTAATTGTTGCTGTTGCATTTTTATAAATATTCTTTAAAATATGACAATATCCTGGATCTATACCTTGATGATCCAATGCTTTAATCACTGAAGAAATGTGTATAGAATCGAATGCCTTTTCATAATCTACAAATCCAAAACATAATGACAACTCATATTCGTTTGTCCTTTCTATGACTTCTCTCAATACCTGGATATGATCTATTGTACTAAAACCACTTTTAAATCCAGCTTGTTCTCTTGGTTGGTGGAAATCCAAAGTTCTCTGTAGACGAGTTGTAATTATCTTGGTAAAAATTTTATATAAAACTGATAAAAGGCTGATAGGTCTGTAATTTCTAATATCTTCTTTATCACCTTTTTTAAATATTAATATTATTACTGCATTCTTCCAATCTTCCAGTACATCTTTATCATTTAGACATTTGGTATATAACTTTGCTAAAATTGTTTCTATTTCTTCACCTGCTTCTTTTAATATATCAATTATAATTCCATCATTTCCTGGAGCCTTTCCTTTCTTCATACACTTAATTGCATGTCTCACTTCTTCATTTAAAATTCTGGGCAATTCGGAAGATGTAATAGATATAGGAGGTACTTGTTCTTTATTACTATATAATTCTTGATAAAAATCTTCTACCAATTTCATGATGTCATCTCTCTTTTTAGTAATAATTCCATCTTTTTTTCTTATTGCAGATATAAATTTCCTACCAATACCAAAATGTTGTTTAACATTTTTGAGACTTTTATTTTCTTCTACAGCTTTCCTTGCTATTTCACAGTTATACTTTCTTATATCATTTTCAACTCTTTTCCGTACCATTTTACAAAATTCGAGATATTCAATTCTTTTTAATACATCATTTTTGTATATCTTCATATTCCTTCTTTTCTTCATAAATTCTCTAGTCTCAGTAGAAATTTTATTAGTCAATTGCTGCTTTTTTCTACCAGCTATGTTTGTTGCAGTTTTTAAAAGTGTATCAGTTATTTTCACATTAATTTCATTCAAATCTGTATCATGTTCAAAATCTCCTAACACTTGAAACCTATTTGTAAGTTCTAATTTAAATTCATTAGAATGTTTCTGAAGATTAGGAATATCAACTGTAAATATTGTTTTTCTTAATAATTTTTGTCTCTCTAGTTTTACATTAACACGTAACTTACACCTTACTAATCGATGATCACTTCCTGTGTTAAATTTATTAAGAACATTACAATCTTGAAATATGTATTTTCTGTTAGTCAAAATATAATCCAATTCTGCTGTACCTTCATTTGGATGCTTCCATGTCCATTTCCTTTTAACATTTTTTCTCAAAAAATGAATTCATAATATAAAGTTTTTCTTTTTCTGCAAACTCCACAAGTCTATGTCCTCTCTCATTTCTATTACCATAACCAAAATTACCTACAGCAATTTCATCTTTCATTTGTCTACCAATTCTAGCATTAAAGTCTCCCATAACAATTTTAAAATGTTGTTTACTCTGATCAAAAGCCTTTTGTACATCCATATAAAAATCTTCTACTACTTCATCACTATGAGAACTTGTTGGGGCATAAACCTGAATTATCTGCATTTGGTATCTGCTATTAAGTTGTATAACTAATCTTGCCACTCTGTCCGATACACCATCAATCTCCACAATATTGTTCTTCCACTTTTTATTTATAATGAATCCTACTCCACTTGTATTTCCAATATGTGTGCCTTTATAATAGAGTATATGTCCACTTTTTAAATCAATTGTTTCTTCTCCTTTTCTTCTAACTTCACAAAGTCCAATAATGTCCCATTTAATATAAGACAGTTCTTCTTCTAATTCTTGCAATCTTCCTTCACTTGAAAGTGATCTGCAGTTGTAAGTACCTAAATAAAAAGTCGTCATCAAATGGCAGCCGGGGTCCGCAATCAGGGGATTCTTAGCACCCTCCGCCTTCGGCCACCAACCGCTGCCTTGGTTGGTGACTTTACAGCCTCCTGGGAATAATCTTATATTTTTCTCTTTTGTCTGAATTTTGAAGTGGCATTTATTTTTAATGTGGCTATTTAAAAATTGTTTATTGATATTTTATTTTTTAAACATAAAATATTGCTATTTTGAAATTTTATCTAGTTATTTTTATATTTTAAAAATCCTTACACCATTAATATATCTTCATTGTCTTATATATGTACATTAATACCATGTATAATAATGTTTAAAATAGTAATAAAATAAAATTACCCATTGTTGAACTCTTCTTAGTAAAATAAATAATAAAAAATGATTTTTTTAAAATAAATTATATTATTTTTGAGAGATTTTTAAATGTTATACTTTTGATTGAAAAAATGTTACCAATTTGAAAAAAAAAATAAAAATATCAATTTTATATTAAATATTGTCAATTTATTATTTTTTATAGAATTTTTATTAAACTTATATTAAATAGAGCGAAAAAGTGATTAAATATCAAAGTATACCTGTTATTAAAAATAATAAATTATTTTTAGTAAAATCATGAATTACGATAAAAAAAAATAATTAGAAATATAATATATTAGGTTTTTTTATATTTTTAAAATGAATTTAAATCTATATCTATAAAAAATATATATTTCATAAAACAGAACAAACAGACGTATCTTGAAGATTTATATTTTAATACAAAGATTATGAAAATCCTAAGTAGAAAACAAAAATTATGTCAACAGTATTAAAATAATAAACAAAGAAAAAACAAAGGAATAATAGTGTTGTAACGTAGTACTTATTAGGGTCTTAGAATATTATAGCCAAGAATTGTTTGATAGTGAGATAAAAATTAAGTACATAAATCCACGTTGTACATTTAAACCAGATAAATAAGTCAAAGTCATGATTAATTTTTTTCCAATAAACAATATATTTATTTTAAAATAGTCACAAAAAAAAATAATTTTTAGATTGTTATTTTTCAAGAAAAATCTAAATTTCGCATTTCTTAGTTGTATCTATTTATTATTTACGAATGTGTATATTATATTTCAATTTTGAAAATGTGCGCGTAGTTCTAGTATGGTTTAAGTCAATAAAATAATGTTGCTCAAATGTTCAAGTTAGTATTTATTTTTAGCGGGAATTAATAATAACTACTTAATTCTATCAATTATCTTAAACGATTGAATAACTGATCACCTAGGTGTCATTTAATTATCTGTTTATCTAAATGCTGACATGGCATTAATTAACC
Source organism: Epiperipatus broadwayi (assembly GCA_028023455.1). Classification (NCBI taxonomy): domain Eukaryota; kingdom Metazoa; phylum Onychophora; class Udeonychophora; order Euonychophora; family Peripatidae; genus Epiperipatus; species Epiperipatus broadwayi. The sequence goes on along the minus strand of JAQFVV010000195.1, from coordinate 1,046,290 downwards.
ATTATATCCCACTATCTTAATAGTGTTTTTGTTCTGCTTTTTTTGTTTTGTTTTTATACTGAATCACATGTACCTATGTGTCATAAGCTGTCTGGATTGAAATCATTCTTATTTCGAAATGAAAAATTATGCAAATATTCTAGTGATAAAATTAAAAATGTACATTTATTTGTTAATGACTTGTTAAAAATTGGTTATTATAAAAATGCTATTGCTAATATTATTAAAGGAGTTAAAAGAAATCAACACTGTAATAAAATTAAAAATAAAAATATCAAAATGAAATGGATTTCAATGCCATTTATATCAGATAAGCAGGTCAAGTTTATTAGGAAAATTTATAATGGTTTGTGTCATATTGCTTTTTTCTCTACAAATAACATAAATAGATTGCTTAATAATTCTAAAATTCAAAATTCAAAGTTTAATCAAAGTTCTATTATATATAGATTGATATGTGGATGCGGCGTACAATACATTGGTGAATCTAAGTGTACATTTGAGAAGAGAATAAAAGAACATATGCTTTTATATAATAGAATTCAAAAAGAGAATCAATATGGAACAGATGTAAATAAACCTTCATCATCTGTTATATTTGATCATAATAAATCTTGTCAATATGGATTTAAATTTGATTATAAAAATATGAAAATTATTCAAATTGAACATTGTCATAATAAACGTAAAATAAAAGAGTCTATGTTGATTTCAAGAAATTGTCAAATGTTAATGAATCGCCAGTCATCAAATGTTAAGATAACAGAATTGTGGGAAATCTGAATTGAACTATGGGTATTGTTAAGGGTTGTCTTGTTTTGATTATTCAATGTTATATAGTTGATAAAGACTACAAAGTGTATAGTCGAAAGTACTTCTAAAAGAATATAATTTATATAAATTGTACTGTATTTTGATATATATATATATATTTGTATATATATATATATATATATATATATATATATATATATATATATATATATATTGTTTATTAATAGAAGTATGTTTGATTGGTTTATTCTAAGTAAACAACTCAAGTTTAAAAAAATGATATTACAACTCGAGTTTAACTTTATGTGACACCCGATATTTAAATATTATAAAAAAGAAAGGAGGAGAAGAATTAAAAAGTAAATAGATTATTTCATGACATGAGATGATATTTGTGCTGCAATTCGGCAAAAAAAAAATCTAAAAATGAACTTTAAATATAAATCATTAATTTAAATTGATTAAAGATAAATTTAGGAGCTTATTATGAAAAATATAGTCAATTTTTGTCATATAAATATTTGTATTAAAAATAAAAATGCATACTTGTCAGTTAGCCAGATCAAGCAGTACCCATCAAGAACCATTAATAGCCATAGAAGCAATAAATTTCTAGCGAAGAAATCACTGTAAAATTAAAATGCCTAAGGCAATATGAAGACATCTCTAAAATCGTTCTAAAATACAAATTACAAAAACAAGAAATCTCTAAAATTGCTGTAAAATTAAAATGTCTAAGACAACATAAAGAAATCTCTAAAATTGCTCTAAAATATAAATTACAAAAATAAAAAATTGCTAAAATCACTGTAAAATTAAAATGCCTAAGGCAACATGAAGAAATCTCTGAAATCACTCTAAAATACAAATTACAAAAACAAGAAACCAAAGAAAATGCTATTTAATGCTATTTTCAAAAGCCTAGGAAATAAATCAAAAATTAAAATGCCTAAGGCAAGAAATCTCTGAAATTGCTCTAAAATACAAATCACAAAATTAAGAATTTGAAGAAAACACTATTCAATGCTATTTTATAGAGTCTATGAAATAAATCAAAAACTATAATACTAAATCTCAAAAAAATTAACACATGCTAAATGAAATTTAATACTTTTTCCATCATGAGTGCCCCTGTATGAAGAAATTGATCAAAAATAAGTAAAATGTAAATTACAAAAACAAGAAATTGAAGGAAATGCTTTTTTCAAAAGTTTATGACATAATTCAAAAAAGGATTCACATGAACTGCACTACATATTAAAAAAACAATCATGAATGCTATTTTCAAAACCGATAATTAGAAAAACGGTGGGAAAATGAATTGCACTATATTTAAAAAAAAATCTGACTTTCAACACAATTTCGTGGAGTATCAACAAATAAAAAACCTAATTAACCTACTTTTCAAAAATATAAAAAATATATAATGCTAAATTTCATCAATATTTAAAAAATAAAAAGACTTTCAACAGTAGTTTTGGATAAATTTTGAATCGGTATATATTCCTTTATAATGAAACTAGAGAGGAGAAAGCATATTTCAGTGTTATACATTTACAAATATGACTGAGGGATCATCTCTGACCGTTATCTAACTAAAAGCTATAATAATAATTCACAAGCCTTAATAACAGACTAATACATATTAAGTAATAAAATATAGATAACGCATAGGGATCTGTTATCTTTTGGAATAGATTTCAAAGCAGCTATTTATATCAGCTAAAAAGCAATGAGAACATTACACCAGAGAGATTCTAATTGTCTTTCCCAAAAATTTATTAAATTAATTATTTTCTGCTTTGAAATTATGGCATATCATAACATATGAATTTAGAAATGAAATAAAATAATTAGAATAGAAAATAGGCATAACCACAAATTATAAAAAGATTAAAATAATAAGTGATTACCGTTACAGGAAAAATTATTAAAAAGTTACATTTATAGAAGAGACTGTTACAGTTACCATTTAGAGATTTTATTTTAACAAGAATTTTAAGTAATTGAAAATTTATAATTATACATTTTTAAAATAGATTTATAGAGTTCTGCAATGAAGAAATATTACCAATTATCTTTCAAGCTGAGTTGTCCACCATTTGTAGTAGGTGGTTGAACTTCTCCATCCTGGCAAAATCAAATTTGGACACTCCTAGATCTCTCCATTAGTGATGAAATATGGGGTTTATATGTTAAATTTTACCCCTCTATTGCATTTACTTACAAGCTAGATTTGCAGAAAATTTAGCTTTTTATTGATAATGTTTTCTTTTACTTAAAGTTTGTTATTTTTAAAATTTAACCTACACCCCAATTTTAAAATTTAGAAACTAATAAATAGTTGCATAAACATTTTGTTATATATATATATGAGATTCTTAAGTAAATTAAAGATTTAAAAAGATAAATATAATCACACTGTAACATAATTAAAGCTATTACATATCTCAGTTTGCGCTCGCTCTAAATAATTTTACAGAACTTGGGTCATGTGACAAATTGAAAAATATAGTATCATCCCCCCCCTTTGCAGGTAAATCAACAAGGTATTTTTTTAGATTATCACTAACTAAAAAGTAAAAAGAAAATAACAGCATTTTTTAAAAAAAGGTAAAATAATACATTTTTTCATTTTAAATTATAAATCAAATAATTTATATATTATAACAGTCGACCAATCTCCCTAACCTAATCTGCCATACCAGGGCGCCACCAGGTTATTTGAACCTGGAAAATTTATATGGTAGGCAGATACACATGGGAGAGGTTACCTTTTTATCAAACCGAAAGCACCAGTCACTAGCTTAGGGAGAAGCTGAGCTTAAAATATCATACTGTGTATTCAAATTTCTAATGCTTACTTTTAAATATTAATAAAATATATAAAATAAGTTACTGCCAAAATTAATTCAACAAAACATTTTATTATAATGCACACATGCATTAAAAGATTCTGAAAATTAAATCAACTAAATATATTTGATTTGGATTATATTGCACAGATGGAAACGTTTAATAGATTTAAATACAATTTTAATATTTTATTAAGTGTAAACATGCTACATAGATTATGTAATAACCAACCCAATCCCTTTTCATCTTAGACCAAAAATTTAGCATTTAAACCAATTTTAGCTTACTGATATACCGATGTGACCAATGCAAAATGAGATTAGTAGCATAACACAATCATGCTAACAGGAATTTTACATCTGTAGCAAGATATCGTTAGGAAAATAATGAATCATAGTGAGAAGGAATGAGCATCTTCCCCATGATACAAGAACAAAATTATATGAGAAGCTCTGTAAATGGTGATAGAGGTCTTTGCTGGCTTACTGTCCCAGTCAGAGCATAAGAAAATCAGTGGCATAGGAAATACGTCTATGACCATTGGCAACGTGATGACTACTCTTTTGGGTCATACGTTCAGGTGGGTTTTATACCCTGTATGCTAATGCAGTACAAGGGAACGAGTATCCAATGCACCTACTCAAGTTACATTGACATAAAACATCCGTACATCTATCCACTAGCACCGATCCAACTACGAAACAATTAGCCCAAAATTAACACACTTTAAACTAACAATCTTACAAATCTATGCAGCCATTCACTCTCACTTTAAATAATTAATTTAAAAGAAGTTATGAGAATGGAAATGATATTAAGCATATTTTTAAAAAAAGGAAAATATATAAATAATTTAAAATTTAGTCAGATAAGAGATTTCTTTTAAAAGTTAAGTGATACTTAAAATACTGGAAAAAGTTCGCATTATATAATTAATGTTCATACTTCATTTAAAAGAAAAGTTTATATTCCAATGCTATAGGTAAAGTCCGTCTTTGTATTCCTTGATGTGTGGTAGAATTCAAAGTTCTTTCCATTTCCTATTCTTCTAGATGGAGAGAAGTCCGTTGCTGGCTATTTCCTGGGAACCATCCTATTCTAGAGACCGCTTCAGCTGCCACAAATAGAGGAAACATAAATTATTGTTGACCCCTACATTTTGTAGATCTGCTATACACTTATAAATATACTTAATAATCACAATCAGCAAGCAATCCAAAAATCTCTTCTCCCTTCAAAGTTTTTTTTATCTCTTTCTAAACACTTATCGGTAGTATTTTTTTAAATTTATCTCTTATCTGACTATATGCCCAAGGGCCTGTTTGCAATTACCTCAAAATAGAAAATCATTTCCATTCTAAGAATAAAAATAACTAATTAATATTTTTTTTAAAAAATTCTTTTATATTAAAAAGAATCTTGTTTTTAGATTTTAATAATTAGTTTGTCATCTGTGCATTATATATATTAATTCAAATCAAATTATTAAATTCCCCCTTTTTGTATTTTATACATATATTTCTACTTGAGGGTGATTTTATATTTTTTTTTACTTCTATTTGAAAGAAATGTAACGGCATATACTTATTCTGTTATAATATATATATATATATATATATGTAACGGCATATACTTATTCTGTTACCATATATATATATATATGGATTTTCTTAAAATATGAAAATAAAGATTGATTATGGTGAGCTAGAGGTTAACAATTACAAATACCTTTGTCAGATTATTAATACAGATGGAAGTATAATGGTTGAAATTAATCATAGAATTAAACTTGGTCAGAGTGCTTTTGGTAGAAATAACTTGATACTAAAAGGAAATATGCCTATCTGTTTGAAAAGAAAGGTTTTTAATAAATGTATTTTACCAGTTTTTACGTATGGATCTGAGACTGGGACACTTAATAAAAAAGCACTACAGAGACTTCAGACCATTCAAAGGAAGTATGAAGAGATGCATGTTAGGAGTAATAAGAAGAGATCAAAAATGCAATATATGGGTAAGAGAACAAACAGGTGTTACTGACTTCATTGAAAAAATTAAAAAACTGGAATGGAGTGGGGCTGGACATATTGCTAGAAGAGATGATAATAAATGGGCAATTAAAATCTTAAACTGGATTTCAAGAGATTGTAAAAGACCCAGAAAGAGACCTCATGTGAGATGAATAGATGAAATAACAAAGTGTGCAGGGTGATGTTGAGAATACAAACTAAAAATCAGAGAAGATTGATTGAACTTGGAGATACCTTCATCCTGCAGTGGATTGTTAATGGTTGATGATGATTTCAGCCTAGTTTACAAAAATTATATTAATTTTAGCTAATTTATTAAACACTATTTAGCAATATTTATATGTACGTCTGCACATACTAAGAGGCATTGCTTTATAAATATAGCAGTATTCATATGAAAACTAAATATTTAATAAATTAGCTAAAATTATTACCATTTTGTAAACTAGGCTGAAATCATCATCAACAACCATTATCAATCCACTGCAGATTATATTTTGATACATCATTTTGGGCTATTTATAAAAATATAAAAAAGATGTCTAATATTTTTATATGTTTCTGATCTTTTTTTTTTGTCACTTTTCATATACAACCCATGGTTATTTTATATAAACTATGTGTTTAAACTATTACTAAATTATATGTACATTAATATGTTGAATAAAAAATTATCTTTTTAAAATATATATTTTACAAACAAAAGCATTCTAAAAGATATTATTTGAACTTTGCAAATATAAAAAATGTATTAAAATAAATATTAATGAGAACAATAACTTTTTATTGACGTGTTATATTGTTTTGTCAATTTAAAAAATATTGAATAAATTACTTAATTGAACCTCCAATTGGAATGAATGGCTTCTTGTTTGGATATCATAAGGCAATAAAAAAAAATTTTAATTATATTTATTATTATTGTTAAAATTTCACAATAAATTTCTGCATTGGCATTTATAAAAGTATTTATTTTCAATGAATTAATCACAGTTTCTGTTTTAACTTAATTATGTTTTTATTTGACTTGACTTCTTAAAAACAATATTTTCAAATATATTACAAATACCATAAATATCAATGAACATATAAATAAACTATGATAAAATATATTTTTCCAAAGTAACAAGAGAAAAAAGCTCTCTCTCAAAGTTTTAGAATGAAGAATTTTTCAATCAGTTGTATTGTTGGATTTATATTATGATATTACCAATAAGTAGCGTTATTGGCCTCTGAATTTCTGATATTTGTATATTACATATATCTTCAGATTTTTTTTAAACTAACAAATCAATATAAGTTTTAGTTTCAATTTCTGCTAAGAAATAAATGCTAGACTGTCATAATAGTATTATAGATATTTGCAAATGACTGGGAAAAAAAGTGATAACATGTAATCAGAACTTGGAAGTATGCAGTTAATCACAAAGCAATTAAGCAAATTATTTTATTAATAAAATAACTTTATTATTATTATTCTCTTAATGAAATATGTTTTACTTTACCCAAATAGAATATAAATTGGCTATTATATTTCAATTCAATAACATAAAACATAAAAGCTATTGGATACGATCACTATTTATTTTATATGGGTTTTTTTTTTGTCATCTAACTGAAGATTTTAATTTTTTTTTCAAAGAACACTTTAATATATTAGTAAATTACATTACCTTATTGATGACATTGAATCCACTTTTATTGCTGTTTAAGATATCAAATCATTAATTTAACTTATCCATGTAAGATCTTGGACAACAAATGAAAGTGAATTCATGTTTGTCTATAATGTGAATGACTTTGATACTAAATGGCATAGTTTTAGTATAACTAGTGCTTAGACGTTTATGATTCTATGTTACACGTTTATAAATGCTGTAAAATCCAGTCATTATATATATATATATATATGATATATATATATATATTGAAGTGATGGATCTATTTTGAAATGATGGATCTGTAGACCAGATCCACACTTCATGTATTTCTAGATTGCTAGACTAGGATCAAACCAGATCCACGCGTGTTACGATGTTTATAAAACTTTCCGTCTGCCATTTTATATACATTTAATTTTTAGACCAGCAAATAAGTAATTAAAATATCAATTTTCTATTTAAAATGTTTTTATTATAAATATTGGAGGGGCCCAGTTATATATATATATAATTACAGACGGAAACTTTTATAAAAAATCAATAACTAAATTTTAATATGCTATTTTTTTTAAGTATTTTATTTTGGAGATTTATTTTCGTGATAAACCCTGCTAATATTCTGTAGCATCAAACTAAAGAAAATTTATTAACAAAATGGTAATGGAATTTTCTAATTAAAGTAAAATGGAAAAGATTTTTTTCTCTTATGTGTCATGGCCTCAGCTGGGAAGAGAACCTGCTAACCCGGTACAACTGCTTGTACAGCAGCTGTCACTGACCTCTCGACCACCAATGCTTGACTATGGAAAAGATATTTGAAACATGAATTCTTCAAATCTACATTAGATTAAAAATACATTTGAAACAATAAAATCATTGGGTTTATCGAGAGAGTGGATCTCAAGAATACAATGCAAAATAGTTTAGGTTGCAGTCACCGGAATTTCAACATATCCACTTAGTCTTGGGCGAATGAAAAAGGGAATTTCCCAAAAGTAGTCAAAAAGAGTATAAATAGCCCATGAGAATAATAGAGATCAGGCAGTCATAGTTTTCATTCAGTGATTGACTGGTGAATCCATGCCAGTTAAATTTTCAATAAATATAAAATGTTTAGAAGCATGGTAGTGGAGTAGAGGGCCGTGTAGCATGCCTATTTTCCTGCTGTCCCAAAGATGGTCACCAAATATCATATGACAGAGAAACTTCATCAAAATGTGTAATTGTTGGACTGTTGAACACTCAAATTAAAATTCATAGCTAGCTATGCCTGTGTGGAAATCCAAATTTCCACAAGGACTCAGAATAAATTAGGTAATATGTTCCCAATTTGTTTATTTCTAGTTGACCTGATAATGTAATTTTGCTATCTTTAATGTCTTCTTAAATGAAATTCCCTTTAATTTAATGTAACTGTTAACTATAATTCTGTAAATTTTACTTGCTATCACTATAAATCTAATGCCTCTGCTCTCATTTTTTCTGTCTTAAAATTATGCCTCTTAATGATAAACTTTCTCTTAAAGTCATTCAGAAAATTTATTATTATTATTTACTTAAGAATGTATTTGTTTAAGACTGATAAATGTCTTATTTAAAATGAAATCACTATATGCCAATTTGTTCTATCTCGACAAAAGTTTTATATAATTAAATATTTTGCTTCCTATTCCCCGACCAACATCTGTCTTTAAATAATTAACTCTTTAGCTCTAAATGATTAATACTTAGAGCAATCTTTTTTTTTTGTCAAGATGAAATAATTTTATATTACTCTGTATATTTTGAAATATTTATGTGTACACGGTTTAGTTTTGAGGAGATGCTAGGTCAAGTATGAGATTTTATTTAGTTGTATTAGTTCATGTTATAAGAATGAAAGGGAGGGGGCTTTTAGAAAGTTTATTCTTGCTAAATAGTAAAAGATAGTATAAAATGTTTAATTAAAAATATTAGTGGTATTTCGTTTTGAAGGGAGAGACGTGTCGCCCCAAAAATGATATTCATAATAATATTTAATGCTTATTTATTTTATGTTGGACCGATCTTGATCAATCTGTATAACATGTAATCTTTAATAGCTCAGTACAATTTTATATTTAAATTCTAAAAATATATTCTCCAGTACTTGTACTTTGCCTTACCAGCGTTTTGCTTAATAACTTGTCTTTTGTTCTTTGTGATTGCTAAATCAGAATTAGACCACATGATAATTTCACTGGCTATAAATTTTTTTTATCAGGATATGAATGACAAAATGGGAAGACCCGGGGTAAACTGAGTTTAGTTAGTCTTGGCGATTCCCTTCCTTTCACCTGAAATATCTTGAGATTTACTAATGGCACAGACCATTCGTTTTATTTCTTGGCATCATTGGAATGGGGCAGGCAAATTGAGTCTATGCTGGTGATGCAATACCAAATGCTGGGTCTGTTTAATTTCTTTTGTTCTGAGCATATTATGGTGGATTGACAACGGTCTGATTAATTTATTTGTTTTACAATCTTAAAATATTTAGTTGCAAATATCACGATCCATCATCAAGTGTTGTTAGCTGAGAGGTCATCGCAACCGCCTTGCAAGCAAGTAATTGGTTGCAGACGGTTGTGGGTTTATGTCCCGGCCGGTGCTATGACATATGAAAAAAAATTATATATATCGCAATCCGTTTATATTTTAAACGTGTCACTCTCCTTGAGGCCAATTCCTAAAATATGATTCAATTATTTCTCTCTTAAAATGATTTCACTTGTCATAAAGTTATATTTAAAATTGGGTTATTTAATGTATTTGTCTCGTACATCTCAAACTTGAGTGGGCGTCTACCATACTCTAATCATGTCATTTGTTAAATTGGCATATGAACTATACTGCTCCCTTACTCGAGGCATAATTAATGACAGGATTGAAATTTATGTTAACAAAATATGGAATAAAACAGAGAGACATTAGAAAAGTTATAAAAATGTTTTATTAAATATATATGTGAATATAAACTACATGTGGTTCATCTCCATTCATTTTATTCTAAAATTAACGTTTCTAATTAATTATTGTGCTGCTATCTGATGACTCAAGGTCACAGACATACCATTCTTATATTTAAGTTAATGAATATGTCTAATTAGAATCAATATTAGAGTTTGACGTTAAAATTAGTTGAGGCTCATGCACCCTCGTTGATGACAGTAGGCTGGAGTGTAGAAAAGATTTATTGCTTACCTTGAAAATGTTGTTAATTAGTTGCCAGATTTAGAGAGTGGATGAACAGAGCAGTATCCATAAGTATTCTTTATTTTTGATCCTGCATACCATTGGATTCAAGGTACTTTTACCCAGGCTATGAATTGTGTTGAGTTAACATACAATTTTGACCGGTACAATATATATATATATGTGTGTGTGTGTGTGTGTAATATACAAATCAATATATATATCAAAATACAGTACAATTTATATAAATTATATTCTTTTAGAAGTACTTTCGACTATACACTTTGTAGTCTTTATCTAAGTGTACATTTGCGAAGAGAATAAAAGAGCATATGCTTTTATATAATAGAATTCAAAAAGAGAATCAATATGGAACAGATGTAAATAAACCTTCATCATCTGTTATATTTGATCATAATAAATCTTGACAATATGGATTTAAATTTGATTATAAAAATATGAAAATTATTCAAATTGAACGTTGTCATAATAAACGTAAAATAAAAGAGGCTATGTTGATTTCAAGAAATCGTCAAATGTTAATGAATCGCCAGTCATCAAATGTTAAGATAACACAATTGTGAGAAATCTGAATTGAACTATGGGTATTATTAAAGGTTGTCTCGTTTTGATTATTCAACGTTATATAGTTGATAAAGACTACAAAGTGTATAGTCGAAAGTATTTCTAAAAGAATATAATTTATATAAATTGTACTGTATTTTGATATATATATTGATTTGTATATTACATATATTGTGAAACGAATACAGATATCAAACTATTTATTACATATATATATATGTGTGTGTGATCTGTGTTTGTATATATTGATGAATAAAGATTTTAATTTATGGTTACCATTTGCCTAGATAGCTGAGATTTTTCTCCCCTTTACTACAAAAAGTAAAAAAAAAAGAAGCTATGCTAAATTGTCTGAAAGTTGCATTTTTTGTGTAATTTCCGGCCATTTAATGTTTAATGAACGCAAAATTCTGAAAAAAAAAAAAATTCTTTATGGAAAGAATATATATATAAAAGCTCTGGCAAAGTAGTTTGTATAGTGCCTGTTTTATAATTATGACATAATTAAATAAGTTTGTATTGATAGTATTTCACTTGAAATTAAGTATGAATCTATATCTATTACTTGAACCAAATTGTTAAGAAGTGTTTTAAAAAATTCAAACCTTATATTTTTCTAAATATTTCAACTGTTAGTAATAACACGCGGATTAATATTATTTTTTTTTGTTTTGTGGTCCTTATTAGTGATAACTACCATGGAATTTAATCTAATAATTTTTACATCTGTGAAATCTGAATATAATGTGATGTTTTAACTAAGAGGTTATTGAGGTTTGTGCATCAAAAATAACAGTCAAAAGAAATTGTATGTACTTCTCTAAGACATTTTTTCCTTATTTCTACATTTTTACGGCTAAATTGTGTTTCCTTTCTAAACATTATGAATTATCACACTAGGTTATTTCTGTGTATTAATATTGATATGTTTTCTCAATTGAGAGAGTACTTATTGGTCTATGCATTGTCTGCTATTTTAAACACATCCTTCTCCATTTTATTTATTATTTTATGTTCTCAATCATTTTCTAATAAGTCATCTAATGATACTCATTTGTGATCTTCTACATTTAAGTGATATTTAATAGATTATATTTTTGTTTGTCAACATTTCAGTTTGTTTTGTGGAGATTCATACTTTTGGAAACTATTCTAATTGCATATTTTTATATTTATCTGCCATTTCTGGTTTGTATGAATACACTATAGTGTTTATTATTATTTTTTGTTAGCTTTAAATGGTTTTTATTACTTATTTAGCCTTTTCTTAAAGATGGTAGATGGAAAATCAAATTCATGAAAGTTTATTCTTTGTTGAGTTTTTTTACAAGTCATTGATTTCTAAAACACTTTCGAATTATATTATTATTATAAAACAGAGCAATAAGAAGTTTTTATGAACCTATTGTCTTTAAAAAGGACAATTCTCACATAAAACAATCTGTTTTAACAAAAACCTTAAATAAATAATATAAAGAAAATCAAAATGAAAAACAATGATAACTATTGCAATGTATTCATACTTATCAGTGACTTCAAACTAAAAAAGGCTGCAATCGATAAAATATCGGAACAGCTTTTCAAACCTTACAACACCATTCATTGTAATACCACCCTACAAAGCCTTCATTGAAATTATGAAAAACAAAAATTGCTCTATGAAATAAGATATGAATGTAAAACATAGTTGAAATTAGATTTTCTATTGAAAACAATTAAACCGAAAACAAATGATGATTAGAGGGGAAATGTATGTATATCTAAAGTATGCAGATATCGATAAACATGTGTTTAATTGGGTAACTAAAAGAATATTTGAGTAGAAAGAAGAAAGTAAAAACAAGAAAATTTTAAAATCTGTTTACTTAAAAAATTCTACTCCATAACTCAACCCAATTTAACAATCCATGATGTTTATAAACCATTCATTAATTTTCCTCTAATAAAGGAAAAGTGAAGAAATCGGAAAGATTCTCACAAAAAAGTATATAAAATTTGTACTGATTGTTGCCTTTGAAATATCAAGAATTTCAAATTTAATATTCAAAAATCTAAACTTCGTGTCAAGCCAGTATCACTTAAAGAAGGGAAAAAATAATATAATTCGAAACTTGTGATCCATACTAACCTGTGTACTAATTACCAAGAAATGAATATATTTAGAAAGATATAAATAAAATTGAAATTTTCCTAAAAGACAACAATTTCAACTAGTTGGTGGAAAGAACCCAAATTGAGCTAAAATATTATTTTAAAAATGTTTTAATGGAATATCATTTATAATGAAGCAATTTTTATCTTTGTTCATACTACTACTTTTCAATAGGAAATGAAAATGGTACTCAAATATAAATGATTGGTTAGTACGACTTAAATAGCTGCCAAGAATATATAGTCAAGCGTTGGTGATCGAGTAGTCAGCGCAGATGCCTTACAAGCAGTTGTCCCAGGTTTGCGGATTTGCTTCCCGGTTGATGCTATATATATATATATAATAAAAATGCAAATGTAAATAATTATATCCATCATAATATTATGTTTGTCAGATATATTAGGAAATTGAGTATTCGTAAACATTACATTGTTTTGTTGATACTTTGTATCTCAATGTTTGATAAATTCACAATTGTAATTAAATATCATATCCAAACCAATTTCACAACATAAAACACGTATTTTAAAAAATATACATGGCTTCTGTACATTTTATAGACATTACACATACTGTCAAATGTAATAAATTTAAAGATTAAGTAATTAATAATCACACCAGATTATAAGTAATTATGCTTTGAATCTCAGCACTCTCTTGCAGATATAACTTAAAATTAATAAATGTTATTAAAAGTAAAAAAAATCAGACTAATATTTTTCGAGACACACAATTTTGATAATAGTCAAATGTGTTGGAAATTTAAATATCTGATATCAGCTAGAATAGCGAGGAAGCTTTCTTTATAATAAGGGATGTTTTGCTAATCTTTTTGTATTATAACGGAAAGTGTATAAACTCACTATCCTTTTTAAATTCCACATCCTAAGTGGTTCATTTGACGACTGTAATTATGTAATATAAGAGATTAGTTAGTAATTTTTTACAGTAAATAGCATTTTAAGCCGTGCCTGTAAGCAGTAAGATGCGTCCATATGATATTATATATAGAGAGAGATTAATGATGAATGATGAAAATCATATAAATTTGAATGAACACTAAAATGTTAACTGTAATCATTAGAAAATATAAAATTATGGGTTTCTAGAAGAGGAAATTAATTTTAAAAAAATATTCTGAAAAATAAATAAATAATGAAACGAAAAATGTTAATTCCAGCGTTTCTATAAAGTTGAAAGAATTAGGAAATTCACGAGTTTTGCATAACAATATACATTATCCAACTATATTTGATATAGAATATTGTTTGTACTAATTTTATTTAGAATATCTATAATAAAAATGGCGATATAAGAATATTTTATTTATAACTTTTGCTGTCGTTTAAGATCTGACAGTTTACCAACATAGGAAATGGAGGAGCTTGCAACGAGACGTAACTGTTGCAAACAGAATGGGATGACTTCTTTCATCCCACAGGTTAGTAACAAAATATTAGTTTAAATATTAAAAAATATATATTGTTAATAAAATTGTTTGTAAGAAATATATATTATTTTTATATGATTTCACTCTATTTTAATTCCTTAATTAAAACCAATTTAATCTTATGACTCTTCACTTTTTGGGGGACCTTTACCTTTGTTCCGTTAATACATGTATGTTTTAAGCTAATCTCATCTCAGAAAATTAGTTTTATAAAATTATTGAAGTGTTTTGAATAATAGACAAATAAGGCAAGAAATGATTTTAAAAAGCACAAAACTAAAAATATAGTTATAATTATTAGAATGCAATAAAAAATTTAAAAACTTGGGAAAACATAGTTTAAAGTTACCTATAACATCTGGTTTGAATTATAGATAACAATAATTTTGGTAATAGTGTATTATAAAAGTCTTTCCCCTGACTGATAATTTAATCATTATCAGGAAATGTATTACTGACCAAATAAAAAATAATAATCGAATGACTGTAATTCGCGGGAGGTTTGTAAGAAATATATAAGAAATCCTAGTGGGTGGACATAATTCTGGATCTTAAACCCCAGAATCTTCCATTCTATCACTACTTTAAATTATATCAGAATATTTGTCATTTTAAATATTTAGTAGAGATTCACCTTTTCATTTTTAATAACCTATAAAGATATTTAATCTAGACAGAACTAAGAATGCCAAATTATGTAGTACATTTTTATACGTAGTCTTCATGAACAAAAACAGCCTTATTAAACACATACTTTTCCCTCTGCATCTTGTGTTATAATAAACTTTTCACCAGTTCTACTTCTGTTACAGACACTTTGGAAACATAACTATTATCAAAATAGAATTGGCTTATTAATGATTTAATTTTTTATTAAAAAAGCTTACATATAAATATTTTTTAAATATAAAATTATTAATAAATAATTGATTAGCTGCTATAAATAAAAAAATTAGCATATATAATATGATGTGGTCTTCTACTAGGATATGTGTTGTATAGGTACTGAGTTCATAATTTAATTTTTAAAACAAAAAAGAAGCCCCTGAATATTATCACTCAGCATCTACATGTTAACTGCCTAATGTAAATTCTTGACTCAATATTGAACCAAATAAAATTCCATACCTTTAGATATGTAAGAATTTTTAGGTTTTTATTTGACATTTCTTGTTCTCTATAATTACTTAAAATTATCCTAGAATAATTTTTATCACATAATACTACTCACAAGTCCTTTATAAAATATGTAGGTATAAAAAATATTTTTTTATAAAAGTGGATAAAAATAAAACATTTTTTCCAATAATTTTTATTCATTTTTTGTCTAATTTCATTCTGTTTCCTTATAAATTATTAATGACTTTATATAATTTCTCTGTTCAATATTTAATTTGTTTGTTTGTTTTTTATTTTTTTAATTGCAAGCATTAAAATATCTCACGAAAGTATATTATTTGTGTTTGTAGTTTTAACACTTTCTTACCCTAAGTAGGTGACTGCTGCCATAATCTAAAAATTATCTAACGTCTAAAAATGTGTCATGATATATTTCATTTTTATATGCATGATTTCTAGAATGTGTGAGTAAGACAAATTTTAAAAACAAATAAAAGCCTTGCCCTTAATATTAAACATCATTTAGTATATACATATATTCTTTAAAATCATTTTAAAAAACTTCTAATAATATTTTTTTATTTAGGCTTAAGATAAATTATATAAACTGATTTTAAGATTTTAAGTAAAGATGATTTGTTTTCTTCTTTTAATGGAAGAAAATATTATAATTGATTTTCTTACTATAATTGAGACTTTCAAAAATGCACGTGAAAATAAGAAAGCCTTACAAGTTATTTTAAATAAAAAATTAGTTATTAGAGAAACAATTGTTCTTGCCCCAAGTCAGTTAATTTTTTTCAAAGCTAGATTAAAGGATAATTATTTTATTTAAAGACTATAAAGCATACAGATTTGCATTATTGGATAATGTTATTTTAGATATAGAATTCACCATTTTCACTTATTACCGATACACTGCAGAATGAAGATCTTTAAAAGTTTAATCCATTTTTTTCAATCTCTAGCCATGTGGTTTTGCTACATCTATACAATCAATTGAGATTTCATTTAAAATTTTAATTATCAATTTATTATCATCTTTTCTACAAATATTTCCAGCGTAGCTCGATCTCAGTCTCTCAATTCTACAAAGAATCTCTAATATACATCACTGCTATGCTAAGTTATTAAATATTTCAAACTTTAAATCCCACAAGTGAGAAATAATAAAACACATAATTTCAATTACACAAGTATATTTTCTTTTAATATTAAGTTACCTCTCCCAAAACCATTCTATCCAAGTTTAATTCTATGATTATTTTCATTCATTATATTTTCATCAGTAATAATAATCTGACTAAGATATTTATAGTTGTTAACTTTTAATTCATCATTACCAATCTTATATTTTTCCAAAAATGTCTATTGAATATTACTTTTAGTCATCTTTAATTCGACTTTCTTACAGATAACTCTTGCAACATTTCTTGAAGATCTGAAGCATTATTTAAAAAACAAGTTATATCATCTTCAAAATCTAGACAACTTAAATAATCTCAGATTATTTTATTTTCTTAGTTTTTCATTTTAATTTATTTAATACTTCCTGTTAAACTGTTATAGAAGGTTTTGGAGATATGGAATTATCCTGTCTACCCTCTTCTCAGGGTTTATCTTTTTAGTATCTCTAGGTGTTCTAATCATTGCTATTACATTTCGATAAATATTTTTTATTAATATCACAATATCTTGAAACTAAATCTTGATGATCTAAGTTAATATCCTGGGCCTATATATTGATTATTTAAAGTTGTAATTAGTGTTAAAATGCTTATACAATTAAATACCTTTTCGTAATATATAAATTCATGGTATACTGAAATTCATTTCTATAACTTCTCTCAATACTTGAATTTGATCCACTCTTACCACTTTTAAATTTAGCTTGTTCTTTTGGTTGGTTAAAATCCAAAGTTAAATGCAGACGAATTATAATTATTATATTAAAAATTTTGGACAGAACTGATAAATGATTAACAAGTCCGTAATTTCCAATAGCTACTTTATCACCCGTCTTTTATATCAACATTACAACTGCATTCTTCTAATCATCTGGTACATCTTTATCATTTAAGTATTTGATTTATATTTTCCAACAATTTTTTTTTATTTTTTTTATCAGAGTCTTTTAAGATATCAATTATATTTCCATCATTTCCTGAAGCATTTCTCTTTTTAATTTTTAATTGCTTGTCTCATTTCTTCATTTTGAATTTTTGACAATTCAAAAGATGTAGTAACTATAGGGGATACTTTGCTTTTTGTTTTCATTGCTGTATAATTATTTATTAAATTCATCCATACATTTCAAGACAGTGTGAATCTTTTTAATAATAATTCCATTTTCACTTCTTATTGCAAAAATAAGTTTTCTATTAATACCAAGATATTGCTTTACTCTTATAAGGGTTTTATTGTTTTCTATAACTCTTCTTCTTCTTCTTCTTCTTCCACAGCTTGATTAATCCCACATC
Source organism: Epiperipatus broadwayi (assembly GCA_028023455.1). NCBI lineage: Eukaryota > Metazoa > Onychophora > Udeonychophora > Euonychophora > Peripatidae > Epiperipatus > Epiperipatus broadwayi. The sequence goes on along the minus strand of JAQFVV010000195.1, from coordinate 1,027,970 downwards.
AAGTGGGGTCGCTGGTGCGGATCAATCTTCTCCAGGCTACTCGATCTAAAGTCATTTCCTCCCTAAGTGACATCTCCTGCAAGTCCTTTCTCACTCGATCAATCCATCTGATCTTAGGTCTACCCCTGGGTCTTTTCCCCGATGGTTCCATCTCCAAATCTTCCTTCCAATGTAATTTTCTTCTCTTCTCTTAACAAGACCAAACCACCTCAACCTTGATTCTTTCCACTTTTCTTCTTATCATCATGTCCACAAGCTCACTACCTTTCCCAGTCATGGTGCCAACATTGAGAGTACCGACAGTCAACCTGACTGAACAACCCCTCATCCTTCCTTCACTACTCAACCTCCTTTTCCTTTGAGCAATCTTCTTTAACCGTATCCGCTCACGATATGGTAGCCCTTGTCCGCTTCTCGGTGGAGTCAGGCAAGGCCCAATGCGTCACTTACAGGAACGCCCTAGCAAGATCTCTATCTGAATTTTTCCACATCATGTAGTTTGAGTGGCAAGGTCCTGGTTTTATAGCCGCATGCCCTTGCTGCCACCAACCCATCATGGGCAACCCCAGATGGGAAAACAGCATCTTTCTAGGTATTTACAGTGCTATGGCCATTAAAGATGCTGCATCCATGCCCATAGATCTCTGGAACCAAGCCATTCCGATATCTTCATCTTCTGCCTTGGGCCAGTAATGATAATGCTGCTTTCTCCATTACCATGGCCATGACCTCTGGGTATGGCGCCAGAAACTCGCCTTGGCACAATGTTATCATTGGGTTTATGTGGTATTTAGCTGGAAACATAAGGAGCCACCCTTATGATCCCCCACACCCTATTAACATTTTTCAATAACATTCCTTGCTAATTCACAACTATATTTTGATATTGTAATTAAATCTATTTGTATCATTTTACAAAACTCTGGATATTCAATTTTTATTAGTGCTTTATTTTTATATTTTTCCATATTCCTTTCTTTCATATTTGTCTTTGCTCAGAAAAAAAATTTTACTCGTAAATTGCAGTTTTTTTGCATCAGCTAATCTTCGCTATCTGAACCATCTTAAAAATCTATTACTATGATAAAACAACTTTTTAATTCTAATTTATATTTCTAGGAGTGTTTTTGAAGGTTAGAAATATCAAGTGCAAATACTGTTTTTCATAATAATTTTTGTCTCTCTCTAATTTTGCATTAATATATTAAAGATTGAATCTATTAAAAAATTACAGACTTGAAATACATATTTTTGTTGGTTAAAATTGCATCCACAACTTGTACCTTCATTTTTATCCTGCCATGTTCATTCCCGTTTGTCATTTTTTTAAAAGAATTTATAAAATATAGTCTATATTTTTTTTATATATTTTTTAAAATATAGTTTATTGTTTTTTCTACGAATTTATTAAGTTTGATTCCCTCTCATTTTTATCCCGTAATCAAATTTATCCACAGCACAGTCCTCTTTTAAAGATTTATCAATCCTAGCATTAAAGCCTCCTATTAAAATTTTAAAATATTGTTTGATTTAATAAAATAACATTATATTCTACTTCAACACAATGAAAATTGTTGGGGCAAAAATTTGAATTAATTGTATTTGGCATTTTCCTTTGTGTTCAATAAGTAATCTTCTCATTATGTCTGCTATTCATAAATTTCTGCAATGTCGTTTTTTCCACTTTTTAATTATAATGACTTTCACTTAACGTGTGCTTCCGTTATCTGTTGCTTTGTTATAAACTTTAAATTACACATAGTTCAATATATATATATATATATATATATATATATATATATATATCCCTTTGTTTACATATATATATATATATATATATATATATATATATATATATGTAAACAAAGGGAGTAAATCACTTTTCCCCAGGCTAAGCACTCTAAATATTGAATATTGGAATCAAAAATTGAATAAATCCACCTATTCTTAGTTGCTCTGATGTTTATAGCATACCTTTATAAACATTGTTGGTAAATTTCGTTTAACTATTACAATCAAGGTGTTAAAAGTGAGATGCTGTCTCCAACCTTGTATTTTTAATTATGAGTTTAATAACTCTTAAGACCATATTCCATCTGGTTGATAAATTATTTTCACTCTGATTACCAACAATGTTGATAAAGGTATCCTTCTAAACATCAGAGCTATCAAGAATACATGGATTCATTCTATTTTTGATTTCTTTGTTCAATATTTAGAGTGCTTTTAAATTATAGCCTGGGGAAAAGTGATTTACTCCATTTGTGTATACATACGTTGAGCTATGTTTAATTTAAAGTTTACATAATAAACCTTGTTTAATTATTACAATCAAGGTAATAAAAGTGAGATGCTGTCTCCAGCCTTGAATTTTTAATTACTAGTTTAATAACTCTTAAGATCATATTCCATCTGGTTGATAAATTAATTTCACCCTGAATTATCAACAGTGTTAACAAAGATATGCTTATAAACGTCAGAGCAACTAAGAATAGGTGGATTCATTTTATTTTTGATTTTTTTATTTAATATTTAGAGTGTTTTTAAGTCATAGCTTAGAGAAAAGTGATTTACTCCCTTTGCTTTGTTATAAAGTACATGTTTACTTTTTAAATCAATTGTCTTTTCATCTTATTTTTTAATTTCACGTGTTCATCGCTATCCCATTTAATAGTAGACAGTCAGGTCTTCTAGTTTGCTTGAAAATGGTGTGCATTTATAAGAACCTAAATTTTAAAATGGCAAACTTTGTTAATTAAAGTAATCAGATAATTTTAGCATTTTAATCTTGCTATCAATTGGTGACTTGACTGGTGAACTGTCTTCTGTATATAAATGCCACAAATTTTTGTCTGTCATGATTGTGAATATATATTTTAAAAAGATCGTACACACACATTCATTCTGCTTTTAAGAAAACTCAACTGATAATTTCAATTACTAACTATTAGGCATCTGAAAAAAGGATGATGGCATTTGTTGATCTTAAACCAAAAAAAGCCAATAAACTCATCACATTGGCTACTGACTGATGTATGTTGGTGAGTAAATAAAGTAGTAGTTAGAAATTCGCCTTGATTAGTTTCTTTAAAACTCAGAGTAATCAGTTTCTTCTTTCTGTTAACTGCAATTTCTTTGCTGCAGCCAGTGATAGAATTAAGATATGAAAAATAGCAGGTTTAAATAGTAATCAGATGAGAAAATAAAATATACATTAATTGATATTATAAAGATATTAAAATAATAATAATTTTGATTGAACTATTTAATACTTGAGATTATACTGAACTTAATATTTGTTGAATCTTAATTAAGATCTTATAAGAATTCTTTTTTTTTGATATGTATTTTTAATGATAGAAAAACATTAATAAAATATTTAAATTTTTATGTTAACTAAGTGATTTCTCAGTTTTCAACTTTTTAAGCTTTTAATAGAATTAATTAGTGATGAAAATTATGTATTTGGTTGCCTTAATATTGAAAATAGATATCTATTTATTTCCTTCTTTAATCAGGAATACTTTTTTAATGCTAGAATTGTTGTTATTCAATAACTGTTTTTCTCTTTAGAGGTTTCAATATATTTTAGGCATAATCAATTTATAATATTAAAAAGATTGGCTCATGGATACATTTTTTTATTTTTAATATGTTGGAATTGTCTATACTATTTCTTTAGAGAATAGTGTGATCTGTCAATAGTGAGGTTTTTAAGTTTTTTGTTAGATATATTGAAGAATGTTTTATTAAATAGAATTCATTAATTCTAAGTAAAGTTAATACTATGTTATGACGCCATCATTTTATTTAAAATAATATTTTTTAAAATCTGATAAGAACTAAAAATAATTATCATTCGCCGATAAGTAACTCACTTAAATGAGTTTCTGTTGTAAGAGTAAAAAAACTTAATTTTGAAAGTCATACACCTTGATTTAAAAAGAAACGATATTTTTATTAATTGTATGTCCCGGATTATTTTCATAGTTTATTAAAAGTATTTTATTTGATAATAATAATTCTAATTTTAACTTTTAAAGGCTAGTAACAAGAAAAAAATATTTCTCTACCTTTTAAACCAATATATAATAATAATTTTTTTATGGTGGTAGGAGGAGGCGTTTTGAAGATTGCTTGAAAAAAAGATTTTCATTTGAATTTATTAAACATTCCAAATAAATGTACTGTTCAGATAAATATATAAATGTATATCATTCCAGAAATACATTACAAATTGTATGTAATTAAATTAAGCTATAGATAGGTAAAAGTAAGTTAATTTTTTATGAAAAAGTTAAAGTTCATACTTATAGAGTTAAAAATAGATATCTTAGTTCAGTCTTACACATTTATGAACTAATTTAGATTGTGAAATATTGTTTGACAACGCAAAAGTAGTATTTTATAAATATAATGAAATTGAAAGAATGGTCAGAGAGACTCTTTTAATTAATCATTTTAGATCGGGAACTTTTAATTAATCTAGTGAGAATTTTTTTTAATGCTGAAGATGATTTGCATTTGTTTTGAATTGTGTAGTTATATGTGAGTATGTATATATAACAGTTTTAAAGTATAGTAAAGGTAAATAATAAACAATAATATATAAATTAGCAAAGGTACTTTGGAGTACTTATATAATTATAATCAACTAAATATATGCGGATTAAAAAAATGGTTTTAACTTAAGACCTATTTTATTTAATAGGCATACCATGTATATTTTGTATTTTTTTTTTAAATTTAGTAATATCTCTATTACTGTAATATATATATATATATAAGTTAATCAAACCAAAATTTTAAGATTGTTTGTAAGTTCGGTAGCTGCTAAAAAAAATCTCCAGGTTCAATTCAGATTTAAACATTAGATCATAAACAAAGTAAACAGATGTTCCATTAACCATTATACACATTATGTATTTTCAACGCATCATATATATATATATATATACACATAACTACAACCATTAAATGTCTGTATTTTTAAATTATATAATAATAATTCAAACAAATATATTTAACACAGTATTCAAAATTAAATAATATATTCTTTACCAGAAGTACTTTCAATTGTTTCACTGACAATCTTTTTCAACTGTACAGAATTGTGGGAAATTTGAATAGATTGAATGATGGGTAATACAAGTTTTTATTTTTTGTACGTTTGTATTAACAGTTGAAAAAGATTGTCAGTGAAACAATTGAAAGTACTTCTGGTAAAGAATATATTATTTAATTTTGAATACTGTGTTAAATATATTTGTTTGAATTATTATTATATATATACACATGTGTGTTTATAACCAATGAAAAGCGCAGGCTTAGTTGCTAAAAAAAATCTCCAGGTTCAATTCAGATTTAAACACTAGATCATCATCAAAATAAGATGTTGCATTAACCATTATACACATCATATATTTTCAACGCATCATATATATATATGTGTGTGTGTGTGAGAGAGAGAGAGAGTTCGTGCGTGTGTGTGTATAACCAATGAAAAACGCAGACCTTTAGCACGCTCACAAGCAGATAATTACTAAGATTTTAAGTTGAAATCCACTTATAATTCAAACTATCTTTTATTATACATATTTTTTATTTAAAACATAAGGCAGGCCAGAGGTTTTAACACCTGATAAACTTAGAAATATTTGCCCGCATTTTAATTATGTATTAAAATCCTTACTATTTTATTTTAAAAGCGCCACATTTTATATATATATATATATAGAGAGAGAGAGAGAGATGCTTTTAGTCGGTATAATGACATCAAACACAAACTTCTAGACCATAGACCTTTTTTTTATGTACAATCTCATATAGACAAGAAAATATCTTACTTTGAACATTAATGTAACTAGTCACAAATAACATCTTTAGTACATTTTTGAGTATATATACTTTTAAAAGATCATAAGCTGACAAACTTCCAATGCAAAAATCAGGTTTTTTTTCCTACTATATATAATACGCAAAGATTTTTTTTTTCTTTGCAGTAAACTGAAATATTTATATAGCAGTTATCTTTAATAATTAAATTGATAAATATTATTTTTAATTTGTTCAGTTTATATGGGTATATTGATTATGATGAATTAGAAGAAGTTAACAGTTACAAATACCTTGGTCAGATTATTAATACAGTTGAAAACATAATGAAGGAAATTAATCATAGAATTAAACTTGGATGGAGTGCTTTTGGTAGAAATAACTTGATACTAAAAGGAAATATGCCTATGGGTTTGAAAAGGAAGGTTTTTAACAAATGTGGTTTACCAGTTCTTACTTATGGATCTGAGACATAGACACTTAATAGAAGAGCAATACAGAGACTTCAGACCACTCAAAGAAGTATGGAGAGATGTATGTTGGGAGTAACAAAAAGAGATCGAAAACGCAAAGTATGAGTAAGAAAACAAACAGGTGTTACTGACCTCATTGAAAAAATTAAAAGATTGAAGTGGAGTTGGGCTGGACATATTGCTAGAAGAGATGATAATAGATGGACATTTGAAATTTTAAACTGGATTCCAAGAGATTGTAAAAGACCCAGAAAGAGACCACATACATATTGCTAGAAGAGATGATAATAGATGGATATTTGAAATTTTAAACTGTATTCCAAGAAATTGTAAAAGACCCAGAAAGAGACCACATGTGAGATGGATGGATGAAATAAGAAAGGGTGCAGGGGTGATGTGGAGAAGAGAAGCTAAAGATCGGAGAAGATGGATTAAACTTGGAGATACCTTTATTCTGCAGTGGATTGATAATGGTTGATAATGATGATGATGATGATTGGTATATAATTTTTTATATAGTCTTATAGTAGATTTAGAAAATGTTGAATATCTATTTTTAAAATGTTTAAAAAATCTAACGCTTTGAGCCAGTTATACAAAGTTATCCTTTACTCTGCATGTAATTGACTTGAAAAAATAAAAATCAATTGTATATACTTTTAAAATATTTTTGAAATCCTTAAAATAGATTTTCATTGTTTTATATTAAATATGAAGTTATATCTTGAGTTAGTTGTCAATTTTATTTATTTATAGATTTTATTGTGAAAAATTTAACTATTGATAACTGGTGAAGAAATACGTTAGAGAATATAAGGAAATAAATCTGAATAGATATGAAGTAGTCCTTTTAATATTTAATTGCAGTTTGTAAAAGTTTAAAGTGAAAACATTGTCTTACAAATAAATTATTAACGAACATATGAAATGCTAAGAAAACTATTTGCAAAATATTTTTGTCATTTCCCCAAATAATATCATTCATATTGATCATTGCTTCTAAAGATTATTGCCCAATATTAATTTAAGCAACTTAAGTTAGCACCATGTTTTTTTTAGTCATTGTCCTTGCAGAAATTGTATTCAGTTTGGATTAAGTTTCTTACTAAGTGGAAAGTTGAAAAAAAATATATTTGTGAGTTCCATGAATAAAAATTAGTCATAAAAAAAAATTCAAGTTCTATAGCATTATTGAAAGAATAAACTTTTTTAAAATCATCTTTCTTATTAAATCAAGACCTTGCCATTATTTTGGGTTTTTCTGCATCTATTTTTTGTGATATATATCTTAAATGTTAGTTAGTGCTTTCCATGATATGATAAAGTTTTAAATCATTACAAATCAAATTTTGTATTCATCTTTAATTTTTAATACGATTACATTATTATAACTATTTTAAAATCTTCTTCAAGGTGTAAACTTTATGGGTATAATATTCAGTTACGTTTTTTCTCTCTTATAGGCACACCGCTGAGCTGAATGAGTGAAATAGAATGACTACATTTACTCTTATGATTGGTGTACTCGAGGCTGTATGAATGTTATATTTATCTTGACAGCAATCAGTAATTATTTTAATCTTGTAATTAAAGAATAATCTTCTTTCATATATTTAAATTGATCGTTTAAAAACCTATACTATAGAGATTAGAACCTTTACCGGTGCTGATATAGTACGCGCTCAGCGGCCATTTTGAATTTGAAAACACCCAAAAACACTGCTGGCACATGCAAGCGATAAATGACATCGACTAGAAACACTCAGTTTTCAAAAAAATAAATCGCCTAAGACACTACAATTAAAGAAGGGCGGTGTGAAGGCAGTACACTTAAAAAAAAAGTGCCGGAAAAACGTCACATTAAATAGCCTAAGGTGCTTGAGATGTTTTATCTTATGAATAAAATTCCTAATATATTACAAATTTTTCAATTGAGAGTGATCAACTTACTTTAAAAAAAAAAAACTTTAATATAATACAATCTTAACAACTGCTCAGTACTAAGCCTATAGTTAATCTTCATCTTGCATATATATTATAAAAAATGTATATTTCTTCCGTTTTTATGTCAAAGAATTATTTCTGTTTTTCTGTTCATTGTATCTTATAATGGAATAGCAGTGGTTTTATAATGAGAGTCAAATTTTGTGGAAAAAAAGGGATAATATAACGTGTTTTTATACTTTTATTTAATTTGTAATGAAACCATATATTTGTAGAGCTTTTGTTTTTTAAAATACTATTCAAATTATCACTTTATTTTATAATATATAAATACAGGTAGAATTTATATCCCTGGAGTTCAGATGTAATTATAGGGGATTTGAACCCAGACTTTCAAGCTCTCTTCATCTATCCAATCTATCTTATACAACCGATACACATGTACCACATGCATATAAAAAAGGAAATGATCTCCTATATATGTATTTCATGCTGAACCAGCACTCATCAATTGGTCCAGATTATCATCTTTCATACATATGTATAATCAATGCGTTTTTCACATATGTGTGGTCATGTGTAGCGGTTATATGAGAAAAATTAGATAGATGAAGGGAGCTTGAAAGTCTGGGTTCAAACTCCTTATAATTACACTTATTTTATCTAAAATTGAAAATAACGCTTAAGTGAACATAGTATTTTCTCAATCATTGATAATAATTAATCATTACATACTATTAAAAGGGATTTAAAATTAACCCGTCATTAATATAGCAAAATTCACCTAATACAATTATTATGATGACTGTGATAACAAGATTCACAATTAAATAATATAATTTTGTAATAATTAGAAATCAGTGAATATAATCCAGTAAATTATTGATAGTAATTTTGTTTAATTGCAGTAATTAAGCATTACTATATTATAAATCTGAGATCCAACAATTGGAACAAATTAAAAAAGAGTTTAAAAATTGATAGTCTGGAAAGGTGACAAAATTTAGGGGGGAAATATATTTATAAATGATTGGTGATTAGGATGTTGGAAATGAAAAGAAATAAAATATTGTTGATTATTATAATTTTAAAAGCTTACACGTGAATCATAGATAAAGTTTTAAGAATTCATTTATTTTTTATTACTAATATATTTTTAAACATAATATTTATGAAGGGGACTATAACCGTGGTTATTATCAGATAGGGTACACAGATATCAAATTGATTAAATTTTTGGTACCCAATTATAAAAAAAACTAGTTTTAATAGGAAAAACTGATTATAATTATTTATAGATATGCTACTTTTAACAAATTAAAAAATGGGGTAGTTTATTAATATAATATAATATAGTTACTGCAATAAATTAATTATATAGAGAGCTAATATTTTACCTATTTTATTGTATAGAAATAAAGCCGTTAGAAAAAATTCATTTAACCGTTGCGAGGAAATTCTATAAATATACTGAAGCGATCCTACGACCAATCAATCTATTTTTTAGTTATAAATAAATGCAATATTAATTGATTTCATCGAGAAAACGTGGCAGATAAAAGAATGCACGAGACCTATGATAAAGCAGTTTCGGATGGCTTTCAAAAAGAAGAGTTTGTTGCAAAAGAAATTAAAAGATAGCATATCGCAAAATATCAAACAGAATCAGGGACATCATATTATGATTATGGACATATTTCTCCTTCATGATTTGATTTCTATAGTCATCACAAAATCATATGTAGAGTATTTTTTCTGGAATTATAGTACCTATACTTCTTCGCAAGTGAATGTTAAAAACGTTAAAATTTTGAATAAAGTTCAAAAAATTATTAAGCTTGTTAATATTTAAATAAAAACTAAGATCATTGGTGAGAAAGTAAAGTCTTAAATATAATTAATTGTACTAGATAATCAATGTATGTATGGAATTGAAAAAATAAATGGCAAACTGGAAAAAACATTGAATATAATAAAACAAAGAAAATCAAAATAGATATTGGAAAATACAATGATAATTGTGAAAAAAAGAGAAACTATAATTAGAAATTAAAACAATCAACAGAACTGAATGGAAAATTTTTAAGAGCATCCAGGAAAAACAAAATGAAATACTATAACAATATTTTCAAAGATAATAAAAATTGAATCAAAATTGGAAAACAAACAGTTTTCATAAAATATTTAAGGTTAAATGTAAAGCAGTTTCTTCAATTAAATTGTCTGATAGGTGGAGATATTTTCTAACATAATAAAGATCAAATAAGCACGGAAGGAATATACGCCTCATTTACAGTAGAAATAGTGTTCTCCAAAACACATTTGTTAAGATATTCTACATAAAATATTCTTCAATAAAAAAATAATTAGGTAGTATTATTAATCTTGAGATTAGTGACAAAATGAAAGACTATTAGGTATGTTAACAATATTTTGCGAAAGACAGGTCAATAAAATGTTGTTTGATTAAATTATGCCAGTTAACAGGAGAAGCTGCTCATAACTTCCACATTAGACAAAATCTGTTTATATATATCACTAATTTCAACAGCACGTAATGGGAATTGATAAATGAAAAGTAAAGTTGTATTTGCAAGTTTATTAAAATGATTCGTTATGAATCTGATTACAAATAATTTTGAGTATTAAAACGAGAATATTGCATGCATATATATATATCAAAGAAATTGATTTTAGCAGATTGCAAAATACTATATTTAAACTTTTATACAAAGTGAGACAAAATTAATCTAATTATCAGTGGGAAAAATCAACTATTTTAAAGAAAAGTTGTACTATGATATCATTGTGTATGCCTGTACATAATTGAAAACTTTAGGAAGTAATGAAATGTCTATGTGTCTATTGATCATAAAAAGGCTTTCAGTTTAGCTAAACATGTTTGTTCAAAAATAAATGTGCTAGAACAATGTAACGCATTAGAAGTTTCAATTAAAATCATCTATTGGTAAACTATACTATTTTTATATAGAAAAAAGACATATAATGTATATTGTCAATCTACGTACTCGATGTGTAAACCCTATATATAATAATAAGAATCTAGATCAAATAAAAACCAAGTCTGAATCTAGAAATATAATTCTAAAAACATCAACTCATTCAGATATGATGATGAAAGCATACCTCATGTAAAAAGTAGTTGAGTTGAATCTTTCTATAGCAATGCTGAAAAATAGATTATGGCTAACAGTAATGATATCAAAAATAACAGAATCAGCAATTGACTTGAAAACTAATAGAAAAGATCAGAAAATGGTTGACATATTTTAACTTTTTGTAATAAAATAAGAGATTAGTTGTAGAACTAACATAGTGAAGACATTCAATTAAAATATAAGTTTTTAGATTCTGGTCTTATATTTGAAAACAAAAAAAAAAATAGCTGCTCAAGATATGGTGTCTCCTATAAGCCCATTTAGATGGATATATATATAACATCATTTAGCATACAAGCTTAAAGTGGTATCATTTTAAGGTTTGCTATTATTGAGATATAGATCTTTAAACAGAGGGTGTTACTGGATATTTGTAATTGTATGATGGTTTGTATATTTTCTACAATTATTTCAGTTAGTGTTAACAGTAACTTTCTTTTTTCATATATATATATATATATGAAAAAACAAATACAAGTTAATCACGTAACCTGCTATCACTTGTTATTTATGTCCAAAAGATGGCGCTATACCAAAACCGCCGAACAAGTGTAAGATTTGTTTTACATAAACGAAAAAAGAGTCAGAAATTAACTACCTCTTTCATTTGCTCACTCCCAGATCAGCTGATTTCAAGCTGGTTTGCTATCCTCAGTGGGAGATAGAGTATAGAAACTAGATCTAAAACACTGACTCTCAAGTGTTTATGCAAAACGTTTCTATCAGATTGCAAGCGTGAATTTTTCAGACCGGAAAAGTCTTCAAACCCAGCCTAGCAAGCTAGATATTTATATGGGTCTGATCTCAGTTCAGAATCACCATATAATCAAAGTCTCTGCAATATATATCATTGCAAGAAAACTCTAAAGGTACATTTATGAAAAAACAAATACAAGTTAATCACGTAACCTGCTATCACTTGTTATTTATGTCCAAAAGATGGCGCTATACCAAAACCGCCGAACAAGTGTAAGATTTGTTTTACATAAACGAAAAAAGAGTCAGAAATTAACTACCTCTTTCATTTGCTCACTCCCAGATCAGCTGATTTCAAGCTGGTTTGGTGATTCTGAACTGAGATCAGACCCATATAAATATCTAGCTTGCTAGGCTGGGTTTGAAGACTTTTCCGGTCTGAAAAATTCACGCTTGCAATCTGATAGAAACGTTTTGCATAAACACTTGAGAGTCAGTGTTTTAGATCTAGTTTCTATACTCTATCTCCCACTGAGGATAGCAAACCAGCTTGAAATCAGCTGATCTGGGAGTGAGCAAATGAAAGAGGTAGTTAATTTCTGACTCTTTTTTCGTTTATGTAAAACAAATCTTACACTTGTTCGGCGGTTTTGGTATAGCGCCATCTTTTGGACATAAATAACAAGTGATAGCAGGTTACGTGATTAACTTGTATTTGTTTTTTCATAAATGTACCTTTAGAGTTTTCTTGCAATGATATATATTGCAGAGACTTTGATTATATGGTGATTCTGAACTGAGATCAGACCCATATAAATATCTAGCTTGCTAGGCTGGGTTTGAAGACTTTTCCGGTCTGAAAAATTCACGCTTGCAATCTGATAGAAACGTTTTGCATAAACACTTGAGAGTCAGTGTTTTAGATCTAGTTTCTATACTCTATCTCCCACTGAGGATAGCAAACCAGCTTGAAATCAGCTGATCTGGGAGTGAGCAAATGAAAGAGGTAGTTAATTTCTGACTCTTTTTTCGTTTATGTAAAACAAATCTTACACTTGTTCGGCGGTTTTGGTATAGCGCCATCTTTTGGACATAAATAACAAGTGATAGCAGGTTACGTGATTAACTTGTATTTGTTTTTTCATAAATGTACCTTTAGAGTTTTCTTGCAATGATATATATTGCAGAGACTTTGATTATATGGTGATTCTGAACTGAGATCAGACCCATATAAATATCTAGCTTGCTAGGCTGGGTTTGAAGACTTTTCCGGTCTGAAAAATTCACGCTTGCAATCTGATAGAAACGTTTTGCATAAACACTTGAGAGTCAGTGTTTTAGATCTAGTTTCTATACTCTATCTCCCACTGAGGATAGCAAACCAGCTTGAAATCAGCTGATCTGGGAGTGAGCAAATGAAAGAGGTAGTTAATTTCTGACTCTTTTTTCGTTTATGTAAAACAAATCTTACACTTGTTCAGCGGTTTTGGTATAGCGCCATCTTTTGGACATAAATAACAAGTGATAGCAGGTTACGTGATTAACTTGTATTTGTTTTTTCATAAATGTACCTTTAGAGTTTTCTTGCAATGATATATATTGCAGAGACTTTGATTATATGGTGATTCTGAACTGAGATCAGACCCATATAAATATCTAGCTTGCTAGGCTGGGTTTGAAGACTTTTCCGGTCTGAAAAATTCACGCTTGCAATCTGATAGAAACGTTTTGCATAAACACTTGAGAGTCAGTGTTTTAGATCTAGTTTCTATACTCTATCTCCCACTGAGGATAGCAAACCAGCTTGAAATCAGCTGATCTGGGAGTGAGCAAATGAAAGAGGTAGTTAATTTCTGACTCTTTTTTCGTTTATGTAAAACAAATCTTACACTTGTTCGGCGGTTTTGGTATAGCGCCATCTTTTGGACATAAATAATAAGTGATAGCAGGTTACGTGATTAACTTGTATTTGTTTTTTCATAAATGTACCTTTAGAGTTTTCTTGCAATGATATATATTGCAGAGACTTTGATTATATGGTGATTCTGAACTGAGATCAGACCCATATAAATATCTAGCTTGCTAGGCTGGGTTTGAAGACTTTTCCGGTCTGAAAAATTCACGCTTGCAATCTGATAGAAACGTTTTGCATAAACACTTGAGAGTCAGTGTTTTAGATCTAGTTTCTATACTCTATCTCCCACTGAGGATAGCAAACCAGCTTGAAATCAGCTGATCTGGGAGTGAGCAAATGAAAGAGGTAGTTAATTTCTGACTCTTTTTTCGTTTATGTAAAACAAATCTTACACTTGTTCGGCGGTTTTGGTATAGCGCCATCTTTTGGACATATATATATATATATATATATATATATATATATATATATATATATAAATACAGTAATCAGATATATTTTTTAAATTTTATCCACTTAGGAATGCTTTGCTTTTGACTATTATGGTAATCTTTGTCAACTAACACTTTGAAAGGTTAACCTTCCCACAAATCCATGATCTTAACATTTTGCCTGCTTGTTAATTAAGTCTGTTTGTATTTGTATAATAATATATCTTTTTTATTTTTATTTTGTTATTCTTTTCAATTTGCAATATTTTAGCATTATTGTAATTGAAGTTAAAACCATAAATACATGAATTATTATGGTAATGAAAAACGGATACTGAAACATTATTATCTACTTTGCAATTTTGATTGGATAGCTCAACTCTTTTTAACAACAGCAAGTGCTCTTTAGTTCTTTTTTCCAATGTACATCTTGATTCACCTATATATCCATTGCCACACCCACATATCCATTTATAAATGATACAATTTTATTTATAAATGAGTTTTTATCTTTAGAATTATTTATTAAATTGTTTAATGTAGGATAAGTGGATAACTTATTTAAAATATATCCGATTATTGTATTTATAATTATTCATTTATATAATTATGTATATTACTTTGAAGAAATGCAAACATCGAATTACAATATATATATATATATATATATATCTTGACAAATGTAAAAAAATATTAATGTTCTTGAATTGCATTTTTTCCAAATACTTTTGAGACTATCGTCACAGTAAAACATTTGAACAGGTAAATATTTGATAAATGACTAAATTAAAATTCTCCTAATTATTAAAGGATATAATTTATTTAAAAAGTTTTTAATCTTGGTGTGTATGAAGAGCAAAAAATAGAATACGGTCATTATGGAGAAAAATTAACTCTATCTTTACAATAATGAATTTGTTTTTCACAATATTTAACAGTAAAACAGGTGGCCAGTCATTTTAAGAAAAAAAGCTATTTGTATAATCTCAACAGATGGCCTAATAAAATTTGTTGCAATTAAAATGTTTGCTTAATATCCGTTTATATCTGATACAAAATATAATAAGGAAAACAAGTACCACAAATTTTCTTTTTATTTGAATATGCTAGGGGTTGCCAAACTTTTTTGATCATGGACCCCTATATAATTTTTCGAAATCTCCATCGACCCCCATAAAAGTAATGTTCAGTTAATTAAAATAAAACTATCTATTAGGTATTGTGTTTGTACATTTATTTTATGATTTAAACATTTATTAAAGTAATTTTACATAGTGTAACAATAGTTTTATGAAAAATATCTTAATGTTAAAATTTAAATACCTTAATATTTATTAAATAATAAGTAATTATAAATAAGTAAAAATAATAAGTAAAGTAACTACAGTATTGCTTTTTAATTAATGAGATGGGTGTGCCTGGTGTTTTTTTGCAAGGTTCGCTATATTGGGTTCGAAATTGGTCAATTTTAATCTTAAATCCCCTCGAAACTCCACATTTAATTTATTTCTGTACTTAGTTAAGATTGAATTTATGTGACTGAAACTGGCTTCAACCATTTAGGAACTTGGAAACGTCAGCATAAATGGCTGAGCTATTTCGTAAAGTTTTACATATTTTTGCATTATATTTATATTTGTCCAAAATTTGCTTATTTTTTAATTTTTAAGAAGTGTCTTTGCTTCAAGATCCGATAATAATTCAGCAAGCTCATCTTGCAGGTTGATGTCCACATTTTTCATTTGAGTGGAAAATGGCGCAATAATCCATTCAGGGATGTCAGTGTTTTCCAAATCAACAAAGCACAGTTTAAAATCATCGCTTAATTTTTGAAGATGACTTGTGTATATTTTCAAGTCTTCTTTTTTTATTTCTAATTGTCACAGATTTGAAAACTACTGATAATCCTTACGTAGCAATAAATTATGTAAATAAATTTAATTTTACTTGGAAGCCTAAGAGTATTGTCCGAGCTTGGATAATTGTTACATCTTTTCCTTGCAGCTTTGTTTGGACATCATTAAATTTTCCAAATAAGTCTGCTAAATAAAAAATATGGTTCTTATTGTTTTGGAGTTCATCACTCAGAACAGCATTTATTTCGCTGAGAAATTCTTGTCGTGGAGTCAAATAACTCAACAAGCCATTGCAAGCATACACCTCTAGACAACCATCTAACTTCAGTGTGCAGAAGTAATTGGTTAAATACCTCATCGTTTTCCTCACAAAGTTTGGAAAATAATCTTGATTTAAGAGGTTGGGCTTTAATTTGAGTGATACCCTTAATACAAAACTGTAAAGCTTTATGTAACTCTGGACTAAGATATTTTGCTACTAAGTTGTTTCTATGCAACACACAATGAATAGTATGTATACCAGGCACTTTTTCTTTGAGAAATCTAGAAAAATCTCGGTAACATCCTACCATAGCAGGTGCACCATCTGTGGCTACTGCTATTATATTTTCAAGTGGAATGTCATATTTATTTAAATATTCTTGTAAACGTCTAAAAATTGTCACTCCTTTTCCATCAGTTTCAAGATATTTAGCAAATAAAAATTCATCAATGACTTGTCCTTTCATTTTACTGAAATATCTAATGTACACCATAAGAATAGCAGAAGTGCCAAAAACAGATTCATCAAGTTGAATAGAGAACTTGCAATTTTTTTAGCTCCGAAACTACCGCATTTTCTGTTTCTTCTGCCATTTTGTCAATACGCCATTTTACAGAATTTGCACTTAATGGCAAGGACATTAAAACATTAACAGAGTCTTTTTTCATTACATTCTCAATGACATCTTTAATTTCAGGTATAACAATTTTTTCAGCGAATGTGTGTAGTTTTCCCCTATTTGTTATATTAAGCGAAATATTGTATGAAACTATTAATCCTCCTTCAGTTTCAACTTCAGTAGACTGCTTGGTGCTTATCTTATAGATAAAGATGCCATTCGATGGCACCATTTTTACACTAAAACTATAAAATATGATCATTCCTGGGCCATTAATTATAATTATTTTGATGTGTTTTTTTGTAATGCGAAAATAAAAACAAAAGAAAATCGTCTTTTTTAAATATTATTTAATTTTAAATATTATTTTTTATTAACGTATACAAATTAAATGATAATAATAAATATAAAATAAAATAAACAAATTACAATTTGATTCATGTTTTTTAGTTTGCTTTATTAGAAAAATCAATTTTCTATCGGATATTTTTTTACTGGGGTTACGACTTTTTTTGCTTTTGTTGTTTAAAAACTCATAATCGGAATAAAAAGTAAAATTTCTTAGTCTTCCTTTTACATTTTATTTCTACAGAGAAACAGATATTATTGTGTTATCGCTATTTTTTACTTTTTTAGTCTTTATTTTATTTTTTTTTTTTTTTTACAGACAAACAGATATTACTGCTATTTTTTATTTTAAACAGAATGACAACAAAAAGTAAAAGTTGTTAGGGTTAGGTTTAGGATTAGTTTTAGGGTTAGTTTTAGGGTTAGGTTTAGGGTTAGTTTTATGGTTAGTTTTAGGGTTAGTTTTAGTGTTAGGTTTAGGGTTAATGTTCTGTTGTTTAAAGTATATTCAACAAAGTATAACAGTAGTCAGAGAAAAGAAAGAAAGTAAACCTTTTTTAAACAACAACAAACACATATATATAAATAAAATGTCTTCTTTACTTATTAACTATGTTTATAATATATGCTTTTTATGAAAGTTAAAAAAAAAGTTTATAATTGTACTTTTCTTACTGGATATTTTTGTGTTACAGCTATTTTTTTCTTCAAAAATAATAGCAACAATGAAAATACATTTCCGCTTTTATTATGTGTGTTTGTAAGCTTTTAATTGTATTTATGCAGTTTTTGTTATACCTTGAAAATTAAACATGTTACATTTTATTATTGTTGTTTTGTGTTCCCCGCTTTTTTTTTTTTTTTTGATTTCAAAAATAATGACAACAAAAATTAAAACTTGTTACAGTTTATTTTTTAAACTATAAACAACAATAAAATAATGAGTTTTTAAAAACAAATTGATAACTTTTGAAGCTTTTATACAATAACAACTATAAAAATTAAACATTAACATATTTAAAAAGTAAAAATAAATACAACAACAAAAATTTAATATTTTCTAAATACACACGCAAATACCTCATTTTTTAATATAAAAATTACAAAACTTAAACATTTGTAAATAAAAATAAGTCAAAAGAATAACAAACAACAACTCTTAAAAATATTTAAAATAACTTAGACTTTAGACGCTACTTCAAGAATCGTATTGGGAGTGGTGAGTCAAAAACATCTCTAAAAGAATGGCCAAGTAAACATCTTCATCCTTGTGTAGACATTGCCACATAAATTCTGAAAGGTAGTTTGACAGAACTTGCCAGTGAGTTCCATATTCTTTCTTGTTTTTCCATTTTAAAAGTCTCCAAAGTTGCTCGATGGTCTGAGTGTGAGCGCCTGTGGAAGGCTCCACAAAATTGTAGGTGTGATTAACTGTCATATGATGGAACCCTGACACCTCAAGATCTGCAGTCTTATAATCTTTCCAACAGTCTGAAAAGATAGTCGATCTGACCTTGATGTTGTCTTTTAGCGCTTGCAAAAGTGTTGCTGCAGATCGGCAAGAAATACATTTTAGAAAACATTTCTCGTGGCATACACCTACAAAAATTCACTGTTGAGGTAGGATTCTTTCCTGATGATTTTTTCTCCTACTAAACAGTTTCATCAACTTCAACTGTCATACCGGGCCTGCAAATTTGACAGCAGGCTCACGCTGACAGACTCTCAGAACACAGCTCCTACAGGCTGTTTGTCCAATGTAAAATGGCACATCATCCGATACTCAGTTCTATCTGAATGGCTTGAATAGTCAGTTGTTCATGGCTCCAGTAATATATAACTCATAAAGCTTTAAAAAATGAAATTCTGGATCCATTGAACCAAGTATGCTTTCTAATGGAGCACGTTCATTTGCATGAATGCAACGGACAGTGAAATTGAGTGACTCCTTTATAAAAAAATATCTTCATGGATGATCCATAATTGCATTTCTTTGAATGTAGAAGCACATTCATTGTTTGCAAATAGGATACAGCATTATATTCTGTTGTTGGTAAATCATCGAATCTAACAACATGTGTGATTTCTTGCGCCATATTATTTATGTCATGGAAGGTTATGAATAGTACATTACTTAATGTGTTACCTAATTCCAACTCACTTTACCCATATATCTTGTCAACATTTTCCCAATTAAAACTTCAATACAGTATGGTGTAAAAAGTCTGATAATTATTACTTTAGAAAATCTGAACATTTAAATACTTTAAAATAAAAATAAATTCAATGAAAACAACATTTCCATCCAATTCAAATACACACACCCTCTCACCAAGCTGTAACAATGGTATAAACTGTGTGAATTCGGAAAATGTATTTGCTGCGATGCAACATACATGCTGTACCATGATGCGACTTAGCGGCCTGAAATCTGTAGCACAACAAAAAAGTTGTATTATAGAAAATGCGAGTTCGAATGTGTCGGCCACAGAAACAGCATTTTTATGTGTTTTAGCAGAAAAATTGCACCATAGAGCGGCATCTTTAGCTATAAGACTAGAACCGACTGCTTCATAAAACTTTTTATAGTTGGTCAACATATGACTTTTTCTTTAAGTTTTTTAAAAAATTCAAGTTCTTTATTTTTTTTCTCTGAGTGAATCATTTCAAGATAATTTTTCATTTTTGATGGTTTCATGTAGTCATTACGAAAAGTTTTTTCGCATAGAAGACACATAGGAATCGTTTCATTTGTCGATGAACAAATAAATCCAAATTTCAAATAATCCATTTGTTTTTAGAAACTGAAGCTGCCATTTTTTAATTAGGGTTTTATAAATAAGTTTAAAATACGTTGGTATACTATACTAATCCATATTATTAATATTTACCTTCTTTTTTACATGCATTGATAATTAAAGTTGATATCTAAACTAAATGAATAGTTTTATAGAAACTATAACTAATTATCCAATACTATAAAAGTAATAATAATGATACTGCAAATATTTAACACTGGTCACAATTTGCAAAGATAGATGAAACTGCATATGATATTTGCGTTTGTAACATCAACACTCGTGATATTTGGACAAGTGCACATATGCATATGACTCATAAGCCAGAAGTGCAGAGTTCACACCACTGCATGCTGGTATGTAAATACTTGTTTCACCCGAATAAATATATGTTTATTAATTTATTTTCTATAAAAAAACTGATATTAAGTCAATTATAAAAACATTCACAAATTTTACATACACAGTTAGGTATGAGTGATTTGCATATTAATAATTGTTTTTCCTTCGACCCCCTGGCTCAGATCAACCCCAACTTTTGTTAAATACACCCCTGGGGGTCTATATAGACCACTTTGGTGACCTCAGGTCTATGCATTGAATTATTTTATCTTCTCTAATGTAGCTAGGGCTAAACATTGTATACACATTCTACATATTTTATTTATTTACCATTATATCTAACGTTTAATGCTTTATATAATTCTAAACAATATTGATTTCCATTTGTGTGCTTTCCTTACATACCAAGTTGATCAATTGATTGTTAAATTTGGTGCCTAAAGTGTGGCCTGAATAAGACCATTTACTTGAATTTACCATTACTATATATATATATATATATAGTAATGGAGATAGGAAGAATATACAGATATCAAACTTATATATATATATATATATATATATATATATATATATAAA
The DNA here is from genome assembly GCA_028023455.1 of Epiperipatus broadwayi. Classification (NCBI taxonomy): domain Eukaryota; kingdom Metazoa; phylum Onychophora; class Udeonychophora; order Euonychophora; family Peripatidae; genus Epiperipatus; species Epiperipatus broadwayi. Next base: position 1,006,693 of record JAQFVV010000195.1, on the reverse strand, counting down.
TTAAGTTTGATATCTGTATTTTTTCCAAAATATATGTAATATTCAAATCAATATATATATATATATATTAAAATACAATAAAATTCACATAAATTATAGTTATTTTATTTGAAATACTTTCGACTATACATCTTGTAGTCTTTATCAATTATATAACACTGAATAATCAAAACAAGACTTTCTTTCACAATACCCAAAGTTCAAATTAGTTTAGTTTAGTTCTCCCACAATTTTGTTATTTTAACATTTGATGATTTCTTGAAATCAATATAGCCTCTCTTATTTTACGTTTATTGTAATATGCATAATTTTTATATTTTTATAATCAAATTTAAATTCATATTGACAAGATTTATTATGATCAAATATAACAGATGATGGTTTATTTACATCCTTTCCTGAGTGTTTTCTTTTTGAATTCTATTATATACAAGGATATGCTCTTTTATTCTCTTCTCCAATGTACATTTAGATTCTCCATATCAATTTATATATAATACAATTTTGATTAAAATTTGAATTTTAAATTTTAGAGTTATTAAGTAATCTATTTGTGTTATTTGTTGAGAAAAAAGCAATATGACACAAACCATTATAAATTCTCATAATAAATTTAACCTGCTCATCCGATATAAATGGCATTAAAATTCATTTCATTTTAATATTATTTTTATTTTTAGTTTCATTATATTGTTGATTCCTTTTAAATTTTTTAAAAAATATTAGTAATAACATTTTTATTATAACCAATTTTCAACAAATCATTAACAAATAAATTTACATTTTTATTTTATCACTAGAATATTTGTATAAATTTTCATTTCAAAATAAGAATGACTTTAACCCAGACAACTTATGACTTACAGATACATATGATTCATATGAAATAAAACCTCTAGTTTCAACTGACATAGAATATCCAAATTGTATTCATTATGTATAAGTCAAATATCCAAGAATTTTATGGAATTATATTTTTCTTGAGTTATAACCCACTTTATATTCTTAATCTGATTTAATTCATTAAATAAATTGATTATTGTATCATATTTTCCACAAATAAAAACAACATCTACATATCTCTGATATATTTTAATTTCTTGATATTTCAATTGCTTTAAGATTTTTCTTTTGTAAATTGATATAACAAGATGAAAAATTTGAGCCACAGCAGGAAGACCCATTGACCAACCATAACTCATTTTATAATATTTATTATTAAAATTAACATAAATATTTTTATCAATAAACTAATACTTTTATAATAAAATTTATAATATCAGATTTTATATCTTTTGAAATAAGAGCATTATAAATAATATTAATTGACTATATTCGATCTATTGATCCAAAGATTTCACTCATATCGAAAATACAAATTGTGTTATGTAATTATATATTTATATTCTTAATTTTATTCACAAAATCAAATGATGATGAAATAGTATATTCTCCAAAACCTAAAATATCTTGAAGTAATGATTCATTATATCTGCACGTTTGATGGTAATATGCACCTCCAAAATCAACCATCAATCTTAATGGATAATTTTCTTTATGTAGCTTTATATTTGATAATATCCTTGGACAAATAGCCGATGGTGAATATAAATTATAATATATATAACTATCAATAATTTTATTACTATTTTTTATTAAAATTTCATTTATAAATTTTGTGCGAAATGTATCTATATTTATTATTTCATTTTTTTAAAATATAAGCTTTTTCATTTTATTCATAACTTTTTCTTTATATTTTGCTCTCGTAATCAACCATATTCAAAGATCTTTATCTTCGTCTAAACACACTAAGTTATTATTTAATAGAAAACTTTTAAATTTATTAATATGACATAACCATTTATCATTCCTATTATAATTATTTTTTTTATATTTAACTTCTTTAACAATATTATTACAAATATTGGAATCACATTTAATTAAACTAAATGAATATTCTACTGCAGAATTTAATTCAAGATTACAATCTTTCCATCTACCACCAACATATTTCGATCCAAAATTTAAAATATATTTTTGATTGAACTCCAAATTTATATCAGATAGGTATACATAATTTTGATCACCCATTATATCAGAAAACTTTTTATGAAACAAATGTTCAATTTTCTTGTCAAATTTATCAACTTTTTTAAATAAAATTTATCAAAGAATTTTTGACAAAAATACTTGAAGTTATACCAATCATCACAATTTTTAATTGATATAAAATAATTTAAAACCGTTAAATATTTCCCTGAGGTGAAATAGCAAAAATTTACACTGCTCAATTATATTTTTTTAAATAATACTTTTTATATGCTTAGTAATTTTATCTGATAGTTTGGAATATCTATTTATTTTTAATAAACAGCATATCAGGAAAACTTCTAAACCACGACAGGCAATTAAAAATTGTAATCTTCATTTTAATATAATAATCTTCAACATTACCTTACACCAGTGTTTCTCAACCTGTGGTACATGTACCACTGATGGTACGCGAGTTGCTGGTTGGTAGTACACGAAAAATAATCAATAATGGTGGACATAAAAAAAAATTAAATCATAAAAATATAGAAACGTTTTTTCTTATAATTCATAAAAATTATTTTAATTAATAATATTATACAGTAAAGTTGTTAATATATACAGTCGATAACGATCTTTAATGTTAATGATAAAATTGAAAGTATGATTAAGAAATTAGATTTTTGGAAACAGTAATATATATAAGTATCAAAAACAATCAACTGGAAGTATTTGAAACTCTACATATTTTTTTGTTCGAAAATAAGGTTAGTCTGTCTCAAGATATACGAGGAAATATAATAGTACATTTAACAGGATTAAAATTGTCTTTCATGGAATATTTTCCAAAACCCGAAAACACAAATGATAATTGGATTTCAAACCCCTTCTATGCAGAAAATTTAGAAAAAGCTACATCATTATCAATAAAGGATAAAGAAAATTTAATAGAATTATCATGTGACAGAACTTTACAAGTAGAATTCAAACGACACAATCTAATTAATTTTTGGTTAAACATTAAAAAATATGAACAACTTTCTGAGAAAGCTCTTAAATTATTATTACCATTTACTAGTATGGAATTAATAGGAAGAGCTTTTTCTTTATATATTTTTTAAAAAAGTATCGAAACAGATTGAACGCAGCTGTAGACTTAAGGGTATACCTCGCATATCTTTGAACCAAATTTCAAAAAATTATGTTGTTCAAAACAAGCACAAAGATCTCATTAAATTTATTTTATAAAAATATTTGATTATGATAAGAAAATATACTAATTGTTTTTTTATAATTTTGTGTTTTTATTAAAACCATTTATTAGTAAATGAAATATGACAAAATAGTAGATAAATAATGAGTCGGATCAAGGAAAATCAATCTAAATTATTTAATTTGAAAGAATGTATCAGAAAAGGATCATACCCAAAAATTACACTCTTATTAATTCTTGATCATCTATTGTGGATTACTAGATGTAAGCTAGTATTTAATCATCAAAATTTTAATCCTATTAACTTCATGATGAACAATATAAAGAAACTAAGAACAAGAAATAGCCTGATAACCCCTGAGGTTATTTTTACCATGACTTGGGACATGCTGGATTTATCCTCTCCATGGCCCAACCAATAGCAAGATGCGCTGAAAAAGAGAAAACAGACTCAAATTCGGGAAAACCAAATGAAGGAATGAGAAAACACTTTGAACAAAATATGTACCAAATAACCTTTAATTTAATAATGTAATCTTTAATAAATTATTTTGAAAAAAATATGAAACTTTGAACAAACACATACATATAAATATGTTACAGTGTGTTTATAATTTCAGTGAGTTTATAATCTGGTGTGATGTTTAGGCATGTTTGAATGTAATTTGTCTCATTATGAGATGTGAATACATACATGGTAACCCTATAATATTTATAATGCAAATAAAATAACACCCTCACAATAACAAATTTCACAAAATACAATCATTTTTACAAAGTGGTACAATTTAGCATGATGTACTACCAAGTGGTATGTGAGCCAAAAAAGGTTGTGAAACACTTTTAAACTCCACATTTTATTTAATTTCTTTAAATCCATTATATATGTAATAAATTATGTTTGATGTCTGTATTTTTTCCAAAATATATGCAATATTCAAATCAATATATATATATATATATATGTAGTAAAATTCACATAAATTATAGTTATTTTATAAGTACTTTGAACTATACATCCTGTAGTCTGTATCATCTATAACACTGAATAATCAAAACGAGACTTCCTTTCACAATCCCCATAGTTCAATTTAGTTCAGTACATTACCAATATAATGAAACTAAAAATAAAAATAATACCAAAATGAAATGGATTCCAATGCAATTTATTTTGGATGAGCAGGTTAAGTTTATTATGAGAATTTATGTTTTGTGTCATATTGCTTTTTCTCCAGAAATAATACAAATAGATTACTTAATAACTCTAAAATTCAAAATTCAAATTTTAATCAAAATTGCATTATATATAAATTGATATGTAAATCTGGCTGACAATATATTGATGAATCTAAATGTACATTGGTGAAGAGAATAAAAGAGCATATGCTTTTAGATAATAGAATTCAAAAAGAAAAACAGTCAGGAAAAGATGTAAATAAATATTCATCTGTTATATTTGATCATAATAAATCTTGTCAATATGGATTTAAATTTGATTATAAACTATAAAATGCAAATTGAACATTGCCACAATAAATGTAAAATAAAAGAGGCTATTTTGATTTCAAGAAATCATCAAATGTTAATGAATCAATATAACAGAATTGTGGGAGAACTTAAGTAAACTAAACTGAATTATGGATATTGTAAAAGGAAGTCTCGTTTTGATTATTCAGAGTTATATAGTTGATAAAGACTACAAGATGTATAATTGAAAGTATTTCTAATAAAATAACTATAATTTAGGTGAATTTTATTGCATTTTAATATATATATATATTGATTTGAATATTACATATATTATGGAAAGAAAACAGATATCAAACTTAATTTCTAACATATATAATGGATTTAGAAAATTAAATAAAACGTGGATTTTAAAAGAATGGGGTAAGGTAAAGTGAAGATTATTGCATTAAAATCTAGATTAAAATTTTTAAATGCCTGTTGTGATTTAGGAGTTTCCCCGAATTGCTGTTTATTAAAAATAAATAGATCCTCCAAACTATCATATAAAATTACTAAGCATATAAAAGGTATTATTTTAAAATATATAATTAGGCAGTGTAATTTTTTGCTATTTCATCAGTGGAAATATTTAACGGCTTTAAATTATTTTATATCGATGAAAAATTGTGATGATTGTTTTAACTTCAAGTGTTTTTGTCAAAAATTCTTTGATAAATTTTATTTTAAAAAAAAGTGGATAAATTTAAGAAGAAAATTGAACATTTGTTTCATAAAAATTTTCCAGATAAATGAATGAGTGAAATTATGTGAACATATCTGGTATAAATTTGGAATTCAATCAAAAATATTTTTTAAATTTTAAATCAAAATATGTTGGTAGTAGAAGGATTGATTGGAATCTTGAATTAAATTCTGCTGTAGAACATTCATTTAATTTAATTAAGTGCAATTCTAATATTAATAATAATATTGTTAAAGAAGTTAAAAATAAAAAATTCAATTATAATAGGAATGATAATGGTTATGTCAAATTAATAAATTTAAAAGTTTTCTATTAAATAATAATTTAGTGTGTTTATTAAAAGATAAAGATCTTTGATTGTGCTACGAGAGCAAAATATAATGAGAAAGTTATGGATCAAATGAAAACGCTTAAATTTCAAAAAAGTGAAATAATAAATATATATATATACATTTCGCATGAAATTTATAAATGAAATTTTAATAAAAGCTAGGAATAAAGCTATTGATAGCTATACATATTATAATTTATATCAATCATCAGCTATTTGTCCAAGGACATTTTCAAAAGTAAATCTACATAAAGAAAATTATCCATTAAGATTGATGGTTGATTTTGGTGGTGCAAATTATTACCAAACACATAGATATATTGAATCATTACTTCAAAATATTTTAGGTTTTGAAGAATATACTGTTTAATCATCGTTTGATTTTGTAGATAAAATTAAGAATATAAATATAAGGTTACATGACACAATTTATACTTTTGATATAAACCAAATATATAGATCAATAGATCGAATAGAGTCAATTAATATTATTTATAATGGTCTTTTTTCAAAAAATATAAAGTCTGATATTATACATTATATTATGAAAGTATTACAGTTTATTGCTAAAAATATTTATGTTAATTTTAATAATGAATATTATAAAATGACTTATGATTGGCCAATGGGTCTTCCTGCTGTGGCTCAAATTTTTAATTTTATTATATCAACTTATGAAAGTAAAATCTTAAAGCAATTGAAATATCAAGAAATTAAAGTATATCATAGGTATTCAGATCATATTTTTATTTGTGGAAAACATGATATAATAATCAATTTATTTCATGAATTAAATCAGATTAAGGATATAAAATGGGTTATAACTCAAAAAAATACAATTCCATAAAATTCTTGGATATTCTAGTTATACATAATGAATAAAATTTGGATTACTCTGTCAATTAAACTAATTGAAACTAGAGGTTTTATTTCATATGAATCACATGAACCTATAAGTCATATGTTGTCTGGATTAAAGTCATTCTTACTTCGAAATAAAAAATTATGCAAATATTCTAATGATAAAATAAAAGATGTAAATTTATTTGTTAATGATTTGTTAAAAATTGGTTATAACAAAAATGCTATTAGTAATATTATTAAAAAAATTTAAAAGGAATCAACAATATAAAACTAAAAATAAAAATAATATTAAAATAAAATGGATTCCAATGCCATTTATATCAGATGAGCAGGTTAAGTTTATTGGGAGAATTTATAATGGTTTTTGTCATATTGCTTTTCTTTCAACAAATAATACAAATAGATTACTTAATAACTCTCAAATTTAAAATTCAAATTTTAATCAAAAATGTATTATATATAAATTGATATGTAAATGTGGCTTACAATATATTGGTAAGTCTAAATATACATTGGAGAAGATAATAAAAGAGATATGCTTTTATATAATATAATTCAAAAAGAAAAACAGTCATGAAAAGATGTAAATAAACCTTCCTCATCTGTTATATTTGGTCATAATATATCATGTCAATATGGATTTAAATTTGATTATAAAAATATAAAAGTTATGCAAATTGAATGTTGCCTGCCACAATAAAATAAAAGAGGTTATGTTGATTTCAAGAAATTGTCTAATGTTAAATGAATCAGCAATCATCAAATGTTAAAATAATAGAATTGTGAAAGAACTAAACTAAATTGAACTATGGGTATTGTAAAAGAAAGTCTAGTTTTGATTATTCAGTGTTATATAGTTGATAAAGTCTACAAGATGTATAGTCAAAAGTACTTCTAATAAAATAACTATGTGAATTTTACTGTATTTTAATATATATATATAATGTTTTCACGCTTACATGATGTAGATAAATTATAACTTTTTGGTCTGTACCATGTATTGTTTTCCATTAAACACCGATATTTTGATGGACTAGCAACTGCCATTATCAAGGTTAACTTTTGAAAGAAGAACCGTTAGATCTTAAAAAATAATGTGACTGTTTGTGAGATGAGAAGTGAGATTCAATTTCAGCATTCACAATATGAGGCTTATCAAAATGTTTATTTACAGTATTTTTTCCTATTAATTTTAAGTTAATATTAGATAAAATGAGAGGCTTCCACATAGCTGGAATATGTTGTGCTTCATCAGCCTTATTTAGAAACTGGTCACAAACCTAATTTTGACAATACAAAAATACTTGCTAATTTGGAAAGATATAATTTAAGAACCATGAGAGTCAATTGAAATATTAAAGAAACCTACTGCTTTAAATAGAGCTGATGAAGCACAACATATTCCAGCTATATGGAAACCTCTCATTTTATCTAATATTAACTTAAAATTAATAGGTAAAAATGCTGAGGGAAATAATAATTTTGATAAACCTCATATTGTGAATGCTGAACTTGAATCTCATTTCTCATCTCACAAACAGTCACGTTATTTTTTAAGATCTAACGGTTTTTCTTTCAAAAGTTAATCTTGATAATGGCGGTTGCTGGTCTGTAGAAATATTGGTATTTAATAAAAAACAATACATGGTACAGCCCAAAAAGTTATAATATATATATATTATAATGATCCAGAGAATATGAGACTTAACATAATCTGCACTACAAGGTGCCACTAGGCATTTGAACCTAGAAAATTTATAAAGTAGGCAGATACGTAAGTCAAAAAAAATTTTTATTTTATTTTATATATTTTGATTCCGGTCATTAGCCCATTGTCACTAGCTCAGTGGAATAGCAGAGATTTATATTTTATAATACATTCTTATCTAAGAATATATAAAAAAGAATAAAATAAGCCACTGCCAGTAATTATACACACAAACATTTATTTATGAACATATATATAAAATTTTGCATTATTATTTTAGTATATTTACTTTAGCATTTAACTACATCTTTAAATTTTATTTTAGATTTTAATTTTTAGAAGTTTGCATAGATGGATTTATAAAAGTTTGTTTTATAATGTTGAGTATAGATCGGTTACATAGATTACACGGTTAAAAACATTTCAAATTAAACATCACCAATCAAAAATACAAAGTCATTGATAATGTCAATTGCAGAGGGAATACAAGAAACCCAATAGCATTCATCATAAGATGCTGCATTGACATCGATGACATATATTTCAATCAAATATGAAAACCACAAACATAAGTAACCGATAATGAATCCATGCAACATCCATACCCAACTTAAATTTAATGCATTTTTATTTAGAGTGTCGAGTATGACATAGATTTGCATTTGAAAAGAAAATATTCTATCCTTATTTAACCTTAGGCCAAAAGTTCGCAGTCAAACCTACATCAATCCATCTGATATATCAATGCATTCAATGTAACACAAATACAGCAGGACAAAAGATTAAGAGAAGAAATTGCCTCTCATCAGATAGAAATACTACATCTATCTGACAAGAAAAGCAATAAAAAACTCCATAAGAAAGGACTGTGGTCATTTTGCTGGCTTATGATCGCATTCCATAGGCAAAAAGGAAGTGTGTGGCATATAAAGTGATTCTGCCCATAGCGAATCTCATACTACATCTACTAATTACACCAATATATCCAATCCATTGACCTAATTCAACTACTAAATGAATAACCTATGATTACCCTGCCCTAATAAAACTTTACAAATCTATATAGCCATTCATGCCAGACTTAAGTTTAACATTTATATAATATTAAATTGGTGAAAAACAAAAATCATAAATAAAACTTAACCAAAAAAATAAATAAATAAATAAATAGAAATGATTAAAAAAAAGAAATACATCAATAAAAAGAATTAATAAGGAATTTAGTTTGGTCAGATAGGATTCTATTTCTATTTTTTTTAAAATACTGGGAAAGTTTATATTTTAAAGTTCTTATTGTTTTCAAATTAATATTCATTTAAGTTCATAACATGCTTATGGTTTTAGAAATGATCATTAGTTATCCATTGCTGGATTTTTGCAATCCAGCATTAAAATCCCTCGATGAACCTGTGGTCCTCAATATAGGAAAAGTGATGTTTCATTTTTGTTTTTTTTATAACAACTGAAGGAATTGAAAGTGCGTCTTTCAATCCCTTTGCCTCTGACTCTCCGACTTAACACATCTCAGTCTTCTCTTAAATTTTCTTCACTCACTAAAAATTTTATTATCAAACTTTTTCTTTTATATGTAACTTTAGGATCCAATGAACATTACATCATCAATGATGAATGATCCTTCCAATGAGGTCCGATTCCCTGATGGATCTCTTTCATTGGCCATTAGTTTCTATTGTTTTCCTATCTGACCATTGCTTATACATTTAAATGCCCAAGGGCTAGTTCACTTGGACTAATTAAAATAATCATTTCCATTTTTTCAATAACATTAATTAATTTGTTTTGTACAAATTTTAGATATATTTTTATCTTTAAATCTTTTTAAGTTTTTGCTTTTAAAATACTTTTTCTATTTTTAATAAAGTTTCTTTTTTTAATAACTTTTTTCATCTGTGCAATTTTATATATATATGAGTTTAGTATAGAATTTTAATTTTCAATTTTTTAATTCTTAAAAAAAAAAGAAATTTTATTTGCGAACTTTTATTTCTTTTTAAGTTTACTAATAAAAAAATAATGTAACATCATATGTGCCCATTACATGTTAGTAAACTTGCTTAAAAAAATGAACAAAAAAAAATATTTTACTTAGGGTTAGTAATTATGGTACATGATTAACGAAGACATTTACAAAAACATCTGGTTAGTAATTTTACGAAAAGACTATATACAAAACAGAAAAATGTTGACCATCAGTTTCCAATTGAACCACTCACATTTATGCCTCCTCCCCACAAGAATTCTATTTTCTCTATATTTCATTTCTAACAAACAGCATGACAAGCAAATTATATAAATTATTTATTTAAGAAGGTTGCATTGAGATAAATATGTGTTAAGATATAATTGGTTTAAACGTGTATAGTTGCAGCACAATTATAAATACCACCAACTTATTTATGACTGATTGAAATGCTTACATAGAATTACACTGAAGTAAATTCCCAAAGGTACTCACCGTAAGGTACCACATCTCAATCATAAACTTAAGTGGCTGTGCGTGCCTATACACATTAAAGCATAATAATATTAACAAAAAAAAACATTAATTGCAACCTTTTGACTTTCTCTTTTTAACAAAGTACAATTTAAAATTATTTATACTTTCTCATGTTTAATATATGTGCAATTTCTTTCTGGCAGCACTTTTATAAGATTTAAAGTATACGACTTATGTAAACAGATAAAAATATTTCATTTTGAACAAAGAAATTTACTCAAGGCCCTCGTGGTTTATCAAAGATTGGCTCATGTTGGAAAGCCAATTATAATGATCCGGAAGAAAGTGAAGATCGAATCTTACCGTAATCTGCACTACAAGGGCGCCATCTAGGCATTTGAACCTAGAAAATGTTTAAAGTAGGCAGATACTTAAGTCCAAAAAAAAATTTTTTATTTTATTTTATATATTTTGATTCTGGTCGTTAGCCCATTGTCACTAGCTCAGTGGAATAGCAGAGATTTATATTTTATAATAAATTCTTATCTAAGAATATATAAAAAAGAATAAAATAAGCCACTGCCAGTAATTATACACACAAACATTTATTTACGCACATATATATAAAATTTAGCATTATTATTTTAGTATATTTACTTTAGCATTTAACTACATTTTTAAATTTTATTTTAGATTTTAATTTTTATAAGTTCGCACAGATGGATTTATAAAAGTTTGTTTTATAATGTTGAGTATAGATCGGTTACATAAATTACACAGTTAAAAACATTTCAAATTAAACATCACCGATCAAAATACAAAGTCATTGATAATGTCAATTGCAGAGGGAATACAAGAAACCCAATAGCATTCATCATAAGATGCCGCATTGACATCGATGACTTATATATTCCAATCAAATATGAAAACCACAAACATAAGTAACCGATAACGAATCCATGCAACATCCATACCCAACTTAAATTTAATGCATTTTTATTTAGAGTGTCGAGTATGAATAGACTACATAGATTTGCATTTGAAAAGAAAATATTCTATCCTTATTTAACCTTAGGCCAAAAGTTCGCAGTCAAACCAACATCAATCCATCTGATATATCGATGCATTCAATGTAACACAAATACAGCAGCACAAAAGGTTAAGAGAAGAAATTGCCTCTCGTCAGATAGGAATACTACATCTATCTGACAAGAAGAGCAATAAAAAAACTCCATAGGAAAGGACTGCGGTCATTTTGCTGACTTACGATCGCATTCCATAGGCAAAAAGGAAGTGTGTGGCGTATAAAGCGATTCTTCCCATAGCGAATCTCATACTACATCTACTAATTACACCAATATATCCAATCCATTCACCTAATTCAACTATGAAACAAATAACCTAAGATTACCCTCCCCTAATAAAACTTTACAAATCTATATAGCCATTCATGCCCGACTTAAGTTTAACATTTATATAATATTAAATTAGCAAAAACAAAAATCATAAATAAAACTTAAAAGAACCAAAAATAAATAAATAAATAAAAGGAAATGATTAAAAAAAAAAAGAAATACATCAATAAAAAGAATTAATAAGAAATTTAGTTTGGTCAGATAGGATTCTATTTTTATTTTTTTTTTAAATACTGGGAAAGTTTATATTTTAAAGTTCTTAGTGTTTTCAAATTAATATTCATTTAAGTTCATAACCTGCTTACGGTTTTAGAAATGTTCATTAGTTATCCGTTGCTTGCTGTTTGGAATCCAGCATTAAAATCCCTCAATGATCCTGTGGTCCTCAATATAGGAAAAGTGGTGTTTCATTTTCGTTTTTTTTATAACAACTGAAGGAATTGAAAGTGCATCTTTCAATCCCTTTGCCTCCGACTCTCCGACTTAACACATCTCAGTCTTCTCTTAAATTTTCTTCACTCACTAAAAATTTTATTATCAAACTTTTTCTTTTATATGTAACTTTAGGATTTAATGAACATTACGTCATCATTGATGAATGATCCTTCCATTGAGATCCGATTCCCCGATGGATCCCTTTCATTGGCAATTAGTTTCTATTATTTTCCTATCTGACCATTGCTTATACATTTAAATGCTCAAGGGCTAGTTCACTTGGACTAATTAAAATAATCATTTCCATTTTTTCAATAACATTAATTAATTTGTTTTGTACAAATTTTAGATATATTTTTATCTTTAAATCTTTTTAAGTTTTTGCTTTTAAAATACTTTTTCTATTTTTAATAAAGTTTCTGTTTATAATAATTTTTTTCATCTGTGTGATTTTATATATATATGAGTTTAGTATAGAATTTTAATTTTCAATTTTTTAATTCTTAAAAAAAAGAAGTTTTATTTGCGAACTTTTATTTTTTTTCATGTTTACTAATAAAAAAAATTATGTAACATCGTATGTGCCCATTACAATATATATATATTGTACCGGTATAAATCCACCACGCTTACTCATACACAGTACCCGAGTTCAAACCCAGTCCACGTTTAAGAATAAATTCCAAAACGCCAACGAAATTCAAACCCAAACCCCGGCATGACTAACCGATGATGACTTTATAACAGCACGGGGTTATCCCTTTACTAGCTCAACTCAGAACACAGACTAAATTACTTACAGTTTTATATACAGATCTATTATACTCTGGGTATCGGTACGGTCATTAATGTAATGTATATATTTAAGTTGTCAATACAGACAGTAGGTGACTAAATAGACTTCGAGAGTAATGAGGTGGAAGACACAAAATTAGAGTAAATAAATTGTTTAATAACAAATAGAGAGCATAAAATATATAGTATTCAAAAGTACGGTAAGATTTCCATAAATATTCTATTATAATTAGCTACTAGTCTTTAGTAATCATTTTACCTGGTAAACAAACTCATACCAATATTTGTGTAGTGAACTGATCGACGGGTGGTTAAGGGAATCAGAGCATTTGAGCATTGAAAATATTTCTCTACGATTTTTATTAAGTTATTTTATTCGAATAGATTCGAACCGTTGCGTGTACGAATAGTTGGAGGGTGGTTTCGTATAACTATGATATCTAAGATTGATGTACTAGCGGTTGCCTAGATTGAAGAGCCCTACAGTAATCACTTGCGGTGCATTAACGGAATACCGGACGGCTTGTACTTTGACAAGGCTTAATGCCCCCAAGTAGCTCCGGGACACTACAACCAGCCGGGATCATTTCGAAACCCGGTGATCCAAGAGATAACCTGGGAAAGAATTGCTTTCTTCCCCATATGGTAGTATGGCGAGACGCTAACTTCGGCGAAGGGAAGGCATTGCCACAGTCATCGAGGACGAGTGCTTGAAGTGGGTTTGAAAAGGAATTATACCAAACCTGGGTAATCAATTCGTCTATTTCTGCGCAACAGGCTGATATAACTATTCCAATAAAACATGGCGGAATCAAACTGACCGCGAAAGCAATAATTAATTAAGTTTACTCTGAAACCCCTAACTCCCCCAGGTCGTTCAGGCGGTAGCGATGATAACAAATTATACACTGAGAACTATTTCTCATTTCATGTAGGAAACTAAGATAATAAACTTAAAACCCTTTACATTTTTAAGATTGAAGTATCGGTTACAATAGTATGACAACACAAAAAAAAAACATAATAAAGTGATTTAATATCTGCCAACTCAATATATGAAATAATCTTTACTTTAACAACGAACTTCCTTTTAAAATAACTATAATCAATATTATAAACTAGCTTTAAACAGAGTTGGAAAATATTTCTATTGGCATCGTTTGTTTATAGCATAAGTAAATAGGAAAAAAAAATATAAATGTCTTCATTTGAATTATTATTAGTAGATACAATATTTACAAACTATTTTCTAAAGACTAGAGCAGAGGAAAAGGAGAAAAGAAAATTTACTGACAGGTTTGAAACAGTAGCGTTATAAACGAAAAAAAAACTTACATGTGATTCATTTGATTGACAGGTTAACTTATAACATTAAGCTCGGGAGAAAGTTAAAAGTTCATGTAACACAGTTACCCTTCCTTCTTCATCCGGCTTGGCTTCTCACGATGGTATTTCTGACGAACGTAGGCGCGCATTTGAAATCTACTGGGAAGGCATAGTCAATTTGGAGATTGGAAGCTGGAAATTGTGAAGCACATAAAACATGATCAGTCAGCGGCACAAAGATTCAAATTGGCGGGACAGAGATCAGCTCCTGGCACTTAGCCCATCGACATTACGGTTTACTGGTGGACTTCTTAACAAAAGTTGGAGAGATTTCTCTAGCAACTGCTTTGCTGTTTTTGAGACGATCTACTCTCAGCCACGTCAAAAGTTAGAATGTTAGTTTTCTCTACGATGGCCACGGTTGACCTTTCTGTCCGGTTTTTGTTTTAGGCTCCGCCTACTTTTCTCTAGCCTTCAGCAATCCAGCTTGACCATACAATATCAATTATCCATTTCCATTGTTCCGTTTTCAGCTATCTTTAACTTTAATACGCAATTTTAAATTGACAAAGTAATTACAAATATAAATTCCTTATCTAATTTCGAATACAACTCAATTACTCTATACATTTGTACAATACAGATTTTAATTAAAACCACTGATCAAAGGAATGTGACTTTTGATCAGTAATTTTAAACGACTTTGTATAATTCTAAAAGGCTAAAATTTAAGCAAATACACCCGCAATGAAACTTTTAAATTAAGCTGATATAAATTCACAAACCACGCACACACGAATATTATTTCATGATTTGTGACATTTATGCACGGAATCTTTACATATTTATTTACAAAACATAAAATATATATAGCTCAATTTTTGTGACTTGAAATGGAAAAATCCCATTGCGGGCGAATAGTATTTCGAATTACCGTACTTAAACACATGAAACTAAGATCGGTTCTTCGATCTGTCTGTTTCAATATATATATATATATATATATCAATTCCTGACTTTACTTTGCTGTGTTATTTAACATGATACTACTCAGTGTTAGAGTTTTGCTGCAACAAATATGAAATCACCTTCCTTTTTACTTTTAAGTTCATATGTGGATGGCATAATTTGCTTAACATCAGCAAGTATAAAGGTTGCATCAGAAAAATCATATATATAGTCTTATTTACATCAATTTAAAATAACTTCTATTTATTTTAATAGCAAACCAATATATATATATATATATATATATATATATATATATATATATATATATATATATTATACCGGTTAATGTTTACTCCGTTAATATGAGCATGCACATAAACTGAACATGAAGGAAAATATGGCACCATGCCAGAGTAAAAAGAAATTCAAACCTTTACCGTAACAGTGTTACAGACACAGAAGATACTTATGGAAAGGTTGACTCTTACATACCTTTGGGGGGTGACTCTAAATCAACCCCTCGCACCACTCCCAGAAGGAAATTTAACTCTCCTTCTGAAAGGATATGCAAGTTCAAATGATATTAGGGCATGTGTGCCGATAAATAATTATTCATAAAAAAATAATAAATAAGTATCCTCGTGCTAAATAGAGATTTAAGACCCAGTAAGATGATTTCCCATTTGCTAGCTCAGCATACTCTTTTCTTAGTTAAAGAATGGGGATCAGAAAACTCACATAATTAATTAATAATATAGTTAGAGAAAGTAAATGACAAAGAGAATAAAAAAAATTATGGCAGTAGTTGCTTTAGAATTATAATATAAATATTTTATTAACCCATTACCCCATACCATTTATATTATGAATACATTCTCAGATCGATTAAATATATGAAACAAATATTACACTACATAAATCATATTAATAAAACAAAACTATAATCATAAAGAAATACTTAATAAAGCAATAATTAGATTAAATAAACGAAAATTTCTTTCTTGATAAGAAAAATTGATTAAATAACTAATACGTGAGATAGTGATCTGTGGATTACAAGCTCACACATATACATTATGTAAATAAAGAAAAATTAACAAGTTATATACAGGTGTGTTTATGTATGTATGTACATGAAATATATATTTATGAATTGGGTATTAAATTTAAAATAAAATAAACACAAAAAATAGTGTACCCTATAAAAGTCTATAAGCTTTATTCTTGTATGTTTTTTGAGTGGGCTATACTATATGTTCATCTACTGCAACAAGGGCTGGACCTGACTGCAGCACAAGCTCATGACTTGATCATCACTTGGTGTTCGAATCTCGGCATTTACATTCTTGTGAGATGGTGGAAGAGGAGCTGGATGGATGCGCTGAAGTGGGCTTCTATTCCATGATCATTTTATTTGCAAGTGAATGCTTGATGTGCATTTTAGGCTGGACAATGGATATTACACACTATAAACAGTCTTTTCTTGTTTTCCTAATTCTAGATTTATTACTGCTTCAATGGCATGTTGCAATTAAACTCCATCGGCATCAACCGAGTATATGGTGGAATAATCATCTGCTCATTTAGCTTTCCAATAGTTGATTAGATAACTGACACTACTCAACACCACTTAGTTGTCTGATGTTTAAACTGTTGGCTACTCACTGGTTAACTGCTCGAATGGTTATTTTAATGACTGCATGAATTATTGTTCATTTGTTTAGAATGACTGAATGCATTTTTAATTAGAGTAAATCCCTCAGATTAGATTGAATCAGAGTCAGCATGCTTGCTAAAAAGGTTGCAAAACTTTGCATGGTTTCATTAATAGCATTAGTTTAGCAATAAATTTAGACTTGGGCTCCTAATAAGATTTGTCTTTGAAAAACAAAAATGAACTGCCTTCTCTCCACTTCAGAACAGATCTATATCCCCTCAATACCCCCTCAATTCATGTATCCCCTCCAAGAAAGAAAAATCAATTAATAAAATCTTTTTTTGATTTTACTAATTGTTCTAAGAATTTGATTTCCAATTAGTTTTTTTTTTATATCTCCATTTAGATCACATATATCACTAATAAAAATTTTAATAAATGATAACATCTTTTTTATTTTTTTTCTTTAGTAATTACATTATTACAATCGAAGTTTTAACAAAAATATATGGGACTTAGATTGGGTATTCTTCTCTCCCTGCATTATCACAAGTTTAATCAAGTTCCTTTTGTCCAGTTGAAATTATTTTAGAATAGACAGGAAATCAGAATGCCTTTAGGCTTTTTTTAAATTTAGATGACTTGCTCAAATACAACTGAAGAGAAAAATGACCATTAAAACCTCAATCTTGAAATTATTTCTAACTTATTTTTAAATAGTAATATTTAAAATTTTCCTTTTTACATTTTGTAAACACTCAAAAAAATATAAATACAGAACAACAATTTGTTAATAAACTCTGTTTCTTTAACAAACAAAAATATTTAAAATTATAAATACATTTTGGAGTTATCTTTTTTATTTAAAAAAAAAAAAAAATCAAAATTGCAAATACATATTTTTACGCCTTTAAACATTGGCTTTAAACATATGTGTGTGTGAGTTTATATTATTGCCACAGTTCTCTCTCTTAATTTATAACAAATTTTAATTATATAAATAGTATACCCACCCCCCATTTAATGGCTTTTTACCTATTTTTGACCATTAATTTATCTGACCTTATCTTGTGCTTGTCCACATCAAACATGCCTGGCACAATATATATATATATATATATATATATATATATATATATATATATATATATATATATATATGATAATCAAAACAAGTTATAAATTTCATAACTTGGTTTAAGCTTGCATTTTATGATCACTAGATAGAACTTTACCAATAGCTCCTAACAAGCTTTTGTTTACATAATTGCTAAAAGAGATAGAATTCAAAATCTCTATCATTGTCACCTACCTCCAGACCACCTGGTTTTGAGCTTATGACTCATGTCAGTGAAGAGCTGAGAGACTAGAAATTAGATCTAAATCCCAAACTCTAAAGTCAGCATTTATGAAACACATTTCTATCAGTTTGAAAGCATGAATTTATCAGATACATAATGTCTTCAAATTCAGCTTAACAAACTAGATAGCTATATGGCTCTGAAATCAGTTTAGTTTCACCATATAGAAAAAGCCTCTGCAATATATATCATTGCAAAAACCTTCTACGGTACATTTATGATAATCAAAACAAGTTATAAATTGTGTAACTTTCTTTAAGCTTACATTTTATGATCACTAGATGGGGCTTTACGAATAGCTCCTAACAAGCTTTTGGTTACATAATTGCTGAAAGAGATAAAATTCAAAATCTCTATTGTTGTCACCCAACTCCAGACCAGCTGTTTTTGAGCTTATGGCTCACATCAGTTAGGGCTGGGAGACTAGAAACTATATCTAAATCCCAACTCTGAAGTCAGCATTTATGAAACATGTTTCTATCAGTTTGAAAGCATAAATTTATCAGACACATAATGTCTTCAAACCCACCTTAACAAACTAGATAGCTATATGGGTCTGAAATCAGTTCAGTTTCATCATATAGTAAAGGCCTCTGCAATATATATCATTGTAAAAATCTTCAAAGGTACATTTATGATAATCAAAACAAGTTATAAATTTCATAACTTGCTTTAAGCTTGCATTTTATGATCACTAGATGGAGTTTTACCAATAGCTCCTAACAAGCTTTTGTTTACATATTTGAAGGTTTTTGCAATGATATATCTTGCATAGGCTTTTACAATATGGTGAAACTGAACTGATGTCAGACCCATATAGCTATCTAGTTTGTTAAGCTGGGTTTGAAGACATTATGTGTCTGATAAATTCATGCTTTCAAGCTGATAGAAACATGTTTCATAAATGCTGACTTTAGAATTGGGATTTAGATCTAGTTTTTAGTCTACCAGCCCTTCACTGTTATGAGCCATAATCTCGAAAGCAGCTGGTCTGGAGGTGGGTGACAATGATAGAGATTTTGAATTCTATCTTATTTGGCTATTATGTAAACAAAAGCTTGTTAAGAGCTATTGGTAAAGCTCCATCTAGTGATCATAAAATGCAAGCTTAAAGCAAATTATGACATTTATAACTTGTTTTGATTATCATAAATGTATCTTTGAAGGTTTTTGCAATGATATATCTTGCATAGGCTTTTACAATATGGTGAAACTGAACTGATGTCAGACCCATATAGCTATCTAGTTTGTTAAGCTGGGTTTGAAGACATTATGTGTCTGATAAATTCATGCTTTCAAACTGATAGAAACATGTTTCATAAATGCTGACTTTAGAATTGGGATTTAGATCTAGTTTCTAGTCTCTTTCACTGATGTGAGCCATAAGCTCAAAACCAGCTGATCTGGAGGTAGGTGACAATGATAGAGATTTTGAATTCTATTTCTTTCGGCAATTATGTAAACAAAATCTTGTTAGGAGCTATTGGTAAAGCTCCATCTAGTGATCATATATATATAACCAAAACTGCCTAACACTATACTAGTAAAAATAAAAATGCAAAACCATATATATATATATATGTAATGGTCTATGCCTGCATCTCTATATGCATTGAGCCTGACATGCGTTTTCTAACATCGAGCAGCAATTAAGAAATATTCAAAGGCATCCAAAATATACATTACTATAATCATACCTTTGGAAGGTTCGTTTACTGCAACCTTTGCATGCCATCTTAAGAAAGCGATTGCTCCCCTGCTTAAGGGATATGATCATGTAATTAATAAAGAGTTATAATCTCTTATATTTTCTTTTTATATATATAAAATCAATAGCAAAGTGAATGCCTAACGAATGATTCCCGATCCTGGTAAGTTTAATCACTGACTAGCTCAATCAACTCATGATCTAGGGATGGTGGTTTGTTGCTTCGTTAACAGAAAAGGTCAAACAATAATATCATTATCAAATACACAGCACAACGCCATACTTTAAAATTAGATGTTAAATTTATTAAGCCCTCTATGATTATATAAATATTTACAGAATAAAGAAGAGAATAAACACACACACATAAACGATATTAATTAAAATTCAAGTGTATAAATAAATTTTAAATATTTTCATAAATGGGAAAGGAATGGTCTGAAATTCTCCCCTGCTTACACTTTAAACTTCACAACTTGGAATAAATTACTTATTCGAAAACAATGTGTATTGGCCATGGTATGCACATGTTTCATAATAAAAATAATATAATTTAGCCACAAGTTAATGATATTTGAAACTTAAACATTCCATAATATAAATCCTGCACATGGCAGACAATAATAATTATTTGGAACACTTTTTAACACACTTTTATTTCTTATGGAGACAATCCTGCACATAGCGGATGTAATAAATTTACTAGGGGAATAAACTCGTGCTAAACTACAATTTGAATCTTAAAAGTTCCATAATAGAAGTTCTGCATGTGGCAGACAATAATAAATATTTGGAACACTTTCCTACACACTTTTATTCCTTATGAAAACTATCCTGCACATGGCGGATGGAATAAATTTACTCTTATTACAAGGCGAAACACATACATCCAATGACCAAACCACTCAATTATTTCTATTTAACTATTTTGAAATATTTCCGATACTCCAGTGAATTATGTGTACCTTTATGTTAAAATTACAAAAGAAATATTTATAACTGAATTACGCAATTCACTGGTTCATTTAGTAATAGCAATATTAGTAAAATAATGAATTACTCATAATAAGACATAAAAAATAGATATAAAAACATAAATAATACTTCCCGAAGGTTTCGTTCTTCTCCGGGCTAGGATTTTGAGGGCGATATATATCTGCTGTGTATATCTGCTGTGCAGGTGATTACTTAACAGGGCTTCAATGGAGGTTGGCAAATTGTCCATAGCAGCTACACTTTAAGAAATAGAAAGTCACATCACTGGATGGCTATGTAGGTCTTTGAGTGTACCAAACTTGGTCTTCTACTCCATGTCCATTGCTGTATCACAAATAAATCTTGATTCCATTCCCTTAGCAATATAAAACATTAGCTTAAATTTCACTTTCTTTTGTTTAATTGGGCAGTATTCTCTCTCCCTTCGGTTAATACTTATTAGGAAATGTATCTAATAATAATAATAATTTCAATTGTATTTTCTTTCTTAATCCATAAGTCTCATATTTCTTGGTCTGCAACTTTTAAAATATGTTCAGCTATTAATAACTCTTCCACTTGTTCAGCATTCTGAAAAAATATTTTTCTACACTCATAATTCTGCTTTTCCATCTGTCCACTCCAAAAAATATACTGCTAAATACCAGAGAACAGGTAAGAGTGCCCGAGTGAGTATCAATGAACATAACCCAGCTAACTCCAAATTTCACCTGACCACCCTTTATATATCCCCCCCATTACAGGGTGTATTCTCTCATCCCCTCCACAAGTTATTGCTTTTTCATTTCTGTTTTTAATTAAATTATTAATCCCTGTTTTTAATTACTTAAGTCCAAACAATGGATTTAATTTTAGCTATCTGCTTGGAAAAAATTTGTCTTAGGATAACTTTATCTTTTAATTAATTTCAGAATTTCACAGACCATTTAAATTCCAATCCCTTGATTTCTTTAAACAATAAAATAAAATCACATTTATTTAATTAAATAATTTTGAGTAGGTGTCAAGCCGAATGACCACTGATACAATTTCTACATTTTTTTCCAAAAACATTATACAATAAAAGAAAGAGGTCATTGGCTTGCCTTGCGGTCATGAACATTAAGTTCAAAAAAAAAAATTATAAAACTTAAACTGTATACTTGTCACATAAAAATTGTTTTTAAGTTTTCCAAAAAGAATATTCAACAAGCAACAGAAAAAAAAAGGTGACTACAACATTTGAGAATCTAAAATAAAATCAAAATAAAACATGTTTACTGTTGGGTTACTTGCAAATACATTTCAGTTTCTCGCAATAATTTCTCTAATTCCCTGCCATATTTATTCATATCACAAATAAAAAAAATATATAGCATTTATTAACAGCAAAATACATATTTATATGTGGTGTCCGCATTTGTCTATTTATAAGCGTATTATCACCATTCATCCTATTTATTTACAATATAGTGTATGTGTAAGCAACAGAGAAAATATATCTGCACAGACCACTTCTTTTATTATAATATATACATTTTTTGGACTGCAACTATGCTTGAAGCTATCTTTGTGACAGTCATTTAAGACTGACTGTCACTATATATATATTGCCTACTGTTATACTAGTAATTATAAATAAAATAGAAAAATCATATAACACTACAATCCTAGTCAAAAACAAAATTTTACTAAAATTCTTCCACAATCATGGTTTCATTTATTAACATATTGATGTTTTCAAGTACAGACAAAATATTATATACAAAACAAAATAGTCTTCCCATCATTTATTTCAAAAACCAAATTCCTTTCACATTCAATAAAATTTATTATCAGAGTATCTTCTATTCTTCTTTTTATTTCACTTTTTTCATAAAGATAACTTCTCCAATTGTTAAATATTTTATGATCTGTATTTAGTTTATGACTACACAAATCTGAGTTATGAACTTTTTCATTAGGACTTAATTTACTTTGCGCTATGTAAACTTTGTGACAATTTCAAAGAATCTTATAAATTACATCAAAAGTAGATGTGCTATTAACTAACTGTTTAAAACTATTTAATAATGACTTTAAATCATGGTTTTTTCCAGCCCACTTTTATATTATCCATTAAAAACTATTCTTATAAATCAATTTGTAAGCTGATGACTTAAATGGTATAGAAATAAACTCCTTGTTCTCACTAGCAATTAAATCTTTATTATCATCAGACTTATAGATATTTTTATTACACAATATTTCTAATAAATTTATGATTATAACCTAAATCAATATAATCATAAGAAAATTAACTCCTCTGAATGTAACTTATTTTTAAAATTATTTTGTCTTCATTTTTTGTGACAATAGTTCAATAAAATTTCTTATGAATAAAAGGTTGATAATTATCTGGCCTTATCATATTTCTTAATTGATAAAGGTGATAATGTTTTATTTTTTAGATATTTTATTAAACAAAAAAATTTAAGAAGTATGATACGACCAGATAGTTATCGACCTTTTATTCATAAAAATACTTTATTGAATTTTTGTTATAGGAATAAAAGGCTTAATAATTTTGTAAATAATAGTTATATTCAGAGGAGTCAATTTGTTTAGGTTATAATCATGAGTTTATTAAAAATATATTTAATAAAAATATCTATAAGTCTGATGATAATAAAGATTTAATTATTAGTAAAAATAAAGAGTTACTTTCTTTACCATTTAAGTATTGATTTATAGGAATAGTTTTATTGGGTGATATGAAAATGATGTGAAAGAAAGGCCTTGATTTAAATTCATTATTAAATAGTTCAAAACAGGCAGTTGATAGCAAATCTATTCCTTGTGTAGTTTATAAGATTCCATGCAGTGGTTGTAAAGTTTATATAGGTCAAACTAAATAAAGTCTTATTGAAAAGTTAAAGTTCATAAGAATAGAGGTAAAAATAGATATTATAACTCAGCTTTATATATTCATTAACTAAATACAGGTCATAAAATATTATTTGACAATGCAGAGGTTATCTTTTATTAAGTCCTTCACAAAAGTAAGTTGTGATAGTGCTATCATATTTGACATTTTCGGTGGTGCAATGTCACTGATATTGTTTTACAGCATTGTATATGTTAAATTATAGGATGCTACAGGCTTCAGTGACTCTTTCTATGAAGCTTCTATTTTTAGTGTATTAATTTTAAAAAAATCCCAATACAGATCTTTACAGACCTTTGTCTGTGATTGACAACACATTTTATTGTTCTGACAAAGCTATGAAGAAGGTGGAAATTTGTAATTGACTGATGCTTTAGATTTTTTCCCCCTGCAACTAAATGCTACAAAAAATGTGATTTTCATTAAATGTTAATGATTATGATGCAATGTTTTTGTAAAGATTTATTATTAAACTAAAAATAAATTACTGGGGAGGGTTTGTTTTTGGAAAACATTTTATTTTTAAAAAGACATCTTAGAAAGTATAGAAACTATGTTACAAAAACCTGGAAATTGGTACTGAAACAGTCATTACAGACTTAAAAAAATCATTTTTGTAAAAACTGTAAGTGAAATATTTTAACAACAAACTTTTAGAACTTTTATGTTTTCTTTGATGATAATTAATTTTAAATATATCATTTATTAATAATATAAAATTCTTTTTGGTTGTCGAATAGCTACTATATCTCACTTAATGGCACAGTTTCCATGCTTAAACTATAAAATATGATCATTCCTGGGCTGTTAATTATAATCATTTTGATGTCTTTTTTTGTAATGCGAAAATAAAAACAAAAGAAAATCGTCTTTTTTTAATATTATTTAATTTTAAATATTATTAACGTATACAAATTAAATGATAATAATAAATGTTAAATAAAATAAACAAATTAAAATCTGATTCATCTTTTTTAGTTTGCTTTTTATTAGAAAAATCAATTTTCTATCGGAGATTTTTTTACTGGGGTTACAGCTTTTTTTGTTGTTGTTGTTTACCACTAGTGTTTATTTCAAATAGAATGATAACTAAAAGTAAAACTTGTTACGGTTACATTTAGGGTTAGTTTTAGGGTTAGGTTTAGGGTTAGTTTTAGGGTTATTGGTCTGTTGTTTGTAATGCTAAAATAAAAAATATCAAAATCGTATTTTTGTAAATATTTTTTTACTAACATCTATAAAATAAATAATAACAATAAACGTAAACTATATTCAACAAATTATAACAGTAGTCGGAGAAAAGAAACTAAAACTTTTTTAAACAATGACATATATATATATATATATATAATGTTTATAATATATGCTTTTTATGACATTTAAAAAAACAGTGTACAATTGTACTTTTCTTACTGGATATTTTTGTGTTAACGCTCTTTTTTATTTCAAAAATATACAGACAGTACAATCTTCTTTGTCTCATGGAATGTTACAAACAGTATGTTACTTGACTCGTTACCTACTTCCAACTCACTTTATACATATATCTTGTCAACATTTACTACTTAAAACTTCAATACACTATGGTATAAAAAGTTTGTTAATTATTACTTTACAAAATCAGAACATTTCAATACTTTAAAATAATAAAAAAAATCAAATGAAAACAACATTTCCATCCAATTCAAAAAACACACACTCTCCCCAAGCTGTAACCATTTTATAAACTGTGTGATATTCGGAAAATGTATTTGCTGCATAAAACATACATGCTGTACTGTGACGCGACATAGCGGCCTGCAATCTGTAGCACAACAAAAAAGTTGTATTATAGAAAATGCAGGTTCGAACATGTCGGCTGCAGAAACAGCATTTTTATGTGTTTTAGTGTGAAAACAGCGCCATCCAGTGGGATATAGGGCTCATCAACGAATACCTTCTTTTTTTTTATTAAGGAAAATACACGTACAATTACAATATAAATCTTGTTGGTATGCATTTGTTTGGATTTGTTACACATATTATGACAATCATTAGTAAATAATTTTTCAAATTAGAAAATATACCCGTTTGATACATTAGTTATTATTATGACAAATTAATTTCATGATCAGAGCAGGAAGCTCATCGTTTAAACTTAAGTCTATAATTATTGTGTACTAGTTTTATATCAGAACTACTGGCTCTTCATTTAGTGACTTAGCCAGTGATCATTGTGCAGTCTATATTTTAATTGGCAGTGATTCTTTGTCATTCTCCTTCTAACTGAACCATTTTTAATTAGCATGCCTGAGGATAGGCTCTTCATCCAGTGGCCTGAGTTGCCCCCAAGTGTCCCCCAAGAGCTTTTCCAACATTAATAAGCGATCCCTAAACATAGTCCTCCGAATAAATTTTTTACACACCTACCATGGTTCTTTATTTTCTTGTTTAAAAACAAAATAATTCCTCATTAACCACATGGCATGAAGCAGGAACATTCCCATTCTAATTGCAGAAAAGACACCACTCTTTACAGCATCCCTGATTCTTAGAATTTTCATGTTAGCTATCAGTACTCTGGTTATATTTTGTCTAGCAGGACTCAAAAATAAGCAAGCACTAAAATATTTTCAGTAGTTTCATCTGCCACTTTACATAAGCTGCATAGTGGTTCTATTTTTGAGAAATTTCTATGATTTACCAAAATATGATTCATTGGCAAGGCTTTCAAATTAAATTTTATGATGAAATCAATATGTTTGGCTTCCAAGTAGCAAAATTTTAGTTTCCTGATTAGTAATTTGGTAGATACATCAAGCTCAGTAGTTATATAAAATTCATATATCTAATATTTCATTCTTCTGACTTTTTGAATAGGTATCTTGAAGGCAATAACGATGTGTTCCTTTGTTGTCAGGGAGTTTTCAGTTCGATACTTATTTTCACAATTTTAAAGTATTAATTTAAAATATATTTTTATTTTAATTATTAGAAGATTTAAATATTTCTAATGTAGTATATATAAATTAATTTGTAATATATGTAAAAGGGATTTAATTGCGCCCACACAAAAAAAAAAAAATAATAATAATAATGGTGACATATTAAAAATATTAGTCGCTAGAATCTATTCGAAAATTTGGCAGGCAGGATTGATGCTGAAGTAGTTAAAGAAGTAAGTAAAAAAAAAAGTAGGGAAAATCTGATGTTCAATTTTCTTGAATCTGAGGCCACTAATTTTATGAAGATATTCTTTGATGTTAAAGAATGTTTGTTTTTGAAGTGAATGATGAGAATCCTATTTTGTATATATATATATATGTGTGTGTGTGTGTGTGTTGTATATACTTGAAAATGTCCATTTATTAATAGATGAAACCATGGTTGCGGAAAAAATTTAGTAATTTTTTTTTTTTGACTAGGACTGTAATGTTATATGATTTTCTATTTCATTATAATATATATATGGTAATATTATATTTTAGAGTCTAAATCAATAATCATAACTATAAATTCTAAAAAAAATTATTGTTTTATCAAATAAAGCAAATATTGATGCTTATTACTTTTATTGTGGTAAATGATAAAATTGGAAGTGATATTGATATTTCTCATATACTACTCTTTATTAGAATAGATTATTAAAATTATCCAAAATGTAGATTGTATCAATTACAGTATTCCAAAAATATATGTTTCAATGCTTTTTTTTAAAGCGTGGTTAATATTGAAGGAAAAATAATCTGCATACGCATAAAATCGATGTTGGGGGGGGGGGGATACATAAATTAAAAAGATACTACACTAACAACAATAAAAAAAGAATTTAAAATAATATTGAAACAATCATAATTTGATTATGTAAGCTAGACTACCAAGATTACACCCAATAATAATAACAAATTTTAACATTGTTTAAACACGTGTGTGCATGCAGAAAAGTTTGTTTTAAAATGTAATCTATTTGAAAAGGTATAATCATAATATGCTTCAATTTAATTTATTCTTAGTATTAAATAAAATGGGTTTATTATTATTAAAAATGAGAATTTTAAAATAAATAAAATACAAATAATTTAATTTCATATTTTAATACTGAAAATCATTTATTTGTCAAATTAGCAACTGTGTATTTTATTTTTATTGTTAATTAAGGTAGTATGGTATTTTAATTTTCAAAATAATATTTAAGTCTCATTTTAAATTTTTGTCTCAAATTTGGCACTTTAAACTTTTGAAACTTTCAAATACCATCTGCTTCTGACCATTTTCATAGCAATAAAAGCAGAATATCCTCATACAAACCCAAAAGCTTATATACTGTGGGTAAAATACATGAAATCACTCGTCACATGGCAGAAATTTATAAATACAACCACTTGTTAAGATTTGTTTAGACTTTTTAATTACAGTGTATTGAAAGATCACATTGGATTTAAACCCGGAACTAGCCATTTTAGCATCTCTGAGTAGAAACAGGCTATATATATGTCTCTTGAGGGCAAATATTTTCTCTACATTCTGAATGAAAAAATTAAATTATTATCGACGTTTATCATTCAGTAATGCATTTAATGGAATGAAATGTTAATATTTTGATTCATCTGCGAATTTGTTTCAGTACTTGTGAAATGCTACAACTTGTTATAACAATGAAATAATTATTCATCTCTCCTCTAAAGATTATAATCGCTTGTTGGTAATTATATTGACTACTTCAGCTTAAAGTTTCTAATGACTAGTATAAAATTCATAAGAATTTATGGATCCATGTATGGTTTAATTTTATATTAGTGAAAACTAACTTAAAAAAGTAGATAAGTCTTACAAACAAATTGGAGTCAATTGTCTAATGAATTTCTTGGGCTTATCTTTTGTGAAAACGATTTGCACTCTAGATGATCATTTTAAAATTGATTTGAAGCGATGAATCAGTAAATTGCTGCATATACTACTTAAAACATTGGATATCCTTGTAATGCTAATTTAATCAATGGATTAATATTTGTGTGATATTATTGTGACCACAGGAATCAAAAAGATAACAGATTTATATTCACAGATATTATACCTTCATTAAGATGCCTAGAGACCTTATAATCTACAAGAGCTACTTCTTTAAATTGATTAATTTTTACTTGAATACATGCAGGCCTAGGAATAAATAATTGTTGATTTGTTAAATGCTTTGAAGACTCAATATTAATGAATTTCTCTTATAAAATTTTAGCCTCCACAATTAGTTATACCCTTATATGAATTAAGTATATTGATTGCAGCTTTGTGGAATTGAAAAACGCTAAATAATATTTTGATACGATCGAAATAATTAACAGTGCACTTGGGATAAATTTTCTTGGACGTTTTTTTAATGACTATAGATTATAAATTTTATATATCTTCTATATTTAGTTAATTTGTTTACTGATTTTAATATTTTACAATTATTATTATTATTATTATTATTATTATTATTATTATTATTATTATTATTATTATTATTATTATTATTATTATTATTATTATTATTATTATTATTATTATTATTATTATTATTATTATTATTATTATTATTATTATTATTATTATTATTATTATTTAATAAAAGTTCCCCAGTAAAAAATATCATAAAACCTGGGCAATACATTATATTTATTAGAGAAATCAGATAAATGTTTGTGTATGTATATATCTATTATGTATTGGAGAGATAAGGTGTAGTAAACTTTAAGCTAATGGAAATATGCTACAGCCCAGTTAATAGTTAATCTTTCATATGGTTTATTGATCCCTTAAATCAATCTGATATTTTTTATAATAAAAGATATCTAGAATAAACAGATATAGGATTACGCTTTTTATTTTGTTCATGTAAGTTAATGAGGAGTATGTAATATATTGAATTATTCTCATGGCATTGTTCACCATAAATATTATTGTTTAGTTGAGCTCGACTCCTAACAATATTGTATTAAAATTTTAGCTCCAATATAAGCTTAAAAAATATATGTCATGCCACCAATGCCTGTGATAGTCAGGGCTCATTAGTGTTATATATATTTTAAGAATAAAAATAAGAGTTAGGTAATTGTTTTACTCTTTCATGAGGGAATTAAGCAATAAATTTAATACCTATATGAAGAGGTTATTATTACAATTATTATCATTAGTGTGTACTTAGGTATGCAGTGAAACATTCTTGCATTTTATCTACAGTTAATGCTTGTGTTGAATAAACACTATACAACCTTCTCAAAAGGAGGGTTTTGTTATTTCGTCATGATTTTGATAATAAACAGGTATTTAGAACTCAAATAGAAAGTATTCGTTACATATAACAGCGCAGTACGATTTATATCTTTTCAGAGAACTTCTTGTTATTACAATTACGTTTGTTAGAACATTTTGTATTAATAATTTTTATAATTAATAAATTTTTATATTTTGTTATGGCCGTTTGTCATTAATTTGAAAAAACACCATCATATACATATCTTATAAATAAATATAGCCGCAATTATACTTTATTTAAGAAACAATATTTTTTAATTAATTTACTGGCACCATTTTCATTTTAATATTGAATTCGTTGAGATATGAATAAATACAATAAAATCCATTTGCTATCTTAACCATCATTGTTGAGATTAATAATTTTTCAGAACAATAATTGTTATATTTTATTAAGAACTCTGAGATAAGTGTGATTCAAACAAATGTAACCTGAGAGAAAGAAATAATTTGCTAGCTTTATTAAATATAAAACTCGTGAAGTTTTATTAGAAGGCTTATTCATCCATTATATACACAATTATACATTTTGTGTAGAGTTATAAGAATACCCTGAGATTATATTATTAAGATTTATGAGAATACCCTGAGACATTACTGACATTAATATAATTAGTATCACTCATAGCTATGCAAATCAGATAGTATTTGTTTGCCATTTGGTAGAGTAAATAATTCTTTATAGATATTAAACTATATATATAATTTTTGGTAAAAACATTCCTCCTCTTATATATGATTAAACTCAGTGTGAGGTCTAATTCCCGTTTGCAACCTTTACTCAACCCTTGCTCTGGTGCCATGTGTGTGTTATTATATATATAATGTGGTCAGTGAGATAAATGCTTAGAATAAATGTGCAAATAGTTCATTCAATACTCTTCATAAAAAAATTTGGATCTGATTGTCTAAAATTCTCTGCTGATTTATTTTTTTCATTACTAGTATTTTACTTTCTTTAAGACATACATATGAAAATATAGAAATAAATAAAGATGATTTACTATTTATTTGTGATATCACAATATAGATATTGGAAGTCAGTTACTATGTTTATATATATTATATTTAAGGTCATTTATTATATATATATATATATATATATGATCACAGATGGAGCTCTACCAATAGCCCACTCAAGCTTGTTTACAAAAAATGCTGAGAAAGAATTGAAAAATCAATATCTCTTTCAAATTGTCCCCAACCTTTAACCATGGTTTCAAGCTAATTGGCTTTCATCAGTAATGGGTAGGAGGACTAAAAACTAGATCTAAATCCCAACTCTACTGAACAGCACTTATGTAAACTGTTCCTATAAGCTTGAAAGCATGAATTTTTCAGATACGTAAATATCTTAAAATCCAGCTAAACAAACTATATAGCTATATGGGTCTGAAATCAGTTCAGTTTCACCAAATAGTTAAAAGGTTCTGCAATCTATCCCATTGCTAAAACCTTCAAAGATACATTTATGATAAACAAAAATAAGTTAAAAAATTTTTAACCTGCATATAGCTTGCATTTTATGATCACAGATGGAGCTCTACCAATGGCCCACTCAAACTTGTTTACAAAAAATGCTGAGAGAGAATCAAAAATTCAATATCTCTTTCAAATTATCCCCAACCTTTAAACCATGGTTTCAAGCTAATTGGCTTTTGTCAGTAAAGGGTAGGAGGGCTAGAAACTAGATCTAAATCCCAACTCTACTGAACAGCACTTATGTAAATGGTTCCTATAAGCTTGAAAGCATGAATTTTTCAGATACGTAAATATCTTAAAATCCAGCAAAATAAACTATATAAAAAAATTTTAACTTGTTTTTGTTTATCATAAATGTACCTTTGAAGGTTTAGCAATGACATAGATTGCAGAACCTTTTAACTATGTGGTGAAACTGAACTGATTTCAGACCCATATAGCTATATATTTTGTTTAGCTGGATTTTAAGATATTTATGTATCTGAAAAATTTGTGCTTTCAAGCTTATAGGAACAGTTTACATAAGTGCTGTTCAGTAGAGTTGGAATTTAGATCTAGTTTCTAGTCCTCCTACCCTTTACTGACAAAAGCCAATTAGCTTGAAACCACGGTTTAAAAGTTGGGGACAATTTGAAAGAGATATTGAATTTTTGATTCTCTCTCAGTATTTTTTGTAAACAAGCTTGAGTGGGCTATTGGTAGAGCTCCATCTGTGATCATAAAATTTAAGCTATAGGCAGGTTAAAAAAATTTTAACTTGTTTTTGTTTATCATAAATGTACCTTTGAAGGTTTAGCAATGATATAGATTGCAGAATGTTTTAACTATGTGGTGAAACTGAACTGATTTCAGACCCATATAGCTATATAGTTTGTTTAGCTGGATTTTAAGATATTTATGTATGTGAAAAATTCGCACTTTCAAGCTTATAGGAACAGTTTACATAAGTGCTGTTAAGTAGAGTTTGGATTTATATCTAGTTTCTAATCCTCCTACCCTTTACTGACAAAAACCAATTAGCTTGAAACCATGGTTTAAAGGTTGGGGACAATTTGAAAGAGATATTGAATTTTCGATTCTCTCTCAGCATTTTTTGTAAGCAAGCTTGAGTGGGCTATTGGTAGAACTCCATCTCTGATCATAAAATGCAAGCTAGCTATAGGCAAGTTAAAAAAATAAATAAAATTTTTAACTTGTTTTTGTTTATCATATATATATATATAATTAAAATTAGTCATCCCTTGGACAATTCTAATATCAATAACAATCAACAACTCAACCTGTTGTCAAGGCAACCTTTTTTAACAATAACGGTTAAATGCCACTTTTATTTATGGTTCCAATATATTTATATAAACACTAAAGATTGCAACTTGACCACAGATTGAAATTATTTACACAAAAAAGTTTAAATAAACCTTAAACATGAAAATATAACCTATTTTGAATGCAGACTAATAAATAGTCAATTATAACATTACAAATTGCAATTATAATTTTCTATTGTATCTAAAATATTTTTTAAATAGTAAGTGTAATAATGTTCAAGGCTAAATGGGTCTATAAATAATCATTAAAATTACTCAATCCTTAGTCAATCTCAATATCAATAACAATCAACAACCTCAACATATTGTCAAGGCAATCTCCTTTTAATAATAAAGGTGGACTCCCACCATTATTTATGATCAAATATGTTTACATAGACATCTTATTTATGGTCCAATTTATTTATGCAAATACTAAAGAATATACTTAAAACATTTATTCCACAACACATTTTTGAAACATATGAATAAAGACATCAGAAAAATAAATGTTCCTTAAGATGCATTTCATGTTACCAGTACTCTTCAGGTGACCAAGATCACAATCACTTATGCATGGTTTTATCATTTGTTTAGATAGTATTATCAAATTATATATAGACACCTGGGTCTCATTTCATACAGTAGATAGATTTCTCAGAAAATGCACACAAAAGAAATCGCACAGAAATAGACTAACTCACCTTGAAAAATGGGGGATACATACTGTAATTTTCCAAAAATTGCATAAAAGCAAAGCAACAACATAAAATTACTTTAAAATTCACATAAAAAAATAAGAAAGTAAAATATAACTAATAAAAAAATTCAAATTTGAAAAAAATTGATACAAGACAAACTTTTTTTACTTTTTTTTATAAACTACAATATTTAATTTTATTCAAAACAATATATTTTTATGTGTAATTTACATTTTTTTCATACATATATGGTATTTTAATCATTATTGCTATTTGAGACATCTGAATCATCACAAGAGGAAATTTAATTAGTGCCAACTTCATTTTTTTAAACTGGTCTTATAATGGATTCACCCAAACTAAAAAATTTCAATCACTGTTGATCCTTCCAATTTCACTAAGTAATCTAAAATTGAAATTTTTGTTTCCAAAGAAATTCATTTTCTTGGGTGTTTTTTCCTCTCCATTAAAGTAAACTAAAAGTTTAAAATAAAAATAAGAACTTAGACTTACAATAATAAAAAGACACTGACTCACTACTGTTGGGCAAAATTTAATTAAAACTAACAATTAAAAATTAAATTCTTATTTTTGTCTTTAATTTTTTAATTTTCACTTCGTTTTTTATCGTTTCACATCACAATAATTTCAGATCAGTTACTTAATTTTTAAATTGTTAATTACAATTAAAAATCAGATTTTAATTGTCAAATTTAATTGTGCCCACCACTGTTACTCACCTTTTAAAAATAAACTTGTGGACACTAAATGATTAATTGATTACTTACTCTTTTTTTAAAAAGCAAAAATAGAATGTAATTTTATAGGCATCTATAACCTTTGAACAGATTTACATTATAATCTTGTAAAATTTAATGTGTATATAAAATGGGAAAATCCTGATTTTAAATGAATTATGAACTTCTTAACTGCATAAAATCTATTACAGTACTATTATAAAGCGCTAAAAATATTGAAATTGTTAAATGGAAGTCGAACTCCGATAATGTGCTATTACTTTAAATATGATGTTAGTGTGTTAAATTTATATTTAAAGTAATAGTGCATTATCCGAGCTTGACTTCTGATGTAATAATTTTTATTGCATAAAAGAAAATCGCATACAAAGATATTAAGAAGAAACATGAATCACATAACTTCAAAATCACATTAAATAAATCCGCATAACAATTTAGTGTAAACGGAATTGTAATACTTTATTATAGCATAAATGTAAATATTAGTTGTCATAATAATTATGATAAAATTTGTTGACAGCAATGGTGCAATTGACAAGTTATTCTCTTGTTTATTATTATAATCCTGCATATGTTTTCATAATTTTAAGTATATTTTACAATTTTATAATTAGAATAAAAAAAAACAGATAGTGTTTACTTAATAAAATATGGTTACATTAAATTTTTTATTAATATTCAGTGTAAATAATTCTAAAATATTAAACTTTAGGTAATGAATTAAACATTATTACACAATCATATATTTAGACAACATATTGTTTGCTAGTTATTTAATATCAAAACGCTATTCAGCATGATTTCTTTTAAATATAGTAGAATACGAACTGTACTATATTTTATTCCAAGCCCCTCCCCTTCTTACAAACATATATAGCAAATAGTATTTCCTGTTTGTTGTTGAACATTGATCAGATTAGAATATGTATTGGTTATTAAACTGCAAGTATACAGAATATTTCAACATGCACATATGTAAAGCAAACACAAACACTTTCTTATATGTAAAGTATATATAAAAATTAACATTATGATATAAGCAAAAAATTTTAAAAATAATAATTTACGTAATTATTAATAACAAATTAAGGGTTCTGACTTATATATATATTACCGAATGTGTGTACTCTCATGTATTCATTGAAGCAATAAGAATAAAAAAAATTGTGTTTTTATTTTTAAATAAAGTAAAAAGTGAGATATCTGACTACTGCTATTAAATATATTATGTTCTTTGTTTTTCAAAAATTCTTTTTTCTTATAGAAACATAATAGTGATCTTGTTATCAAGAAATTAAAATTTCTCTAAATGGTTTAGCATTTTTAAAATCATCAACTTTTAATATGTTCTAAAATTTTGTAAAACTTTTAGTATTAACTCAGAAAATATTTTATTATGCAAAATACTGCGCATCAAATTCAGAAAGGATAATAAAGAAAAAATAAAATATATGTGCTTTTAACATAATCTGCAGAATTTTATTGATAAGTATAATCATTTATAGTTATCGCTGTACTTTTGTTTGTTTTTTAAAGTTATTGTGTATAGTGTTCAGAACAAAAAATAACCATTTAAATAACAAAATTTTTAAATTATAAAGTTTTTTTTCTTCTATTTTTTCATGTTTTTTTTTTTGATAGCATATAACTGAAATCATGTACAGCCTAATTCGTGGCTTCACTATATTGCTAATAATTTAGATTTTGAAAATTGTAATGGAAATAGTTTTTATAAATTTTATGTATAAATATTTAATTAAATAAATAAATAATTCATACATATAGTCTTTTTCAAAGCAAAACTAATATATATATATATATATATATATATATATATATTAGTTTTGCTTTGATATATATATATATATACACACACAAATTCTCCATATTTATCAAATAAATAAAAAACAAAAAA
This sequence comes from Epiperipatus broadwayi, assembly GCA_028023455.1. Lineage (NCBI taxonomy): Eukaryota > Metazoa > Onychophora > Udeonychophora > Euonychophora > Peripatidae > Epiperipatus > Epiperipatus broadwayi. The sequence goes on along the minus strand of JAQFVV010000195.1, from coordinate 969,888 downwards.
TATACAAATAATAATAAATAACAAAAAATAAAAATCCAAAATCTTTATATTATCTTTCATCTCTTCCCTCTATAACTTTATTTTTTTTTATTGGATAAATATGGAATATTTGTATTTATGTGTATTACTATATATTTTTTAGTTTTGCCTTGAAAAACTCTATGATAGGATATAGTCGAAACTTTGGTGGTATATTTTATATTATGGAAAAATAGTTTATGTAATAAATTAAGTTTTATAAAGAAGATAGATATATGTGTGAATTCTTTATTTATTTATTGAAATTAATGGGATTTTAAATAAAAGTTTGTGTTTCTATATAATAAGCTTATTTTTATAGATATTTTAATGATTAACATTAAACAATGGACTAATTAGAAACTATTTCAATTATGCAAAGATAACATCAATTATTTATTGATATAATGAGGAAATTTTAAAAAAGCCCACACGGGTATGACTACACTATCAAATCCAATAAGGGCTTTGATTTTTCTATTCGCAGTTTTTCCAATGAAATGGATGGTTGAATAGTTGGAAGAGTGAGAAGATTGAAACCTGTCTAGTAAAGTTTAAGGAATTGCTATCTTAATATATATCAGCACTGACTGTGTATATGTGTGGGAGATTATGACCTGGCCCAATTGATTCTGCATTAAATACATATATTGGAGATCATTTATCTTTTTTGTATGTATGTGGCCAAATATATTTCTTGCTTGACATGGAATGGAGGACGAATATAGATTGAAAAATCCTAAGTTCAAATTCCTCTATTTACATGTATAAAAAACATTTAGTATAATTAAATTATATATATGTGTGTCACTTTAAATGAGTACGGCCATTCCAACTCTAAGAAAAGATAACAAAAAAAAAAATAACTAAAAACTATTCTAGAAATGAATTTTGCAAAACACTACGCATACAAATCTATGAACCAAATTTAAAGTAAAAGTAGTGGTAACGGTAATTTTTAAAAGTATAAGAGTGCGCTTATGGATATGAGGTAAAAAAAATCATTACGCCAATATAGCATTTAAAGTCTGTATCTGTGATTTAATAAAGATAATGATTGTTACTTTAGGTAAAAGTTGGTTAAAAGTAATTGTAAATTAATTTGTGTGTATATATAATGCATCAAATACTAATTATGAACTACGCATGATTTTTAAATAAATAAAATAGAAAAAAGTCAACTTTATTTTTCTCAATTTTATTATCTACCTACAAAACAACCTGCTCTATTGATAGTTACTTCAAACATCCAATTAAAAAAATATATTAAGAATTTTTCTAATGCATCAATGAGTGTAAACACAATCAATGAATTAAAAATGACAAAAAAAAAATGGAATTCATTTTTATTTTTTTATATTTGTTTAATACTCAAGTAATAGTTAATGCATTAGTCTTTAATGCCATAGATCAAGGTATTAGTAGAATTTACAAATTAATTTCAGGATTTACCAAGTTGTCCTTCATAATGAACTTGTCTAAATATTCAATGTTGATGAATAAATGTTTTTCTAGTTATTTTTTCCGGAGGCAATGGTCGAAAATAATTGTATTGGAAAAGTATTACTGTAATATGAGGCTGACATTACCATAAGGAAGATTGAGGCCAATGTCGTATAGCAAGAAGTGAAGAACTTATAATTTATCGTTACTATTTGAGATTTTTTTAAAAATAAAATTAATTGCTCATTATGTTTTGTTCTATCAAGACATTGGCAATTTAGTGACGTAATAAAAGTAGCAGATTCAAAAAGTAAAGATTAATTTTCAACAGAGAGAAGTAAATCAAATTATCTTCATTTGCTTATTTGAATGTACCGATGTATTTCAGGTCTATCCGCTACAAGCTTTGAATGTCTGAGTGATGATTTTAATTTAATGCAAATTTTGTATATGTTCATTTATATGTCCTAAAAAGCTTTGTTATTTATTTGTATTTAATAAAATAACTGATATTGTTGTTGCTTTTAATATTCTTCATTTGATTCTATAAATATTATCAAAATATTTGGGTAAAAATTGCTAAATAATTTTGAATTAATCATTTTATTGCTATTTTTATGCTAAGAACATTAAGATATACATTTATAATATAAATAAACAACCCTTCATGTTCAACTAAAAATATTACTCGAATGTTTCATCAAATGTTTTTTCATAGAATAGTGGGAAACTGCTACCCAATACTATATCAAGTACTGATGACATTACGAACTATACTATTTAAAAAAAAGTTAAGACTAAGCTGTGTGCTTTTGGTAATAAAAATAAAATTAATATGCATTTGATAGTCAATCAGTAAATATGCGGATTGGTAAATTATTAGCAATCATAATATGTAATTAATAACAATATTTTGTTTTCTAACTTTATAAATCATTAATCATTTCAAAAATATCAAATTTCTTTCTACATACATAGAAGAATAAATTTATTAGGTCAGAATGATTTTATTACATTTTGTTGGATTTTAAACACCATAGTTCTTTTCTGTAAGCTAATTGTTCTTAACTAAAATATCATTGATTTTTTGTAAGTATTTTCAATCATGGCCAACAAAACTAAGTTATGATCCTAAATTACCAAAAAGATGTAATGTCACCAGCCCAGGCAGTGGTTAATGACCACAAGTTTGAAAGTGCTAAGAATTCCCTAATTGCAAACTTAATTATCTAGTCGCTGTGGCCTTTTTAAAAAACTTAAAATTATAGATCACTTACAAATGACAGAATATTGTACAATTGGAAGAACTATCTAATATTAAATGGGGCATTGTTAAGCTGGGAAATTAAACGGAAAGGTTAATTAAGAAATAATTGATTTTAAAATAGACACGTAAAGGCAAAAATATTGGAAGCACAAGTGAATTGAGTTTCATTATTTATAAAAGTGGAACAATCTTTTGAAGATTCATGGTGTATCAAATTAGTTATTCAACTTGATAGTAAATTCCAAATTCTCATTGTCATGAAGAAGTAGAAAAATTTTATATGGATGCACCAAAAACTTTTGATTAAATCAAAGCACATTTATAAATGGTATGGAGGCATGTAATGCTAAAATTAATAAAATATTGAAAGATGAAAGTGTTGCGGTAAATTTGGTTATAGTGTTAGAAATGAAAGAGGACTCAAACTTGTGGAGGTTGCAGAAAATGAAAAACTTTATATTATGAATTATTTCTTTGAAAGAAAAATGCTAAAAAAAATGAATGAACATAGACGCGTCTAAATGATGGTACAACAGAATTGGATTGTTTTCGACTTACATAAAATGCAATATTTCGAGATCGTAATTTTCTTAATACATTCAAAATAGGAAGTGATCATCGATCAGTAAAATTTAAAAAACTATGCTAATTCAAAGCTAGAAAAAAAATTAAGAAGCAGTATTTATGGTTGATATTCATAACCTTCAGTGATATTCCAATGACAATTCTTTTTCAAATAGTAACAGATTTTAAAGATAATTCACACGATTAAGAACTACAACAATGATAATAGGTACAAAAAAGCAGCAATCGACCAATAAAATTTTTATTGAGTCAACACAATTTATGAATAAAAGATGGAAAATGAAAATATATAAAAAAGAACTATTAAAAATTGAATGATTAGAGTTTAGTAAAATGATACAAAAAAGAGTTAATAACGATATACGAAAACATAATTGTGAATTAGCAATGAAATCTATAGAAGTGAATAAAGTCTCAAAAGTATAAAACGTCTGGTTCATGTTTGGAAAAAAATGTATTTCTGTAATAACAAAAAATATGGAACTATTGCTTTAAAAAATGGCATCATAAATATAAAAAAGTTTCTTTAAAAAAAATATAGCAATAAAAAAACGAAAACAAGTACTATATCAAATTACTTATATCTTCGAATTTTGCAATATTTTAAATGAAGAAGTAAGACATGCAATGGAATGTATAAAGAAGGGGAAATTTCCACATAATGATAAGATTTATAACCCATATCTTAACGAAGCAGATAAAGAAATAGAAAAATTGTTAGCAAAGTTATATATAAAATGTCTAAATGATAAATATATACCAGATGATATTAAGAATACAGTTCTAATACTGAAATTTTAAATAGATGAACCTATCAATCTATTATCAGTTCTATACAAAAATTTTATCAAGATAATTACAATTAGTCTACAACGAACTTTGGATTTCTTCAACTAAAATAACAAATTAGATTTGTAGGTATTAGAATTTAGTGGATCACATCTAATAATTGAAAAACATTATAGAAAAGACTAATAATATGGGTGATCACTATGCTTTGTATTTATAGATAGTGGAATGGCATTTGATGCCATAAGCACTTTTTCAGTGATTAAAACAGGAATCATCTAAATATTTGTCATATTCTAAAAAATATTTATCAAACTATAACAGCAATGACTAGAGTTTATAGTAATATTACGAAAATTGACATAAAGAAGGTTGTTGACAAAGTGACTATATTTCCAAAATATTTTAAAGCAGTTTTACAAAAAGTATTTTGTGAATTAAAATGGACGCTAAGGAAATAGAAGTAAGTAGAGATTATATAAGCCATCTAGATTTTTGGGATGATATGATTAATTTTGAAAATCATGTTTTAGAGCTTCAGAAAATATTTCAAGAATTATCAGATAAAAGTAAAAAAAATAGGACTAAAGATAAATGTAAAAAAGACTAAAGTAATGTTCAACCGATTTTCTCAAAAGAAAAAAATAAAGATTGATAATGATTTGGAAAAGTTAATAACTATAAATACCTTTGTTAGATTATTAAAACGGATGGAAACATAAAGGATGAAATTAATAATAGAATTAAACTTGACTGGAGTGAATATTGGTAAAAAAAAAAAAAAAAAACTTAAATATTAAAAGGAAATATGTCTATCTGTTTGAAAAAGAATGGTTTTTAGCGTTGGTGGTCGAGAGGTCAGCACGGCTGCCTTACAAGCAGTTGTCCCGGGTTAGCGGGTTCGCTTCCCGGCCGATGCTATGACACATGAGAAAAAAATGTTTTACCAATTTTTACTTACGGTTCTGAGACTTGGGCACATAATAGTACAGCAATACAAAAAGTTCAGACCACTCAATGACGTATAGAGAATGTATCTTAGGAGTAATAAAAAGGGATTGAAAACGAAATACATAGGTAAAAGAACAAACGGGTATAACTTATAATTTTTGAAAGAATTAAGAAATTGAAGTGGAGCTGGGTAGGACATATCACTATAAGAGATGAGAAAAGATAAATGGTTGAAATATTAAGCTGTATTTCAAGAGATTGTTAATACAATAAGACCATATATGAAATGGATAAATAAAATAAAAATATCTGGGGGTGTAGTGTAGATAAGAGAGATTAAAAATTGGAGAATCTTGTTTAACTTTGGAAAGATCTTCATCCTGCAGTGGGGTGATAATGGTTGAAATGATGATGATGACACATTAAAACTCCATTTTTGTTCAATTTGCTTAAAATATTTGAATTAATTGAATTTCAAATTTATATTTGGGATAACAATAAATAGCCAAATAAATTATTAATGACAATCATTAACATATTTATCTAAAATGGATGGTTCCAAATGTATCAGTGGAAAATAATTTTGATATGAACTGTGAAATTATTTATCCCATTTATTTTTCTAATTTTATTGTTGCTCCTTATTTTTATTCTATTGCAGACATTTTTTAGTTTTAATTTTTCTTAGTTTACTGTACCTGCTATATTATCTTATGTATCTATTAATACACTGTACTGGCTTACACACACCTACGCATATATAATGTAATATATGAGGACTTCGAATTCAGACTTTCATACCGACCCCCAGCTCTCCATGTCAACTCATATTACTGACTCACCTGATCATACACATGTTGAAAAGACAAATAATCACCAATATAATTATTTCATGCTAAACCAGCAATCATCAGTTGGTCCAGATTGAGGGGTCAGAATCACTAAATGGCCAACATGGGTAGGATGACAACCTTGGCACTAACTAGGCCATAGTTACTTCAATGGTCTATCTGAAACGGTTTTAGTTTTTGTTTTAAATCTTAGTGCAGAACAATTACAACTTCAGCATGCCGCTACAAAAAAAAAAAAAAAGGGAATATTCACTTGACAAATCAAATGCTAGCTATTGATAATTTGTGGATTGACGTATCCTTTAGTTAATAATAATTGTATTCATTTGTGGTCAATAATTTGATAGGAAAGCTACGTTAGCAATGGACTGGCTATCTAAAAATGTTCTCAATTTTTCTGAAAAACTACAGCAATTTTCAAGATTCTTTAGATTTAAATCTAGGTTACAGGTATTTCAGATAATTATTCTAATTAGTCTAATTAGTAATATACACCTATACTTTTAAATAGTGCTAAATATCTTATTAAATACTACTTTATAATATAAAGTATAACGTGTTCAAACTATACCTTTTAAAATTGAATAAATGTTATAATAGAAGAAAAGTTTTATAAATTAGTAATATTTCAATGCTTTACTAGGTATTTAGAGATAGTTTAAGGCAAACTACTGGAAAATTATTGTATGTATGTGATTGTTGCATAAAAATGATGTCCATGATAGGAATAGTTCTAAAGGTTTATTGCTTATGAATTCATAAAAAGTTTAAACACTAGACTTGATAGAGTAGATCAGGGGTCCCCAACCTTTTTGCACTTAAGCGCACAGCACATTTTATAATACTGGCCAGGTGGTGGGTACCATTTTTTTTTTTCAACCAGATGGTGGGCACCATTTATTTTTTTAATGTAAATTTATAGTTGGATATTTTTAATAATACACATAATGTACAAAAAAATATTTATTTCAAAAATAAAATTTTAACATATAATTAACGTTTATATTATTACTCTGTAAAAGTATAGTATGCCCTAAATTTGATTACAATATAATACAATAACTTATAAGAAATTTCAAAAATTAAATTTATTTGTATCAGATAAATAATTTTTTATCGTGTTTGGATAGCGGTGGGCACACGTAAAATGGTCTGAGGGCACCTTGGTGCCCACAGGCATAGGGTTGAGGACCCCTGGAGTAGATTATAGACCTTGAGCTCCAATGTCTGCTACTCTATTACTTCATCAAACTATGCAAGACTTATTGTCCATTAATTTTTACATGTAATCTAGTTTTCTATGAGTTATATATCAATGACTGCTTTTGTTTTATTAGTTTATTTTTTAGCAATACATTTTGCTAAAAATAAACCAGAATTGTTATAAGATAACTTTATAAAAATAAAATCTTTTTAAACATTTTTATTTAAATTAGAATCTCTGTGTAATTATTTATTTGGGTAAAATTTTTAAATCAAAGCTTAACCCTCTTGCATTTTTATACTTTCTATGGTTGCAACTGGTGAGAGATTTTGAAAATACTTAACCATTATTTTAATATAAAACTTTTATTGTATACTAAATCTCAATAAATTTGAAATGATTTTTAATTGACTTTTTATGGATAAATGGTATTCTAAAAAATCATGTTTAACCATTTTAAATATTTTTAAAATGACCTGAAAATATGATATTGTATTATAAACGTAACACAGTTGTTTGTTTACAGTATCATTTTTCTGAAAACTTCACTTTTTAGTGGAAAGAAATGAAGAGTATGTGAATGAATGAAGGGTATGTTACATTTATGATAACTCTAACAAATTCTGCTTTTAATTCTGATATTTTTTGTAAAAATTGCAGTATTTTAAAAGATTTTATTATAATGTCAAACTCTGATAGATAATTATGCAATAAACATTGTCATTTTTTATATATTATGATCAAGTTTATCAACTTCTATTTCTAGATACAAAATATAAATAAATAAATTGAAAGTCTTTTTGCTTATTTCTTTATAATAATCAACCAATTAATGTGTAAAAATAGTCAAAAATAAGTAAAAAGTAATATTTTATTATACAACTAGAAGGATGTGAATATCTTCTGGGTATTTCTGTTTGTTAAAAAACAAAGAAAAAGTCCTCCAACTCCAACTCTTCAGTGAGATAGTGTGGAGAGTGGTGGGTCATGTAATATAATATTAAGTGATAAAAGTAGTGATTTCAAGCTTGACACAACCAGAATATTATCATGAAATTAAAACATACATTTTATACAAAAAAAAATAATTTACATATTAAAGCTTAGCTAACTTTCATAAAACAGTGAAAGTAATCTATTTTAAGTTCAACTATAATAATTAACAAGATATAACTTTATTACAAACTTAAATTCGATCTTAAAACTTAACAACTAATTCTTCTCAGGGTTCAAACACTCAAAATCATTATATAAACTATATTTGGGTCAGTAAGAGGGATTTTACCACTATCCAAACATAATGCACCTAATAGCTCTCAATATAATTTAAATCAAGAATTATATTTAGCAGTTCTAAATAAACTTTACAACTAATATAAACTTTAAAATTTATGACCGGGAATGACTTTTTAATAATTAAAATCAATAACTTACCAAATTCTTTTTTTTTAAATAATTATAAACCATGTGATTAAGATTAGTGAAAGATAGCTCTGCAGATTTAACTAAATCAATCAAATCAAGACTATGTTTATTTTTGAATATATTGTTTAAAACAATCTGTACTACAAGTTATTAACATTTTGATTATTGTGTGATAATGCATTAGATGTACCAATAAATTATAAGGCTTACCAAAATTATTATGATATAGCATAATATAGTTAATAGTACTATATTGGTTGACGATGATTTTAATTTATAATCTTCTGGTAGGTTGATAGCAATAACAATAATAGTGTATAGATGTGGTAATTAGCAATAAGATTACATGCAACTACATAAATTTTTAAACACAACAAACTTTATTTACACTATGTACAAATTTTTAATTCACAGGTATGGCATGAAATAAAACTAATCTAGTAAAATAATTTATGGATGGGACAAATACTTATTATCCCCTTGACCATATACTCAGCAAATGATACAACCTGCTTAGAAAATAATATTCAAAATATCATTTGTTACTCTTTGGCATATTTTTAAAAACAATATACTAAAACTTATTTAAGCTGACTAGCACTTAAATTTATAACTAGCAGTATACTTAAAACTTTAGGATATGCACCAAGTATAAATTTAGAATTCAGACAAAATTTTAAAAATATTGCATTTTCCTAAAATCCTGGCTTTTAACAGAATATGATAAGGGCAATTATCATATTCTGTGCAATTACTAACTTATTTAACTTTGAAATGAATAAGTTTAGTGCATTAATTGAAGACTAGACATTAAAAGTCCAATATACATAGATCTCATTAAGCATTACCTATGTCCCCAGCTCGACCCTTGAATACATAATTGATCTTACAATTCTATTGTCACATCATTATTTGATGAAAATGAATCCATTCTGCCAATGTGCATCTCTTACTTTTACATTTAAAATTTTCTACCATCATTAATAAATCCTGGTTTGGTCTGTCAACATCTGATGATGATCCCACATCATCATAAACACTATTTCAATTAATAAAACACTATGCTAGATGAGTGTTTCTAAATTTAATATTATTTTATACTTGCTATGTGATCTGGACCTATTATACTTCACCATACACGGTGGAAAAACTATCTCTATATTATCATGAGGAATTTAACACTAAGATGGAAAACTTTATAAAAACATGACAGTTGTATAATAATATATGGCTGATTCTATACCTCTCTATGGGTATATGTATGTGTGTGGGCCTTGCCTCACCATGAAAAGACTAGAATTCAAACCATAGATATCCTTTCTTTTTAGTATTATTTATACTAATGAGCATTAATTACTGCTCAGATTCTATCCATCTTTTCTCTCATAAAATTAGCCATAGGTGACACTCCATCAGTCTAGTCATTCTCAAATTATAGCAAGGCAAAACAATACCAACAATAACAGTGAAAATCTACATATTCCATTTTAACAGCCAAACCAAAATACCTATGTTCAATGATCATTAGTCATTTTAGAATGACAACTATATTTTTATTAAAGAGAGCACAACGGATTTAAACAATAAAGATCAAACCTGTATTTGTATTCAAAGTGGACACGTTCACTTCTATAGCAAATTACAAAATAAAAAAAAGGTTTATATCAAATTTTCTTTTATATCAGAAAATAATTCAGTCATACCAATATATATATTTTTGATAAAATGTCTGTACATTTACCTCTTTTTAATATACCTTAAAATTAGTTTTAGACTATGAGAGAAGTAAATATTTTTTATCACTCTCTCTAAATAAATGATATATATATTCTCCGGTTTTCTCTTAAATAAAAAAAAAAAACATACATAAAATAGATATATATTTTACACATTTTTTTCTGGAACTTAATATATATTCCAGATAATGCATATATATTTTATTCTCCTGTCGGGTGTGAAATGAGCAATTTTTAAGACTTATCCAAAAGTAAAATTATTTAATGGCTTTAGTATCGATAATTAACAAAGCGATGAAAATTCATACTTCCAATTGTAGCATAGTTAAAAAAATAAGTTTATCTAATTTTCTCTAGATAATTTTTTTACAAATAATTCTTTAGGTTATTGGAATCTTCAAAACAAACTTTTTTAAAATCTTTATTGATTTATTTGGTAAGCGTTTCAAATGAAGTATAACAAAAATCATTTATTACTTTTAAGATCAAGATAATTTTTCCTTGAAAAATTAATGGAATTTGATTACAAGTAGCATATTTATATTTTCCTTTCTTTTAAAACTGTGGGTTAATTTTATTTTTCCCTGCACAATAATACATATATTGTGTAGCTGTGTTTAAACAGTTGGGGCATATTCCAATATTGTAAACATTATTATAACGGCAGCGTATATTTCTCAATAAAAATTCAAAAGTAAATATTTATTTCACTTCATTCTTATTAGAAAAGTATGATGTGATTATCAATATAAATAAAATTATCTAATTATCACTTTGACATTTTTAGCATTTTAATCAATTGGTAAATGATCATTTCTTTCATTACATAGGTTCCCGCGATAAAATTTAGCAGACTATAAAGAATAACATTACGAAATTATTTTCATATTTACTTTATTAAAAGTTAGATTATTTCAAAATGACTTTTAAATTTATTTACTATATATCATATATAACACTTGTTTTCAAACTTATCTTGAATTATTATTATTTTGATATTCTAACTTACAAACATAATATTGATCGACTTCATAATAAGAATAGTGCAAAGTTCCAACATAATCAACTTTTTAATTTATGTATAAATAATTCGGGTGTTATCTTTAAAAATAAAAGGTTACATGTATCAATAAAGTAAAAACAGATGCTTACTTTCACTTGAATTTTCCTGGGTTTAAAGCAGTACTTATTCAAATAAAAACTTATCTCCATGGTTTTAATTTCCTTCTCCAGTATGAATCCTAGGAAATATGCGGTCGTGGAAATGGCTTAAAATGATAGCAAGGTTTTAAGATTTCTTATTCAAACATTTTTAGACAGCAAGGTATTCTACTTCCATACAATTAGATTTCAGAATTTTGTTGATTTTTAATTTTTTTCTTATTTTAAATCAGAGCTGAGATTTGTGTTTACTTGGTTTTTGTTTTTCTTAATTAGTCCATCCCCCTACAACTGGGTTAGAACATATATAGCTTTTATTATAATGCATTCTGGGAGTGAATTAGCCAATAATTTTGATATGCATAATTAGTATTACCCCCTCTGGCTTTATTTTTAATAACTATCCATTATTATTTAAGACAGCTTTGTGTTTAGTACTAAAAAAATATGCTTAAATAATTTACTATAATGATTTATTTTACAAGATTTATAAATTTGATTTAATTGTTTATTTCTTTCAATTGCTATTCAAAACTAATAAAATAGCAATGTATTTATCTACCAAATAATAATAATACTTTTAAATTGTTATTTTAGTCCAGTCAGAGCCTAGACTGGGTTTGAAATCTTATCTCCACTGAAGCAAATTTCCCACTACATTCAAAATAATCTCTATTGAAAACCACTTTAGTGAAATTTTAACACCAAATATATTAACATTTAAAATTTTGGAATTATTAACTACAGGGACCTAAATAAAAGGTCACAATATATATATATATATATATATATATATATATATATATATATATATATATATATATATATATATATATATATATATATATATATATATATATTGTGGCCTGTCTATAGGCGGTATGACCCTAAGCAGAGGAGCCAAGTCCCTACATTAGGCCCTACTTGGACTCTGGCTAGGTACTATTAACAGACTTACTATTTCCTGACCATTTTCTTTAACTATAACAATTGAATTTAGATAAGGTAAGTATTTATCCCAAATTACTTTTACATGATTAAACATTTCTAAAATAAGACCTATTTTAAATATAACCAATGTGAGACTTCTTTACCTATAAACAGATCACATCCCCTTACCATTAAACAAATACAAAATAATTGTTCAATGGCATGAGAATACCCAGATACTCCTCTTATTAAGTATCTACACACTTTCTCATGGTTAACAGTAATATCCAATATATTATATCATATCTATAACTATTAAGTTTTAATTCAATCACTCATTAAATTAATCTGTTAGATAATTACAGATAAACTTTGATTCCTCTTATTTTTGATAATTAAGATTGGCAATAATCATAAGAATAACTTTACAATAAGGAGATCTCAGGATAATTATTGATTTATTAATTCTTCATACTACCTATGGAATATCAAGAGGGATTTTACGGATTTCCATGAGTAGTGCACATATTGAGAAAGGCTTATAATTTAAATCTATATTCAAGCTTTATATTTATGTTCTTTAATACTTTTTATTAAAATAATAGTATTAAGTAAACTGTAATTAACACTAATACTTTCACTAATAACTAATATATTATTTAATTTTATATTAATAAATACACCTTAATAATTGGCAATGTCATCAATGACCTATGGGGTCAAGGCAGCATGCAGCTATTAAAAATCTCTATTAAGAGATTTGTGCTTATTAAACTGTTAGATCGCTCTAAACTGAATTGATTTCTCATTTTAATTTCAACTGTACATATGGAGTTCGTGTGATGTGGTAACAATGAGCCCAGAAAAGAAATGCAACATTTAGAACTTTCAAAACAATAATTTTAATACATTAATTACAAATAATTACAATAAACATTCCCATTGACAAGTAATTTAAAATAACTTATAACAAAGTTGTATACAAACACATTATAATATTAATAATAAAACAATAGAAAATTAATATTCGAAGTATTTATAATGTAACAAAATTAATACTCTTCCATAGCATGTTGGAATCTTTACCTCCAAGTATATCCTTATATATCTTACATCCAGTTTTTTAGTAAACAATCATTCTTTTTTTTTAATTCATGGTCTTTATTTCAAACTTCCAAAATAATAATTATAATAAGATTGTATACCTTGTGATAAAATAACAATATAAAACAATTGAGAAAAGATTGATATAATGCTGGATGTTTACAAGAAAAACAAAATTAATATCTTTATATTTCCCATAAGAAAATATAATCGTTTTTGTTTATCAATTAATATGTGTAAACACATCCTGCCCTCTTAATCACATATATGTAGTGTTAAATACATTATTATATATTTCATTCTAGGATATTGATCATATTTGTTCATTCTAATCACTAATAATATTTACTAAAGAAACAACCTAACTTTTAAATAACTACTGATATAAATAATTGAATTAATCAACTTATTAATTCTAACTATCCACTGATTTAATAACACACACACACCCCATTGTACTAATAACTCAGAGATTAAGACATATAAATGCAAACATTAGAAACAAGCCCTTTTTTTTAACTATCAGCTAAAAAGTATAAAAATAACTTTAAATTTTCCTAGCGTTCTGGTCTTTCCAAATGCATAAACTGATTATCACTTTCATTTTTTATTTTTTCTCTGAAACAATAATCATTTTGTTCTTTGTTTAGTAATAAAAGATCATTTATGGCATGTCTTATTCATTCTACATGACAGATATTTCCATCTATACTATACAGTATGCTTATGATTTCAATCACAAATATATATCATTCAATAGTTTTCTTAAAACTTTATAGAAAATAACATATGGCTCAGAGTTAATTGCTTCTCCCATCACTTATTGCAATCAGGACTTTATATGTAGCCTTAATGGCAATGAACACTTTTCAGCTATTATTAATATAGTTCTATTAACTTTTTAAAAATGTATACTTAGCCGTTACTCAGAGATTTATCTTTTTTTTTATTTAACCTTGCTGAATATCTACTGTGTTTCATTATTTCCTTTTATTTATCACTAAAATTCATTTCCACCATATCACAATTATCGTCCTCTTCCAGTGAGTATATTTGTTGATATTCTTTTAATATGCACATTTTATTCATATCCCTTTATTTCCTCAATATATATTAACTTCCAAGAGATTATTGGGAATTATTGACCATAGACTTTCCCAGTAGAAAACGATTAAGTTATTCCATTATTTTAAACACAAAGCTTATAATTATCCAATATATCGATGCAAAGTTACTTTTTCTGTTTGTAAATAATAATATTTTAGAAAATTTTATCCAACTTTTTTAAAATATATAACAAAAAAAGAAAAACCTAGTTACTTATTTTTATGATCAAGAAGAACTTTTTTTTCTTTAATTTTATAGTAAATGATTGCTTGACACTTGTTGATTGGTTGATATTTTCCACCTTTCCTGTTAAAACAAAATTCATTTATTTGCAAGTTTTTGGTTTACTTTTTAAAATGACAGTTTTCGTTTTTTTTTTTTTTTACTATATTAAGATATAATACTTTTTTAGAAATTAAATAAAGATGCAATTTACTGTTTTAATTTTAGATCAGTATTTTGTAAAATTGATAAATATTTATTTACTTTTAAGCATAATCTCCCAATTTGACTATAAATAATTTCTATTTTTAAAATCAAATGCGCATAAACAATAATTATTGGTCTCTATAACACATCCTGTTTACAAAATACAATTTAAACTTGACTGGTTTTAAATACTAAATGATATTAATTGTCCATCCATCTGCATATATACGACTCTGAAGGTTATTATTTATATGTATCTTAAGTTAAGATCCTTTATAAATTTCCATTAGCTAAACTCAAGTTCAAACCCTATGATCTAATATGTCATTATTGTCTTCTTTTAATAAATAAATATTATTGGATTTGTAAAATTTTAAATTATACACCAAAATTTAATTTTAGAATAGAGTGGACTAATAAAAAGGACACAATATATATATATATGTGTGTGTGTTTGTCAATATCTGTTGAATTTTCACATTATAAATTTTACCCCAACATGTCAATGGATAGTAATTAATGAAAAGAGCAAACTGTAAATACTTTCTGCATTGGACAGTGTACCTTTTCTTTAAACCATAAGTAAATAATATAGTCCTTTAGTTTTTATATAACATGAAGAGATTGCATTTAAAATCACACACTTATATACTTTTAAATGTAGAAAGTATTTACAGTTAGTTATTTTTTCTTAACTACTATCCATAGACATCTGACAGGGAATTTTGTGATACATGAAAATTCAACAGATATTTCCACATATTGACATAATTAAACATTTACATCTGTTAAAAATTATCAATGCTCCCACTAATAGATAGAACAGTTTATTATTTATAATGAATTGGGAAAGTTATTAGCTTTCTTTCCTTAAACCATAAGTAAATACACTAGCACTTTAGTCTCTATATGGCATAAAGAGATTGCATTTTAAAACATACATGTACAACTTTGAATGCAAAAATCATTTATAGTTTGCTATTTTTATTAATTACTGTCCTTTGACATCTGACAGTGAATTTGGAAACATAAAATCACATATTGAAATATTTAAACCATTACATCTGTTAAAAATTATATATATACTTTTAAAAGGTTACGTTAAAAATATTTTAACAATCATTTAAAATTGAAATAAAAACTAAAAGTCCATTGTTCATTGTTGTTTAGATGCATAATAGTCTCCTTGTTATATTTTACTGATTTTGAAATAAAATTGAATATAAACAAGTTTAGCTTTCTTTTAACAATTGAAAACTTATAACCAGTTAAATTTTTAAATAAATTAATAATTGAGTAGATTGATAATTTTAACAATAATATACCCGTATTTAGATTTAACATTTGACTATTAGAACAAAATAATTATAGATAATTGAATACTAATCATGTCTAAAACATTAATTATGACCTGCCAGCATTTGGAGAAAATAAACTATGACACGTAATAAAAGTAATATTTTTCTCTCTTATTAAAATATTAATAATTTTGAGGAGAAATTAGATATGAAAAGAGAATTAATGATACTTATGATGGATGGATCTTGAGGCATTCTAGATTTGAGGAAATTGTGCATGATTATATTTATTGATATTTTGGGCATTTAGTCAGAAATTGTATTTGTATTGATAAAATTTCTGTGGATTTGGTTATTAATATGTGTGTATTTGTGGACCTAACATAGTTATGCATTATGCTAGAGGAACATCAAAACATTGTGTATTTTTTTAGATACTGTGTCAGATGTTAAGGTTTGGCAATATATATTTCTTATTGACAGAAAAGTAATGCATGGGTTAGCTGTTATCCAGCAATAAAAAAGCCCTTGTCCTATTTATTTTTTATATCAGTAAAATACTTGCTGATATTCTTCAGATAAATAATTCTTGGATAAAGTATAATAACATTAGTTTTGTATCTATAATTCAATGCTGTACCAATAAAATCACTCAAAAAGTATGAACTGGTAAAATATATTTTGATTCTAGATAATTATCTATAGGAAGGAATTAACCAATGAACTTTTAAATGGACATGATATCTCATAACAATATTTTTAGGACAAAACATGGATAGACTACACAATTACATTTCATTTAGAATAATAAATAAGTATGTTTTTAATAAATAAATGTATACAATAAGATATGGTAAATCATTCTCATATCAAAATAATTGTATTAAAAAGTGTAATAATCATTAACTCAATAGGCCCAGCTTATATGCAGTTGGCAATTATAAAAATGCCAAACCATCAGATTATGTACTAAAAAATTTTAGAATAGTAATCAAAAATGGATTTTCATATTATATAAAAGTACAAATAAAAATAAAGGTATTTGTAAGATAAGAAGTTTAAATATAAAAAATAATGGTACTGTTCTATTAGCATGTTGAAAATGCTTTATGGTGTTGTTTCTAGGAAAACAAACAAAAATATAACATTACTGGGCCCACCAACTTATTTGTGAAATAATAATTAGAAGAAGAATCATATGGGTTAATGTAATTCATTTATTTTCCTTAATAAATTACTGTAAATCTTTTTACAATTTCTTTTTGTCTCTGGATATAACTAAGATAAATTTCTTACACTCAGACATTTTATCATATGGGCTAACATAATTCATTGATTGATTTCCTTAATAAATTACTGTCAAATTTATTACAATTTAATGGTAATAAATTTAAACCTTTAACAAGTGCCTACAAATTTCATCTTAGTCCTGTAATATAATGGGGGGGGGGTATCACATCTGTAAGAATTAAAACATTAATTAACAGATGTTATTGCAAATATTCTAGTCCAGTAGAATTCCCTGTGTCTGCCAGTGTTTTGTACTGAGAAAATCCCTCCTTCTCTCCGCAAACTTTAAAAAGTCGACTATCACTGTTTAATAGATAACTAACTACATCGTGGTGGAAGAAATGAGAATACTTTAATTACTGAACTGTATTTGCCTATTTTTGATCATTGTGAAAAGGAAAATTAATCTTTATTTATTCCAATAACTATCTTTGAAAGAATATGTGACTAAGATATGGTGGATAACATTAATGGGCACACCTATTAATAATGATTAATAATTTTCCAACTCGATTTTTTTTTGTTTTTTTTTTATCATTAAGAAATGTATTCTTTTTACAATTTCTTTTTGTCTGTGGATATAACTATGACAAATTTTACAATCAGACATTTTAATTTTTACAGGTGTTCTTGCCTGTGAGTTTTTTTTAGGAGAACAGTGAAACTGTGGTTTTCCCTAATTTTTTCGAATTATTTACACCTTACATGTTGGGTTTGGAAGTGGGGTAGTAGGCTTACAATTATTACTTTTTAATACTAGGTTAGGTAAGTTGTACCATAATTACTTTTGAATGCAGATTGCAGTAGTTCTGCAAACTTTAAATCCACCTACCCTTAAATAGTATGGTAGCGAAGTGTTAACATTGCTAAAAGATAATATTGTGTGAACTTGCACAAACTGCACAAGACAAAGCAAGCCATTAGTTTTAACAAAAAAAGTTGTGGCTATTTGTTTTAACTGTGGCCCACTAAATGGCATGTTTGGATGGCATCAATGCCATCAAGTGGTTTCAACATGCTAATAGAACAGTACCAAAATAACATTAAGAGACTTAGACTTTATTCTAATTTGATAGACCAATGAAATAAAAATGATAGATGAAATTTTAAAAAAATATTCAAGGATTAATTGGTCATCACATTTGTTTCCATAACTAGGTTGGTGAGGGATTATTTTCTCCTCAGGATGGCTTATGTAATAAATATAATGTTGATAGATTTATACTATTTAAAAATCAAGTGATAAAGTGACAAAAATTTAAATTATGAAAATGAAAAAAATATTAAAATTTGACTTAGTTAAAGAAATGTATAAATAATTAAATATTAAAAATCTAATAGTTATCATTGTAAAAGTAAAATATCTAATTAGATAATATTGTAAAAATAAATATTTCATTTGTGTATTTTTAATAAAAATATATTTATAACAGAAATATAGAAAAATGTTACGTAATTTCTTTGTTTTGTTTTAATAAAAATAATGTTAATATTTCATTCTCTTATTGAAAATCTATCATATGACTAGCAAAAGAGATAAAAATAGAGTCATTAAATGTGTAAGCATCTCAGTCTGTTATTTTTGCTTATAAATTCATAGCAATGAAACTAAAAGTTTTATCCTTGCAGATTTATTGTTTAGGCTGATAATAGCTTAATTTATTATCTATTAATAAAAAAATATATAGTTTAAATGTATTAACAGCAGGAGCCAGGAAATAATTAACATTAAATCTTTGTGCAAACTAAATATGACCCTCAGATTGTATAAAAGTCCAAAACTTTTCAACATAATATGTTAAATTTATTGCAAGTGAAGCATCACTATATATCATTCATGTAAACAACTTTAAACTTTATGAAAGGAAATATATATCCAGAAAAAAGTGTGAAACACTCTTAAATATGTGATACTTTAGAAATATAAGAGTCTCAACAAAAATCATCAACTAACAGTTATACAAAATTTAAGTAAGGTAAATATTTTTATTTACTTAGAATATTGATAAGCAATAATATATCTTAGTATATGTACATATATTTTAAAAAACAGAGCTCATTAAGTCTATTATTTTTCTTAATTAACTTTATACAGATATTAATTATTAAGATATTGTGCTAAAAAATATTTTTTATTGATTCATAAATAATAACTCTGAATTTTTCTGTATTTAATAAAAATTATTAATGTACTGTTCAAGTCAGTATGTGATATTAATATAATAATAATAATAATAATAATAATAATAATAATAATAATAATAATAATAATAATAATAATAATAATAATAATAATAATAATAATAATAATAATAATAATAATAATAATAATATATATAATAATTTATTTATTTATTTATTTACCGTACAAAATTACAGCATTAAGCCAATTACAGAATTGCACCATAACAAATATACAGTAATATACATAAATGAGTATAAATTGCAAATTATTAATATGATTATATGCCATATTTCTTTATATGATAAGTAACATTTTTTTTTTAATCTAAAGTAAAAATATATACATCAACAAAATCAATTTAAACCAATCAACAATGGCATTTAAATTTAATAATATTACAAAATTGATTATAATTTAAATTGAAGTTAAGATTTTAGTAAACATTATTTACTTTTATGTGAATGTAAATTGAAAAAGAAATCAGCACTTGTCAACAATTTTCACCACCCCAAGATCTTTATTTGGTTTTCAAATATAAATGAATGTTTATAGGATTTTGTTGGTATTTTTTTTACATATTATAAATTATTTTGATAAAATATGATAAAAATATAATTTATTTTAGAAAAATAGTAAGATTTTAGTAAAAAAATTATTTACTTATATACAAACATAAATTGAAAAAAAAATCACTGACATACTCAACATTTTCTAATAGGGTACAAATGTTCTTTTGAGGTTCTCCACTATAAAATATTTTTATAATTATAAATAGAAATTTATTTTTGAAAAAACTTCATTCACTTTCATATTCTAACAAATTATTGATTTGCTTTTTACAAACAAAGCTAAAATGAATATAATATTAAAAGCTGAATATATTTTACTGCTAATTCTGTAATTGACCAATCAAAAGTTTGAGTTTTAACTTACTTGACCAAGCAGATTTTGTATGACAAAAAAGTTAACCATAATATTTTTACCTAATTAACTTGGTTTAGACAAAGAACATAATATTATTCAATTCATTTAATATATATTATGATGGTAACTCTGGTCAATAGAAGCAGAAGCAGCAAAATGTACAAAGAAAATAATAGACTAGTAGTTCATTAATGAAAGCTCATTCTTCAAACAAATTTTCATATGCTTTATCTACCATACCTCCCAAATGTCACATATTGGAGAGCATATTCTCATATCTATAGGGGGGTTATTCTATAGGTAGTTTTTATGGCATTAATTGCATCTATTTTATCAGCAAGTGTTATATATAAAATAAAAATATTATAGTGGTACACTAATTCAATATAATTAGTTGGTGTGTTTTATAAAATAGCTAAGTGTTTCATTCTGTACATGCTTTAGTGAATGTATGAAATGACAATAAGTTTGTAAATAAGGGAATAATTTATTAATGACAAAATAAAATAAATTAATCAATAAATAATAAAGTAAATAACTAAAATCTTTTGGAAGATTTTTTTCTTAAGTACTTTTCAAGTCATAAATTATAGTAACTGTTCAAGTGCTTTATTTTTTTATAACTTTATGTGATAACTTCTCACATAAAAAAAAATTATTATCATTTATTGCTAGATAGTTTTTTTGAAAATAATTTTATGTTATTATTAGAAATTATGATGCAGTTAATGCTCTAAATAATTCAAGTTCAAATATTATATTTTTATAGTTGCTTTATGAAAGAAAAATTTCATTTGTGACAAATTCCAAAATTATTTTCATATTTTAGTTTTTTAAAGGTTTAATATTGTTTTCACAATATCAAGGCATTAAAGGTTCTGGTTTTAAAATATCATACCACTGTCTTGAAAGTTTTTTTTTCTTTAAATAAAATATTTTTCTTCCTTTCAGTATCATTATGTAAAACATTAAAGGCAATTACACAAGGCATTAGTATTTTTATTTTTTCTCTGAAAATCCATTTTCAGAGTTTTATTTACTAATACCAGTTTTTAAGACTAGTTAATAAGGAAAATAGATTGGGCACTGCATTAAGTTAGAAACCAATGAGCTATTTACTTTAAATTTGCACTTCATCTTCCATACAAGCCTTAGTATAAAGAGTATTTTCATTACATTACGTAAATTAAAAAGAATAATTAGAAAATTTCACTTCTTATGTATATTTTTTTTTACTTGATAAATAATTTATTTTGCTTTATTTTCTCTACTTCAAAAAAAAGTTGCAGAGAGAAAAACAAAATCTATCTCATTTTAATATTTTTTAACTTCATTTACATATTAAAGTTTTAACTGTATTTAAAATTTTAGGGGTTGTTTCCATAATGAATTTAAAGTATCTTATTTTTAACAAAGGGAAAATTAAGTAAATGAATAAATCACATTATTTTTCCCAAAATATACTGAAATAACTTTGGCATGGTCAAATAACTGTTACAATATTTTAACATAATGAAACCAAAACAAGAATACAACTATGACAATAATCATTAAAAGATATAATTTTACAGATATATATTAGTGGTTATTCCTGTCATTCCACTCCATCTCTAAATTTTTGTCTGAAAGGAATCTAAAAAATTTATTCACATGTCTATGAGACTTTATATTTTTATGATTTAATATTTTGTTTGTATATGTATGTATGTGGTTCAGCACATACACCTTACCAATATCATTCTCATTAATCCTTTTCAATGTCATCACTTTACAGAAATATTCCATTAATCCTAGAGTAGAATTAATTCTCTTATAGCCATTATATTTTCATATTATAAAATCCCTATTATAAATATAGTTAAATTAAGTAATTTAATTGATAATCTACTATCTCACATTTACTATATACTTTTGCTACAGGTTTATTTATTTCTCTTCTATATATTTTTTTGTATCTTATAGCTTTACACATGTCTAAAT
This sequence comes from Epiperipatus broadwayi, assembly GCA_028023455.1. NCBI lineage: Eukaryota > Metazoa > Onychophora > Udeonychophora > Euonychophora > Peripatidae > Epiperipatus > Epiperipatus broadwayi. The sequence continues at coordinate 947,211 of JAQFVV010000195.1, read as the reverse complement.
TAAGGTTTAGTATAATCTGTGAAACTCCCCAGCTATTAAAATTTAAAATCAAAATGTAACACATGAACAATAATTTTTAAAAATCTTTTATTTGCAAATTAAACAATATCAATATATAACAAAATTATCTTTTAAATAAATAACAATGATTATAAGATATTTCTAAATACATAATTGGAAATAATACTCTTTTATTTGTAATCCTTTGGTAGTCTATGGGTTTATTTCTTCACAAATGTTTTAACTTTTGTGGTATTTAAAATTCTACAAAAAATATTTTTACTAGTGGTAAATGTTATCTTTAAATATTTTAACTATATTCTTATTTTCTATATATATTTTAACTATATTCTGATTTTCTATATATAAATAATTTGTGTGTGATTATATTTATTTGGAATTAGACAAGGTTAGTAATTCAAAATAAACATGGAACTGTAGCAATATATTATTGTTTTTGCAGTTATATCTCTATGATGAATAATCAAGTAATTCAAGTAACATCATAGTAACCATATGGCTATGCTCGTAACTCACATTTCACTGATTAAATTAAATGTCAGTAAATAATTATAGTTATCTTCTTAACTTAAATTTGTCATTGACAAACTTCATTCTTGGAGAAGAGATACAAAATCACTCTAACTTCAAATTTGTAATCTGATGAATTTTCTAAAGATATTATAATTAAATATTAATCCTTTTATTATGGTTGTCTGATTTTTTTCTAAAATTAATATATAAATGCTAAGAATATTAGATATATAGATTTGACTAACTTATATACAAGGCACTTTAGCTGTTATCCACTGCAAGATCACTTAATAAACTTTTAATGAAATGATCTATCTGCAAGGCAAATTTAAACACACAATCTAAATAACAACTTTATAATTAGATTTAGTTAGGTTATATGCAAAGAGTATTAACTGCAATGCCACAGCAACCTATACATCTTATCTATTATGATAAATAAACATTTAGTTTATTAAAAGTAATAATAATAATAATAAAAATAAACCATGAATTCAAAATCCATAGATATATGATACACGTTATGATTACGAGTGAGGAACATATTTAAATTCTGATTTAGTATTTCTTTTTTAGTATTAATTATTATGACAGAGTATCCAGATATCTATATTTCTTTATAATATTTGTCATGGATCTTGAAAAGACAATGAGTACAGTAAATTGGTTTATTTGTTGAATATTTTGAATTTCTGAAATTTTATAAAACAAAAGTCTTCTAACTGAAACTTTAAATCAGACTTTTCTGCTATTGAAAAATTTAAGATGAAATGATTAACGATTTTGTAAACAGCATTCAACCTCTGACTGTATAAGAAGCATTAATATGCACAATGATTATGAGTCACTTCAATAATTTATGAAAATGTCAATCTGAACCATTACAAAGTGCAGTAGTATAAAAACAATTATACTTCAAATAATATATTAATCATTAATTTATCTATCACATCATTCAGTAGTGTTTTCAAAAATATATTATTTATTATTCAGCATGCATTTACATAGTAATCCAAATATTTAAATATAACAATATAATGTCTTTAATATTATTCACTACTTATTTCAAACTATTATTTTGATATTTAAGCTTAGGGTTAGTAAAAATAACTATGGCATAGTCTTATTTGATTTATTGGCTAATCGAATTTTTTAAATAACTTTATTCTGATTAAACTTTTTCTTGATTAATTAATATTTTTATGCCCTCACATACATGTATTTGTTATTAATATAATTTTTATATGCAATTAATTTTCTATTTTCATTGTGAAATTATGAAAAATTTATATAATATTTATGCTATAAATCAGAGGTGGGAAATATTTTTTCTGTCAAAGGCCATTTGTATATTTATAATATCATTAGTAGGTTATATAAAATTATTGACTTAAAAATTAGATCTAAAAGTTGATTAATATATTCCTAATCATTAACGGTCAGCAACATTTTTAACTGGAAGTACTTTTCCCTTATAAACAATGGCCATATTTTTTGCGTGTGAATTAAAAATAAAGTAACATAATTATTAGTAGTAGTACATTTAATGACATTTTTTCAAATTTATTTTGTAATTATTTTTTGTGACATATTTATATTCGCAACTTTCTTTTTATGTTGAGGCCAAATTGATTCTACAGCAGATGGGATGCCGTCTTTTATAAACTCTTTTTCAGAAAATGGTTATAAATTTTCTGTCTATTTTTTTAAATAATGTAATTTGCTTTCACAGAATTTCTTGACTTGTTTATACATTTTATTAATATGTCAGCCACTTGATAAAGTTTCCTTTCAATATTTTGTTTTTAATATTTTTTTCTTTCTGAATATTTTATTGCAATCAGAACCATTTTAATATTGTATTATTTATTTTGTGAAATTTTTCCCATGTATATCAGAGACATCAATTTACTATTTTTTTTTTATAAAAACAAATGTGTTGGTCCATTTCTTTTAAAATGCTGATTTTCTCTAGCATTATTTTATATCTTATTTGGTGTAATGATTCTAATTTTAAAAAATATTAAATGCAAAATAATCATAATAAAATTTAAAATTTAATTTTTATTTTTCCTAGTTTGTTTTCATTTTCAAAAAGCACCGTAAAAACAAACAAAATGTCCTCAGCATCATAATACTGAAATAGACCCCATAATATAGAAAACTTGTTAGAATATTTCATTTGTAATAGAATAAACAAGAGCTAATATAAAGCTTAGAAAAAAAAGATGTAGTTGAGAAAATAAATATTTTATTTAATTTTGGAATTCTGCACTTATGTAAATAGAAGTTTTATATAGTTATTTTATTTGCTTTTAAAAAATGTCTATGGGCCATATTTAATGCTTTGAGCAGAGTTTGCCCAGAGACGGGACATTTCCTAGTCCTGCTATAAATTATTTGATTACTTTTAAACAATAATGTCTAAAAAATTGATGTATTAGTAGGATAATTTAAATCATTTGATCATTTATCTACATCTATATATTTAAAACCTACATTTGTTTATTTTTAAATAAAACTAAAGAAGATGAGCTAGTTAAAATAATTTAAGAGATAATAAAAAAATAAAATTATATAAGTACAATACTTTGATCTTCTTATGTCTGTCTACATTAGTAATCTTCATCTTATTTCTTGTTATATGAGAATTAAAAACATATAATAAAATATTTAAGCATATTTTCAGCTAAGTTTACACTATAGATCTTTTCTGAAAGAACATTTTCTTTTATTTATTTTTTAGTTTGAAAATTTTAATTTACTTGCTGTTGTGCTAAATTTTCAGGACGAATAGTAGAATATAATGAAACTTTGAAAAAAAAATTATGTTCACATGATTCGATTTTTATTTCATTTTACTAAATATATTATAAATCAATTATTTTATATAGCGTGATGTTTTTTATAAACTATTTTAGAAAAACATATATTTTATTGACTAAGATATTTTAATAGTTAGAAACATTTGCTTGTGAAGAATCCAAGGCAAGATATTTTAGTAGGCAATTTTTTGTCAAAAAGTTTCATAAACATTTAGAGCGTTCTTTTTTTTTCATGGCTATAAACATTATTTCTTATTGGAACAACTGTTGTTATAGTTTTCTTTAAGAATTGTTGACATTATTTTCCTGGTCATATAATTTTGATTGTGGTTCTCTTTTTAGGATTATGGGTATTACTTTTTAGACAATAAGATATGCATTAAGGTTTATTATTTACATCAGTTAGGTTTGCTCTAAGACAGCTGTAATTACTCACAATTCTTTGTTGTTTATTTTGTGGAGAAATTATGTCTTATTTAATGTTTTAAATGATGATTTGCTTAGTTGTATTGTTGTAGTAAATGAAGTCTTGCTTTCTATGTTTACTTTCTAATTTTAACATTTTTGATTAAAGACAAATTTAATAAATAAAATTATCTACAAAATAAAGTATTAGATTTTTAAATAAAGAAAAGTAATATATAAATAAATAGAAATAAATTATTCAACAGAAAATGCATTGTTTAGCTTGCCGGCTATAAAAATGTTTTTTTAGTAAATAAATTATGACTATTTCAAAATTAAATAGTTTAATAAATCTTCTGATCAAATTTAAATAATAAAAACTCTTTTTAAATGCTAATGCTTAATTTATAATTATAAAAAAAATTAACAAAATATTGCAAGTAGAGTTTTGACAGGAGGCATTTCTATTTTATTTATTCTCTGATTTTATCCAAGTTGTACTTAAATAATTTGCCATAAAAAGTTACTAAATTTTAAAAAAAATTATATATTTAATATCACCTATTTAGTATTAAATTTTATACTAAAATAAATAATAAAAAGATTAGTTATGTATGAACTTTTTGTTTTGATGATTAAAACAGAAAGCAATATAAGTTTTTTATTGTTTGATGTCAACAATGCTTTATTTGATTAATTTTCGCTAAAAGATTATGAAAATCCAACCAAATCAAAATATAAATGCCACCTATTTATTCAAAAATAAATATTTAATTGATTTTACAAAAAACAATTAATAAAAAGTATAAATATATTAGATATGAACTTATTTTGTTTTCACAATTAACTCAAAAGTTAGAGTACTGTGGTGGCACTTTCACTTTTGCATAATATGAGTGCATCGTGCCTTAACTTTTACTGATGTCAAGCATATTCTTCAAGTTTTACTTACGATTTCTATTGTTAAACAGTGAAATATACTTTCACCATTAGTAGTAGATGCTGTTGATGTCAGTTAATGGAAATATCATGCAAAGAATTAAGCATGATACATTAAAAATTTCATGTAATTTCTGATACTTGTAATATTATAATTTTCATTTTATTAAATAAATACATCTCATTTATGAAACAAATGTTATATACTATCTAATGGATTAACTTGGACTTTCTTGGGAAATATAATTTGACTAAAATAAATTGTTGTTTTTTTTTTGTTTCTTTTTTTTTGCTTTCACAAATTGTTTTTGTGGGGAGTATCCAGATTTAAATAAGCATCTGGGATTTTTATTAATTAATAAAAGTAACTGTGTATTATGCCGGATGAAAGCTTTTAATTTTGTCTATCAATCTATTTTGATACAGAGGGCGCCACAGACCACTACGTGTCTGGAAAATTTGTTTACTGTGATCAGAATAGATGATGATGATGGTTTGTGCTGACTAGACTCAGGGAGAAACAAGAGATCTTAAATTGTTTAGACAATTGAGACAAAAGCACAAAGACAAACATCAGCCAAATTAAGTTTAAACATATTTAATAAAATTTTATTCAGAGAAGAATAATTTATAAGAAAAGTTTATAAGTTAACAAATATGATTAGCTCCGGTGTGTACCAGAAAGACTAAATGCAATGCTCTGGCAGATCTACTGATTCTCTAATAAACAAATTTAAAAGGGAGAAAGCAAATTTCATTCAGCAGAGAATTCACTCAAACATTGGTTCTCATCCTCAGATACTTAAACAATACTTCCTTGAAATAGATCAAAGAAATCCAGTGTCGATGAGCTTTTCGAGGTCTAAAAATTGGTCAGACCCTGAATGTCCTTATATTGGTATGAGTTGCACCTATTACTATGTTTAAAATAACAGTGATTGATCCACCCCAAGAACAACCGAAAAATATGCTTGAAATGGAGTAAAACAATTAAAATTGGTGAATTCCAGCCAAACGATTGGTGAAAATTACTTTAAAATTAATAATTAAAGTCTCAATAAGGGACAAGTAAATGATTAGAAAAACAGTTATGTCTGCCCCAGCATTTAAAGAAAATAAACTTACAAACAAATTCTGAGTACACGCTCTGATAAATTTAAAGCATATGTAATAAATACAAAAATAAATCTATCGGAGAGTGCACATGAGAACGAAAACATTAAAAGTTGTAAACACTTTAGCAGAATGAACGTATTGTGTACCTGTAATTTAAAAATGGATAAATATTATCTTCCTGCTGACAACTTATAAAATTACAAAGAAAACAATTCTAATTTCTGCCTTCAGAGATATAAGAAACAAAATCCCCACCTGTGGAAAATTAGACAATAAAATCGTCAACCAAAAGATTTTGGAGGTTTAGCAATGGGCAAACATAGAGTTTAAAATTAATTATTGAATCTTAACATAATTACAGGTAAGCATTTAAAAGGCATGACTGCCAAAGCATTTATAAAAATACATAAAAATAGAAAACTCACTCGTCACTCTCCAATAAACAAAAATTGAAAGCAACGTGGAATCTTAAAACTAAGATTCCAAGACATATTACAAAATATTAGAAATCACAGCAAATATTAAATATGAGGCTATATAAATTACTTAAGCTTATGAATACATATTTATGATTAAACTGAGAAGAGATTTAAAAAGAATTAATTTACCCTGGGAAGAATAAAAAGAAAATAGTTACCTTTTGGTAAAAGCAATGTTCACGTAGAGTGCGCACTTTTACTTAAGTTCATTTTCAGGTTCTTCGACCATGGCAAGGTAGATGTAACGAGGTTCCAGCTTCTTGTAGGTGTTTAAGGCATTACTGGAGCAAATTTGGAAGTCAGGGATCCATCTTTTGTTGAGTTAGCAAGCCATTTGGGTGGTGGTAACACGTATAGAATTTTTCATCTTGTTGCAAGCAAAAGGATTTAAATAACAGCGAATTTCCTTTAAGAATTTAAATGTCCATTGAGATAAACTTTCACTTGAGGAACAGCTTGTCTAGTGACGAATAATGAATTCTGACACTCCAAATTTTTGGGGCTATTTATACTTTGCTCCATTTCCCACGAAACACTTTCCTTGTTGTCCAATTTCTACGCCTTAGGCAGGGCAAATATTAATCTCCCGCTCAATCTAATCTAGGAATTCTACCCAGGGATTATTGAAATGAAAAAAACTACATAAAAATCAAATCTCCACTATTAAAATAAAAGCCACAGGCATGTAATTAGCTAGGTTGCTTGTTTTTTAATTAAATGATTTAAAGTAAAAACAAGCGGTATATGAAAACTATAGCTCTCCTCAAAAATTGAAATAAGCAGGAAAGGGGATGTCATACCCCATTCCAAATCCCTAAATACAAGGTAAGAGAAGTTTTATATATTTAAAAATGGAATGTGACAATGATATAGATAATATATATAGCAATTCAAGCTTAAAATGTCACACTCAGTCGTTCAACAGAAATGATGGCCGAAATCTTCATAGCTGTAATAACAAATCTCAGGCTCCATCTAAGATCAAAAACCTTCCCATTAGCAATACTAAGCACCAAATAATTACTGACAACATTAAAATGCAAGAAATTATACAAACTTCGTCAGTTATATGCAATAGCATTGGTCTTTAGTCGGGCGAAATAACAGCCAATATTAATAATACATACGAAAACAGTAACAACACTCACCGAATTTCCCAAACTCCTTTAGGAGAAATAAATAAACACAATTCATCCACAACCATGAAACACTCTCAGAATAATTTGGAACAAAAAATAAAATATCAGCAAAAACTGTCTGAAGAAAGGGAAAAAAATTTTTTTAAATCACCAGAGGTCACCAAATTCACTACTGTAACACCAGAGACTGTCAACAGTATTTCAGGAGAAAAAAATGAAATAACAGATAAAAAAAATCAACAAAACCCATTCACAAACAAATGACAATTTCAAACTAGATGAACCTTTAATATCTACATCATTCGAACATTTCAAAACAGACTCACAAATACAAACCCTTCCAAAAAAACCTATATCCTACGCTAATGCTTTAAGTATCAACAAAGACGTTAAAACCATGGAGACTAACTCGGTCAGCGATATTAGTGAAATGCTTATAGGCATATCGGAATATGAAAGAGAAATCACAACAGAAGACAATCAACACCCCCAATCAATTAAGATATTAAATTATAATAATATTACTGACGAAATGCATCAAAACTAAAACTATAATTTCAACAAAACTATTCCAAACATGCTCTATAAATCTTTCCAAAATTATTACAATGACAAAACTCTAATCCTAGCAATAACGAATGAAAACTTATCATTATACAAATTCACCATGGAGCATTTATATTCCATAATTAAACAATATGATTCAGAGTTGGTAATTTATCAAATACTAACACACCCTAATGACAGATATGTGGCAATAGAATTTAAGACCTGGGCAGACAGGCTCCAATTTAAAAACAATATTAAAATACTGGGAAATAAAATACTTTGCACTGTAGAAATGAACAGACCTATGATACTACAAGGGAAAATCAAAAACTGCCTAACAAGATTCACTGAACAAGAGCTCCAAAATATCCTCAATCCCTACGGCACTGTTTCAAAATTTAAATTCCTTCCAGACCCCATCTTGAATGGAAACATAATATCAAACGCAGCAATCTTCTCACTAGCCATGAAAAAAATGTTTCTCCCACTGACATCCCTACAGTAGTTAATGCAAGAGGTTCACCAATGGTCTTAACATTCAGGGGGGTGTGGCCTCAGTGCTTTCACTGTTTACAAAGGACACACTTTATAAAAGACTGTTTGGCACGTATCTGCACTATCTGCAATCAAAAGAAAGGCAAGTTCCACCACTGCAGTGGAAAGAATATAGAAACAACAACTACAGACACCAAACAGTCACCTAAAACATACAATAATATTGAAAACCACACTGATAAACACAAGGCTACAACATCAAACTATACCGAATCTATAGACATAACTCCCACAGATGTAACACCAGACCACATAATATCTAGAGATGAAGATCAAGATGATAATCTTTCCCAACTAACTGAAATGGAATTCTACAACAATACAACCAAAAATAGAAATGATAAACAAACAACTACATCAAGTACACCTCATCTCATTTCAAACCAATACACAGATAATATTCAGTCAATAAACAGTACAACATTGGAAAAAAGGGTTATGAATCAATGCTTGACAATCCTTCAGACTTGAAATCACTTCCAATAGAAGAAACAGACACCAGAATCAAAACAGACAAAAATAACACCCAATCACCTAGAAAGTCACAAAGTAAACAAAATACAATAACTCCACATCCTCAAAAAGAAAGTAGCAAAACCAATGAACCAAGGAAAAAACTCTACCCAGCACACACCAAAACTCCAAACCTGGGGGGAAAGGATGGTTTATCTGGACATTGGAATCAGGATCTTTCACAAGAAGTAGAGCTAACATGACAAACATGACAAGGTATACCAAATATTAATAAATGGATATCAGATGTTCCGGATAAATCAAGCTCAGATGACGATATGAATTCTGGGTTTATAACACAACTACCTACATTAAAACCAAATTCACAAGAATCACAAAGTAAACACAAAGTGTCATGGGAAAAAAAGAAAAGAAAAACCTCTGAGCATTCTGATACTGATTCAGCACCAATGGAAGATGATCCCTATTTGGAATTACCAGATTCTATGGAAAATGAGGACCTTCCAGTACTCATGGACTCAAATCTACATCAACTCTCATTGGAAGAATCATCAGATCAAGAAACCAATTAAAGTCATTTACTTCCAAATTCTCCCCAAGATCAGGGGCTGGCTAAGGGGGTAGGGACACTATATTATGAACTATAAAATTGCAGGGATTAATGTCTGTGGCCTCAACTCATTGGCCCATGCTCATGCAATTAGAAATTGGATAAGCATTAACTCTCCCCACATCCTTCTAATGGGGGAAACCAAATTCCATAATTACTCTGACACTAAAATAGAAACATTAATTGCCACTATGGGCTTCACTAAATTTTCAGTTGGACATTCAGCAGCTGGAGGGGTTGGAGTATTAACAAAAAATTTCCTCCAAACAAATTCTGTATACTCTATTTGGATAACAACTTAATCTTATTAGAAATAGACTATTGGTGCTACAACATAAATCTAGCTTATATATACACTTCAAACAATCCTACTATCTATCACAAAATCATTCAGATCTTAAATGCTATCCTTAGCAACAAATCAGGCTCTTTACTTATATTGGGAGATTTAAACACCACATATGGTCACTTTAACTTAAAATTTCTTCCACTGATAAATAGAAACTTGATGTGTGGGGAAGGATTTCTTCCTCCCAGATCCTATTCCTTTTACACCAAATCCCACCAAACCCTAATAGACCTATTATATTATTCACCAGATTTACATTTTCATCTAAATGCAAAACTTTTACCGGTTTCATTTTCGGACCATATGGCCCTTGTAGTTACTCTTGAAACCATGGCTGGCCTCCCAACCCCAGAGGCTCTTCACAAAACCATGCAGATGGTAACAAAATCAAACATGACAGAGGCCATAGTGTCCTAATCTTATATATATTTTCACAAAATCAACATCCTTTCAAGACCAGCTGAAAAAGCCTGGTTTTCATTTATAGGCATCCTACAGACAATATTAAAACACCACACCATGAAAGTCAAAGGCCCTAATAGCCTCTTCAGAGATCTTCTAGAATTAGAGAATCAGCTTCAGATGCTCCAAAGTCAACCTATCAAAACACAAGATATATATAGTCTTAAAAACCTATACCAATCAAGACAAAAATCCCTGGCAGAATACCTATCCATTAGGAGAGCCAAATGCTATTTATCACAACAACATCACTGGACAAAAGTCTACCTGAGATGGCACTTGGAGGGGAAAATAACAAAACCACTCCCACCTCCATCGTTGCAGATGGAAAAATCTTACTGGAAACACCTATGATGAACAAACCCCAAACATCTACCTATAAATTTTATTAAAAAAACAACAAAAACTACTGGGTGGGGGGAAAAAAAAACCCCCCCCCCCCTCTTTTTTGGGGGGGATTTTTTGGAACACCTTTAACAGTAAAAGAACCCTTCCGGCAAAGAATGCAAACCGCAATCTTCAATGGAACACAATCGTGGTCTAAAGTTGATCCACAGGCAACACATGGGATCACAGAAAACCTACTCTAACAGAAAATATCTTCTCTTCCAGATGGTGTACATCCTGTATTGCATGGGATTCCCAGATTCCTAATTCTACACCTCAATCAATTTGCAATTCCCATAATGAAGAAGATGGTGGATTACCTAGCAACTGGTAATAGAGTGATACCTAACCTTTACCCAATGGTGCTAGCTCCATTTATAAAAAAATCAGGTTATGGATCTCTCAAACATCAGACCTATTTCCATGACACCCCTGCTAATTAAAATTGTAGAGTCCGTGATCAAAGACCTCATCCAACCAAAGGTCTTAAAGTACATATCTAACAACCAATATGCCAAGAAGGGATCCTCTACTGCACATGCAATGGGCAACATAATCTCCATCATTGATTATGTCAGAATCCACCGGAAGTCAGAGCCGATAGCTATTCAACTGGACATTGCTACAGCCTTTGACAACTGGACATTGCTACAGCCTTTGACTCGGTACATATAGACATACTCTTAAATATTTTGGCTGAGTATGATGTTTCTGCAGCTGCTGTCCAGATCATAAGCAATTTACTATACAACAGGAAAATTTTTATCACTATGGATGGTAACATCACCTCTGGATTTAAACCGACACAAGCTCTCCCTCAGGGTTTCCCCCTCAGTGCCCTGTGCTTCATCGCATATATAAATCCTCTCCTGATGGATTTGGAAAAAAATCTACCAGGTCTTTTTATACCCAATTTAAGCAGAGAATTCAACATGTTTGCCTACATGGATGATATAATGATGATCCTACCATCAAGAAAACATATTCCTTTGCTACAAACAATAATAAGCCACTATACTGAGAAATGCAGGCTTCAATTCAACCCCAACAAGTCTGCCTCCTGGCAAATTGTTTCAGGAAGAAAAATTAACACCCTCTTCTCTGCCAAGCCACAGAGATATCTTGGGTTTTCCATTTTCAAATCTACCACAGCAATGACCAAAGAGATTCAGGATAACATCCTAGAAACAACAAACAAATTCATCACTTTCTTGTCACAAGTCTACCTTTCCCTCCCTGGAAAGGTAGCACTAATTAACATGAATGTGATGCCAAAAATAGCATACTTTCTTCCATTTATCAAATGCAACAAAAGCTTCATAAACAAAATAAATGGCTTGTGCTCAAGGCTTTTCTGGAAAGGTAAAATGGTCATGATCAGCTTCAAAGGCACTCAGCGACCAAGAAAGCTAAATAGTCTTGCTCTCCACTCCATTCAGGCATTGATTTACCAAAATACCCACAATGTCATACCCAACTTGGTAGCATCATATGGTTTTAACACAATTCTCCGAAAAACTTTCCTTCAAAAGCTAACACCCACTGACCAACCCCCACCAGACAGACAAATATGGATCACTAAAAACACAAGTTTTATCAAACAGCACTGCCCAATAAATGACTCCACATTCAATTCTAAAATATCATTATGGCAAGCATACACAATCCTCCATCCAATCTTACATCCTATAATCAACACATTTTATTACAATAATCAGAAACTGGTATCCAACTTTAAAAGATGGAGTCTAGAGGCCAAATACCTAGACTTCCTCATTAAATACAACATTAATGGAGTACCTACTAATCACTTCCTCTTTTACAAATGTGGTCACAACATAGACCCTACTTGCAGCATTTGCATGAACGGTGATGAGACATTAGAACACTTTTTCTCACAATGTATGGGATTCAGAGTGATCCAAGAAATCATACTCTCCAACACCAAGATAGATTTCCAACTGATCTCATCTCTGAAAGATAGTATCAATACTAAAACCTATCCAATAATATGTCTCTCAATATTTTTGAACTATGCCATATGGGTTACACGTTGTAAACTAATCATGGAACACCCACAACCTACTATAAAACAGGTTTTTTCCAAAACAATGATTAAAATCCAGAAGAGAGACCAACTCCTGGCATTGTCAAAAACATTTGAAGACACTTGGACCTTATACAATATGCCAAACTAACAACAAGGCAAGGGGGGGGGATAACAATCAGATAACAATCAGATAACAAATATGTGAAAGATCTAATGTTCTCACCATATTGGACAACATAGACTCATCAGAACCCAAATGGAAATAACAAGATAGTTAGAACAACAATGTAAACCCCAATTGTATGATTACACATCACTGTATACATTAGAAATAATAAATTATTATTGAAACTAAACATTGAAATGATCATTTTACATATAAATGCTTGTGTATTTTGATACACGTATTCTTTTTTAAATAATAATAAAATTTAAACATTAAACATTTAATGAAAATTAAAAGCTTAATAAATATTTTTGGTAATAACACCTTTGAAATTGATTTCAATTCGGTTCAACTGCCTCAAAACAGATCAAAAAAAACAAAACATTCCTGTAACTTTTTTTTTTAAAAAACTATAAACACTTTAAAAATATTCTTAGAAATTCGGCTGAACATTTGCCTCGCACTCAGAAAAACAGAACAATATTTCATTTTAAACATTTTCCACTTTCATAATCCGTTAACAAAATCTCTTTTTTTTTTAATTTTTATTAAAAACAATCTGTCCGATTACTAGAAGCTGAACCCTTAACTTTTGTCTGGCAGTTCTTTTACTCTGTTTACTAACTTATTGAAATAAGTTTCTTTCCCTCGCTTATATTTTCTTAGCTTATACAAATTTCTCTTGTCTCTTTCTCATTCTGTTCTCTTTTCTAGCGTATATATCTGGATCTTTTTCTTAATGAAACTTCCCAATTCTTCCTCCTTTCCTACTTTATTTTTGAGCATATCAACACTAGCAAAAAGAAAATTTTTATCTTCTACCCATTTTTCGAACGTTTTAAATAAGATTGTTCTATAGATGGATTCTATTTCAGCTTTAAAATCATATTTTTTAATTTTTTTTCTAACTCTTTTCTCCTTTTTGAATTCATATTCAAAACAAACAGTCATTAAAAACAATATATTTTTAGTTTCACACGGAGACTCTTCTACCTGCTTTTCTGTTTTTACCTTATAACTTCTTTTTATTTCTTTATTTACATTTACTAAATTTTCCACCACACTTTCTACTTGTAACCAATCTTTGTCTGTTTCTAACTTTATTTCCACCTTATCCGTTTTAACACTATCCTGTGCTACTTCAATTTCTATATCTATTATAACATCTACTTTTTCTACTTTCTGACTTTCTTCTACTTCTCCCATCATTTCTCATCTTATTTCTTTCATTTCCCTAATCATTTCTTCCTTCATTGCCTGCTGGACCTGCTTAACTTCACTAATTTCTTTCTTCATTGCCTGTTGGACCTGCTTAATTTCCTCCTTTATTTCCACTTTAAACTCTGCCATCATTGTTTGCTGACTTTTCTTGAATTCACTCATATCCTCCTTCATTTCTATTACCAACTTCATCAACATCTTCATCATCATCTGTGACTCACTCTTTTCTTTTTCTACAATTTGAGGGTTTTTAAATGAGACAGGGCTTTCTTTTACACATGCTGCCCTGTCACTTTCTTCGTTGACTTCCATTTTTACACAAAGATTAAATTCGCAATACTAACTTCTTTTAAAAAAAAAGTCTAAACTCTAAAAGCCAATAAAATGATATTTACTGTTTTCTATAAATTATTTCATAACAAAGACGAATTATATTTAACTCTTCAAAAAAATTAACTTAGACAGACTTTTTAGACAATACACTTTTTACTGTTTATAATTTATTTCATATAAAAGAAAGACAAACTATATTTAACTCTTCAAATAAAATTACTCCGACAGACTTTTTGAAAATACGCTTTTTAAGTTTCTAAATTATTTCATTAAAAGGAAGACCTATGTTTAACTTTTCAAAAAAATTAACTCAGACAGACTTTTTAGAAAATACTCTTTTTACTGTTTATAATTTATTTCATATAAAAGGAAGATGAACCCCATTCCACCAAACTGCTCCAAAATAGCTGCAATAATTAACAAAAACCGAACCTCTACCTACTAGATCTTGCCTCTTATACCTGAAATCTTTCTCAATTGTCTAACAAAATTTCACGTGGGCTTTAAAAACTTGAAGCCATATGTTGGTTGCGCTAAAATTCCTATTATGTGCCGGACAAAAGCTTTTAATTTCGTCTATCAATCTATTTTGATACAGAGGGCGCCACCAAACCACTACATGTCTGGAAAATTTGTTTACTGTGATGAGAATAGGTGATGATGATGGTTTGCGCCAACTAGACTCAGGGAGAAACAAGAGATCTTAAATTGTTTAGACAATTGAGACAAAAGCACAAAGACAAACGTCGGCCAAATTAAGTTTAAACATATTTAATAAAATTTTATTCAGAGAAGAATAATTTATAAGAAAAGTTTATAAGTTAACAAATATGATTAGCTCCGGCGTGTACCAGAAAGACTAAATGCAATGCTCTGGCAGATCTACTGATTCTCTAATAAACAAATTTAAAAGGGAGAAAGCAAATTTCATTCAGCAGAGAATTCACTCAAACATTGGTTCTCACCCTCAGATACTTAAACAATACTTCCTTGAAATAGATCAAAGAAATCCAGCGTCGATGAGCTTTTCGAGGTCTAAAAATTGGTCAGATCCCGAATGTCCTTATATCGGTATGAGCTGCACCTATTACTATGTTTAAAATAACGGTGATTGATCCACCCCAAGAACAACCGAAAAATATGCTTGAAATGGAGTAAAACAATTAAAATTGGTGAATCCCAGCCAAACGATTGGCGAAAATTACTTTAAAATTAATAATTAGTAAAGTCTCAATAGGGACAAGTAAATAATTAGAAAAACAGTTACATCTGCCCCAGCATTTAAAGAAAATAAACTTACAAACAAATTCTGAGTACACGCTCTGATAAATTTAAAGCATACGTAATAAATACAAAAATAAATCTATCGGAGAGTGCACATGAGTACGAAAACATTAAAAGTTGTAACAGAATGAAGGTATTGTGTACCTGTAATTTAAAAAGGGATAAATATTATCTTCCTGCTGACAACTTATAAAATTACAAAGAAAACAATTCTAATTTCCGCCTTCAGAGATATAAGAAACAAAATCCCCACCTGCGGAAAATTAGACAATAAAGTCGTCAGCCAAAAGATTTTGGAGGTTTAGCAATGGGAAAACATAGAGTTTAAAATTAATTATTGAATCTTAACATAATTACAGGTAAGCATTTAAAATGCATGACTGCCAAAGCATTTATAAAAATACATAAAATAGAAAACTCACTCGTCACTCTCCAATAAACAAAAATTGAAAGCAACTTGGAATCTTAAAACTAAGATTCCAAGACATATTACAAAATATTAGAAATCACAGCAAATATTAAATATGAGCCTATATAAATTACTTAAGCTTATGAATACATATTTATGATCAGACTGAGTGGAGATTTAAGGAGAATTAATTTACCCTGGGAAGAAAAAAAAGAAAATAGTTACCTTTCAGTAAAAGCAATGTTCACATAGAATGCGCACTTTTACTTAAGTTCATTTTCAGGTTCTTCGACCATGGCAAGGTAGATGTAACGAGGTTCCGGCTTCTTGTAGGTGTTTAAGGCATTATTGGAGAAAATTTGGAAGTGAGGGATCTGTCTTTTGTTGAGTTAGCAAGCCATTCGGGTGGTGGTAACACGTATAGAATTTTTCATCTTGTTGCAAGCAAAAGGATTTAAATAACAGCGAATTTCCTTTAAGAATTTAAATGTCCATTGAGATAAGCTTTCACTTGAGGGACAGCTTGTCTAGTGACGAATAATGAATTCTGACATTCCAAATTTTTGGGGCTATTTATACGTTGCTCCATTTCCCGCAAAACAGTTTCCTTGTTGTCCAATTTCTACGCCTTAGGCAGGGCAAATATTAATCTCCCGCTCAATCTAATCTAGGAATTCTATCCAAGGATTATTGAAATGAAAACAAAAATCAAATCTCTGCTATTAAAATAAAAGCCACAGGAATGAAATTAGCTAGGTTGCTTGTTTTTTAATTAATTGATTTAAAGTAAAAACAAGCGGTATATGAAAACTATTTTAAAATAAATCGATAAACATTGAAATGAAGTGTTTTACATATAAACGCTTGTGTATTTTGATACACGTATTCTTTTTTAAATAATAATAAATTTTAAACATTAAACGTTTAATGAAAATTAAAAGCTTAATAAATATTTTTGGTAATAACACCTTTGAAACGGATTTCAATTCGGTTCAGTATATACTAAGGAATTACAATTTTAATTTCTAATTACACTTTTAGATTGCCTTATTAATTTGTTTTTCAAACAAAATTAAAATGCCTTAAATAACTTTATAAACACAGTTTTTAATTGATTGTATGAAATTATCTGAGAATCGCTTTTATAAAATTAGCATTACCCTATTTTTAGTTTTTCAAACAACAAATTTTAATTAAATTTGATAATCGGTTAGCTATATATATTTTTTATCAGATTAAATTTAAAGAGCTATTTTTAAAAAAATAACTTGGAAACAACACTTATATATGACTAATGTTAATAAAATTATAATTAAAAAAGAAATTTATTTAAATATTTATCTATAACAAAAATGCATATCTTTATATTTTTAATCTGTGCTATGTAATATTTATATATGTACATGTTCATTCATGCAGACAATTAAGTTATATATTAAATTTTGTTTTAGTTGCGCGTAAGAAGGTTAATTTAAATTTTTCTCAATTATCTATTCAATTTGATTATTTCTTCTATCTTGATTATATATATATTCTTTAATTTTTTTGTATTCTACGATATAGGGTTGCTTACTTTTTTTAAATAAAATATAATACAAAATCCAATGTAAAAGCCATTATGACATGCACAAAAAATTTTGTTCAATTTTCAATAGACGCTTTCAGTTGTGTTTTCACAACCCTTCTAGTCCCAACAGACTAATCAATAACACAATAACTGACTAATTCTCACTCAAACTCTGCAAATGGTCTACAATATCTCATGCTCTGACAAAAATTATAAGCCTCATATTATTGGGAAACCAAAGCAGCATGAAACTAAATTATCTCGATATAAATATTCATCTACTAAAGCACAATTCGATCCAGTGCATAATTCCATTTTCGCATTGCACCAAAAGCTTGCAAGACATCTGTGCAAACCACAAATAATCATCTTAGTCTGCAGAGAGGAAAATGATTTGAGAAAAAAATAAAAGAAGCCTGCTTTGTCGCAATTGACAGCAACGCCATTAACAGAAAGAAAACGTATTATCCTATATCCAGGTAATGAAATATTTAAATTTTGCATAGGTTTGCATAACATTAGACAATCAGTCATTTCACAAAGAGCTATGATTATGAGAGCCATGACTCTCGAAAGTGCTCAGCTTATGGTTTAATAAGATATTAAATATTAGCTTTGCGTTTCTGCGTTTATAGTGCTAGTATTGAATTACACAATATTAACCAAACACGTTTAAAATTAACTTCCTATTACAAAAAATAATATATAAATAAGATATTTTTTATATATTGCGATGTTTTTTTTTAATTGTAATAAGATTCAGCCATTAAGCTAGTGCACATGTGCATTGTGGGTTTTAACTATAAGTGAATACTCTCACTTTCCAAACACAAGATAAAGTCTTTGTGAAAAAATAGAATGAATCCATCTATTCTTTCGACCCAAATGTTTAAGTATGGGCAAATCTTAAGCACTTGAAAATGTCTGATTGTTATTACAGTTTAAAAAACATTGTGCTATATAAAATAAATATCCTATTAACATATGTTTAATTTCAGCTAAGAATGACGCATTGTAAATTCTAGTAAAATTTCACAAGCTCATTCATTCAGACATAGTAAAGGTAATTTAAAGTGATTGTTTAATATCTTCATGCTCTCATTTCCAAGTGTTTAAGATTTGCCCATACTTAAACATTTGGGTTGAAAGGATAGATGGATTCATTCTATCTTTCCACAAATACTTTATCTTGTGTTTGGAAAGTGAGAGTATTCATTTATAGTTAAAATCCACAAAGCCATGTGCATTAGATTAAAAAATAATATAGTACATCTTAAAAAATTATTTGATTATTAAGTAATATCATTATAGCTATGAATATGAGGCAAAATGCCTCGAAAGTGCTTAGCCATTAACTTTTATATAGACTTATAAAAATAATTATTATAGTTTCTCT
The DNA here is from genome assembly GCA_028023455.1 of Epiperipatus broadwayi. Lineage (NCBI taxonomy): Eukaryota > Metazoa > Onychophora > Udeonychophora > Euonychophora > Peripatidae > Epiperipatus > Epiperipatus broadwayi. Next base: position 927,962 of record JAQFVV010000195.1, on the reverse strand, counting down.
TTCCAGTGCCTCACAGGCTTCTAATTTTAATCTATGTAGATTATAAAATTTTAATGAGTTATTACCAAATGAAAATGATGTAAAACGAATGATATAACATTTTTGATACAGATAAAGTTTTAATGTTGACGTGATAGATAATTGTATTAAAAATTACTAACAAAGGGCAGACTTATTACTGATGATTAATTATCACTTAGTTATAGTTATAGTATTATATTGTCTAATTTTCGCAACCTGACATTGGGCAGAAATCTTAATGCATATATTGTCACGAAGATTTTTTCAAGTTAAAAGATAAAAATTATCAAATAATGGGTAAAAATCGTTACCTGTATCATTACTCCATATTAAAAAATGGTTCATAATTAGTAATAAAGAAATTAAGTTATTTAGTCTTCAAAATATGTTTTATTTAGAATATCAAAAATGTGTTCATAGATCCTACTATTTCATAATATATAAATTCAGAACAATTTCTATGCCTTATGTATGTATGTATGAAGTTTCAATAACTAAGCAATAAAGTTTTACTATTAAGTGATATAACCCTTGATCATTTGTCTGTATTAGTTTGCAAATCCTTATTACATCTCTTCATAAAATTTTATTTAATAATAGATTTGCTGCTTTCTGTTGTTTATGTTTAATATGAGACCATAAACTTGTTTTTTTTTTAATAATTAAAAAAAAAACTTTTTTACAAATTTTAAAATTTATGGCTAGTTTTGTGAGATTTTTTTTTTAATTTTATATTCAATATTTAAAGTTACTTTTCCAGTCGTTGTAAAAAATATCTGGAAATAATTGTCTCTTAATAACACAGCAGTCGCAATAAATCTATCTGTGTGTGTATTTGTTAGAATGTAATATATATATATATGTATATATAATTTTAGATTTCAATGGAAATGACAGGCAAAATTTTTAAACAGATTCACAAGCTATCATTTATTGTTTCTTAAAATATTCAACTATTATTTAAGTTCAAGCATTTCTTATAACATATGGAATATAAAGTGATCCTGCATCTTTTTTAACCTACTCAAAATGAGTAAGGCACCAGCATCTTCAAGAATTTTGGAACTTTCTAAACCACTAATTCGTGCTTCACCACCACCAGATCGTCAATTAGGTCCCCCAAGTTCAGCTACATTAAGTTATGTACCAACTGCACGTATACTTGAAATTGCAAAACCTGTCAAACATGAGTTAACACAACATTATCGAGGATACCGATCACCCAGTCCAAGTACATTAAGCTATAACGCCACTGATCGCATAATAAAACTTTCCAAACCTCGAGATCATGTAGCTTCTCCTTCTCTTCCTCCTTATAGTCCATCACCTAAAGCTCTTAGATATAAACCTACTCAGAGGATATTAGACTTAGCAAAACCTAAAAAAATTATAATACCAGTAAGTCGAGAGAATTTTGATGTGTCTCGCCAAGCCTTAAAACCCAATCCTAAGTATGAAACTCCTAAACCACTTCCTGAATTTCATTACCAAGAAGAAAGATTGATTTGGGAAATATTGTTAGATCATATGATAACAGATAAATTGGATAAAAGAGTTTGTCCTCGAATTCCATTTTATGTTTGCAAAGAGGCACTTTCATATAAAGCTACACCTAGAATAATACAATTAGCAATTGAAAAAAAATTTAGATGGACAAAAGATGAGATCTGTTGCCATGGCACTTATGTGCCTAAAGAACCTGATCCAGATTTTATGCCTGATTTGATTACCAACAAGTATCCTATGACATTGTATGAGCCATGGAAATCTAAATTGAAATTAATATCTTCAAAGACATTTTCAAAAGAATCTTTAACATCAATAGATAAATCAGTTTCAGTTGAAAGTCCTCCATCCTCATTAGAAAAAAAAGTTTCTCCGCAAAAACTGATATCCTTGGAGGAAAAAGCATCTTCACCATCACAGAAGCAAATGTCAATAGATAAAAAAACATTATCGGAAGATGAAAAAATGACATTAGAAAAACAGCAGTCTGTAGATAAACCCCAGTTACCTTCAGAGAAAAACGATCCGATATCAACGCAGGAATCAGTAGAAAATAAAGAATTACCAGCTCCTGTAGAGAAAAAACGATCTTCCAAAACAAAACAAAAATCTACTGAAAGTAAATCATTAGAAACTGAAGATGTCCTAAGTAAAAACGTAAAGTTTAAAAAGAAGCAATCATCCTCAGCCGAATCCAATTTATAACAAGTTAGTTTTATTTAAAAAAGGAAGCAGATTTACTATAAGAGAAGCTACTGAAAATTAAAATTTATAAGAAAAATGAATTTATTTCTAACAACCTTAAAAATGATAGATTTAGTTACATGAAATAAAGTTTATATCGCCATAATTTTTTTTATTTATTTCTCTATATTTAATTATATATACATATATATCGAAATATTATAAGAAAAAAGTAATACATTTTTAAATTTTTGTTTATTTGAATTTTATCTTTTTAATATATACTCATATTATTATTAAATATATTGTAAGTTAAATTCAGTATATTGTCAAAGAGTGAAAATGTGATATTGTTATACAGGACTGTTATTTCGATAACACCCATTTTTACTTAATTACTCTAGATCCTAAATATTTTTTAAAAACTTAAATAGAATTTTTATCTGACCAGAATTTGAATAACTATCGCATAGGAATAAACTATGTTTTATATATTTATCTATATAATGGCTGCAAAAAGGAGCTTGCTATTAACTTAAAGGAGACCCTTTGATTCCTTTTGGAGGTCTTAAAGGAAACGAGCAGGGCAAATTTTTAATGTCCACCACATAGTTCTTTTCAGCTGTTATTACTATGTGATTATTTATATATTATACGAACATGGATGGGCTGCTCACCAACACGCATTAGCCAGTGTGGTGAGCTTATTGGTTTTTACCTCTGAGTTTAAGAACAGGAAGCACCATGGCTCAGTTGCCTGATAGGCAGAATGAATGTATGTGTAAATGATAAATATTTTTTCAATAGATATATTCAATCATGATAGACAAAAATAAATCATAGCCATTATTCCCAAGAGGCTATAAAATCACCAACCAAGGCAGCGGATGGTGGCCGAAGGCAGAGGATGCTAATAATCCTCTGATTGTGGACCCCAGCTGACATTTGATGACGACTTTTTATTTAGATACTTACAACTGCAAATCACTTTTAAGTGAAGGAAGATTGCAAGAATTAAAAGATTTTCTTATATTAAATGTGATATTATTGGACTTTGTGAAGTTAAAAAAAAAAGGTTAAGAGTCAATTGATTTAAAAAGTGGACATGTGCTCTACTATAAAAGTCCAAATATTGTAAATAAAAGTGGAGTAGGATTTATTATAAATACAAAGTGGAAGAACAACATTGTAGAGATTGATGGTGTATCGGACAGAGTGACAAGATTAGTTATACGATTTAATAGAAGATACCAAATGCAGATAATTCAGGTTTATGTCCCAACAAGTTCTCATAGTGCTGAAGTAGTAGAATATTTTTATATGGATATACAAACAGCTTTTGATAAGAGTAAACAACATTTTAAAATTGTTATGGGAGACTTTAATGCTAGAATTGGTAAACATTTAAATGAAAGATGAAAGTGTTGTAGGTAATTTTGATTACGGTAATCGAAATGAGAGAGAACATAGACTTACAGAGTTTTCAGAAAAAGAAAAACTTTATAATATTATTAATTCTTTTTTTTTTTTTGAGAAAAATGTTAAAAGAAAATGGACATAAAAGCATTCAAATGAAGGTACAGCAGAATTGGATTATATGTTGATTAACAGAAAATATATATTTCAAGATTATAATGTTTCTAATAAATTTAACACAGGAAGTGATCATCGATTAGTAAGATGTAAGTTAAGTGTTAATGCAAAACTAGAGAGACAAAAATTATTAAGAAAACTAATATTTACAGTTAATATTTCTAATCTTTAGAAACATTCTAATAAATTTAAATTAGAACTTAAAAATCGGTTTCAAGTATTAGGAGATTTTGAACATGATTGAGATTTGAATGAAATTAGTAAGAAATTAACTGATAATTTTTTAAAAACTGCAACAAAGATAGCTAGTAAAAAAAAAGCAGCAATTGACCAATAAAACTTCTACCAAGACTAGAAAATTTTTGAAAAAAATAAGGAATATGAAGATATATAAAAATGATGCATTAAAAAGGATTGAAGACCTCGAATTCTGTAAAATGGTGCGGAAAACAATTGAAAATGATATAAGAAAGTATAACTGTGAAGTAGCAAGGAAAGCTGTAGAAGAGACTAAAAGTCTCAAGGGTATAAAACAACATTTTGGTATTGGTAGAAAATTTATATCTGCAATAAGGCTAAAAAGAGATATGACTTCATGAAATGGGTAGAAGACTTCTATCAAAAATTATATATTAATAAACAAGTACTTCCTATATCTATTATATCTTCCGAATTGTCCAGAATTTTAAATGAAGCGTTGAGACATGTAATTAAATTTTTGAAGAAAGGAAAGGCTCTAGGTAATGATGGAATTATAATTGATATATTAAAAGAAACAGATAAAAAAATAGAATTTTTTTTAGCAAAGTTATATACCAAATGTCTAAATGATAAAGATGTACCAGACGATTGGAAGAATACAGTATTAATATTAATATTTTAAAAAGGTGATAAAGAAGATATTAGAAATTACAGACCTATCAGCCTTTTATCAGTTTTATTCAAAAATTTTACCAAGATAATTACAATTGGTCTACAGAGAACATTGGATTTCCACCAACCAAAAAAACAAGCTGGATTTAAACATGTTGGTACAGTAGATCATAACCAGGTATTGAAAGAAGGTACAGAAAGGACAAATAAATATGAGTTGCCATTATCCTTTGGATTTGTAGATTATGTAAAGGCGTTTGGTTGTATAAAAATTTCTTCAGTGATTAAAGCATTGGATCATCAAGATATAGATCCAGGATATTGTCATATTTTAAAGAATATTTATAAAAATGCAAGAGCAACAATTAGATTAAATAATGATACTAGGAAAGTCAACATTGAGAAGGGTGTAAGATATGGTGACTCCGTATCTCCAAAACCTTTTACAGCAGTGCTGCAAGAAGTATTTTGTGAAATAAAATGGAAAGCTAAAGGATTATTTAAGTGATTTACATTTTGCGGATTATGTATTTGTTTTTGTAAATAATGCTTTAGAGCTGCAAGAAATGTTGCAGGAATTATCAGAGGAAAGTAGGACTAAAGATAAATGTTAAAAAGACTAAAGTAATATTCAATGGATTTTCTCAAAATATGAAAATAAAGATTGATTATGATGAGTTAGCAGAAGTTAACAGCAGCAAATACCTTGGTCAAATTATTAATATACATGCAAATATAATGGATGTAATTAATCATAAAACTACCCTTGTTTGGAGTGATTTTGATAGATATAACTTGATACTAAAAGGAAATATGTCTATGTGTTTGAAAAGAAAGGTTTTTAATAAATGTGTTTTACTAGTTCTTACTTATGGATCTGAGACTTGAACACTTAATATAAGAGCAATACAGAGACTTCAGACCACTCAAAGAAGTGTGGAGAGATGCATGATAGGAGTAACAAGAAGAGATTGAAAATGCAATATATGGGTAAGAGAACAAACAGGTGTTACTGACCTCATTGAAAAAATTAAAAGACTGAAATGGAGTTGGGCTGGACATATTTCTAAAAGAAATGATAATAGGTGGACAACTGAAATCTTAAACTGGATTCCAAGAGATTTTAAAACACCCAGAAAGAGACCACATCTGAGATGGATGGATGAAATAAAAAAGTGTGCAGGGATGATGTAGAGAAGAGAAGCTAAAGATCAGAGAAGATGGATTGAACTTGGAAATACCTTTATCTTGCAGTGGATTGATAATAGTTGATAATGGTAATGATGATATCTATATAATGAGAGCTAAGTTGTCTTCAAGCATTTCTCCAATGATGTTAAAATCTCGCAGGAACTTGTGTCTAATGTCAGTCAGACAAAATAAGATCCATTTTACTAGAAATCCAATAACTTATATGAAAAACAAGTTTACACTAAGATAACTCCCATAATAAAATTTTATTCATTGTACATGTTCCACAATGAAATTGTCAATACTAAATATACTAAAAGGAAATTTCTGTCAACCCACCGCTTAACATTTAAATTGCAGAAACTTCTGTCTGTCGGTCAGAAAAAATCAATCAGTCCTATTTTGCCTGCAATCCAAAAGCTTATTTTAAAGATAATTTTGACACTGAACTGCTAGAATAAAATTTTATTTATTATAAATGTAATCATTGCCACATATTGCTCAAGTAGAAACATCAAATTCATTTTAGCAATCTTACAATATATATAATTAAATATATACTTAAATCTTAAATTAATAGCATATAAAGGAAATCTGGATCATTTGGAATGTCAGTTCTCAAAAGCTATAATCCAGTCTACAACAGCTATGTTCAATTTGAAAGATGGATTAAATTAAAAACTGAAATTTTTTGCTATAAAATAACAAGATAATGCATTATTATATTCTAGGGATATATATACACTCTCCCATTCATAAATATATTAAAATCAGAGGTGTACCACAAATAACTTTAAATTATTTATATTTATTGACTGAGTGTGCATGTCTATTTTATAGTGTTTTTAGTACATGTATTGATGAAAGGGTGTTTAACTATTTTATAGCACATGTGTAAAAAGTAATTTTCTTCTACAATATTGTGCATAAATTTATATATATAAAATATATATTTCTTAGATATATATATATATATATATATATATATATATATATATATACCCCCCCTATATATATATATATATATATATATATTTATATATATATATATATTGTAACAAGATGGGGTTGTAGGAAAAAATGAGTGAATCTGGGGTGATGGAAAATCATCATCATTCCCAAGTCAATACAAAATCAATAATTTACAAAAGTATTTATAAATAAAATATTCAAAGGGAACATGAGATTAGAGAATCATTGAGAGGTCAGTCAGAAGCTAAAAGCATAATTATAAATTCATCAACCAGCATTATCAATAAGTCAAAGTAATTATAATACTCAAAATAATAACTATTCATCCCATTCACGAATCTAGCTCAGAGAATGTAAGTTCTATTATTGTAAGCGAACAAGAAATGATGATTGAATACAATTTTTAACAATTGAATACAAGTTTATTAACAATGAAAATAAAAAAAATTGAAATTATGGTCTATGTGGCTATACATATAAATTAAGTCTTATACAATAAAAAAAAAATGGTTGTTTTCTATTCTCTCATGCCAGCCGTATGATGGTTTTGATGCTAATCAAAAACACATACATATTATGATTACAGGCCAGGCCTGTGATTCTATCTATATAAATATCGGCTTTTTTAATTTTTGTAATAGGAAATTAGAGAAACTAATAGTAAATAATATTACTATTTAAAAAAAAAAAAATTAGAAATTCACATTAAATTTAAAAATTATACCCAAATAATTGACATTTTTTGGACAGTAATTAATCATAAAATGGGTTGTTTTTGTTTGTGGGTATCTGTCAAAAGTTACGGGACATTTTTAATTGAAAATAAGATGCCAGTATACTTTTTTTTTCAATTTACACAAAATTGCTACATGCACGATAAATTTACAAATGATACCCGACTAATTTGCTTTTTTTTTTGTTTTTGGACAATAATTAATCAAAAAGTGGTTCTTTTTGTTAGTGTGTGTATATAAAAAGTACCGTTCTTTAACTACTACATTTCAAAATGATATCCCATTACATTGTGTTTTTTTAGACAGTAATGAATCAGAAAGTGGATTGTTTTTATTAGTGTGTAGATTTTATCAAAAGCCCTAATATTATTGAAATATTAAATTTAAAAATGATACCCGTGAATAACTTTTTTTGAGGTATTGACAGTAATTAATCAGAAAGTAGTTTTTATTTTCTTTGTGTGTAATACATTAAAAATCAGCCTTTTCAAGCTATTGTGCAAGCGCTTTTTACGAGTGTTAATAATAAATGAATACTTTCACAACACGAGATATAGTATTTATGAAAAAACAAAATGAATCCACTTGTTCTTTCCAACCCAAATGCTTATATATGGGCAAATCTTAAGTACTGGAAATGAAAGCATGAGGATAAACCACTCACTTTAAATTACTGTTTACAATATCTGAATGAATGACATCGATGAAATTATCTGGAATTTACTATAATTTTGTCAATGACATTCGTTCAGATATCGTAAACAGTAATTTAAAGTGAGTGATTTATTCTCACGCTTTCATTTCCAGTACTTAAGATTTGCCCATATATAAGCATTTGGGTTGGAAAGAACAAGTGGATTCATTTTGTTCTTTCATAAATACTATATCTCATGTTGGGAATGAAAGTATTCATTTATTATTAACACTCGTAAAAAGCGCTTGCACAATAGCTTAAAAAGGCTGATCTTTAATGTATTACAATTATAAACATAGCGCTATATAAAATAAATGCTTATTTCTTTGTGTGTATATATATATATATAAAGTTATGATCTTTTTTCAATCAAAAATAATACACAATTCTACATTATTCAATTTACCCACAACATTTAAAAAATTCACACTACAATTTTAAAATGATATCCAACTAATTTGCTTTTTTTGGGACAGTAATTAATCAGAAATTGGATTCTTTTTGTTAGGGTGTCTATATAAAAAGGTACCATTATTTAAATACTAAATTTAAAAATGATAGCTGACTAATTTGTGGTTTTTTTTGGACAGTAATTAATCAGAAACTGGGTTGTTTTTGTTAGTGTGTAGATATAAAAACTAATCTTATTTTTAAATAGTAAATGTAAAAAAAAAAATAATACCCGACTAATTTTTTTTTTGGGATGAGTAATAACTAATAATCAGACACTGGGTTGTTTTTGTTTGTGTGTATATATATCAAAAGTAACTTGTCACAGATGAATTCTCATGAAAATGTTACTTTTCATGTGAACCTCCAATACTGCTGTTCCACCCTTAAAAGCAATTTTGAGGGTTACCCATTTGTAATGGAACCTTCAGGACATAGTTAATAAAATTACAATGTAACAGTAGGTTAGATCACTTGAAAAAAAATACCTTTGTCAAGAAATTTTAAATAATTGCGACAGGCTAAAATCCCAACACTCTCACACCAAATTATAGAGAAAATAGACATGCTAGCTTAATGGTAAAGTTAATAACACAACCAACTATGGAAGTCAATAAAGGCATTTGTCTGTGCTTTTAGCATAGAAAAATCCAGACTGGTAGTGACTCTTTCTGTGTTTTATCTTAGAAAGAAGCCTCTTAGGTTGGGTGTAGGCTACTAAAATGGTATATTTTTAGGAATTGACCTAGAAATAGCACTATCATGTGGCTGACACCAGGGAATAGAAAACAACCCAAAAAATTATCATATTGGTAATTTACATAATTACTATTAAAAATTCAAATTGTTACATTGATTTACACATAGGTGTGCACAAACACAATTTATAATATACAATTAATATATTTCAATTGACATTTAATAATAATAATAATAAATAGTTAAAAATTGCACTTATGTCATATTTGACAAGCATTTACATATATACACACCCATAAATATGCAGGACAATTGACTTATATTACAGTCATCATATAAAATAATAAATACACAATTAAATATTTCAGTTGTATAGAAAAAAAATACTACAAATGTTTTAAAATGTACATGTATGTGTGTGTATTTGTACCTTGACATTACATCTTTTAACTTGTTACAATAATATTATATTTTTCATAATTAATTTAATATTGAAAGTATATAGAATCATGTTGCTTAATTCTTTCATAAAGTTTAACATCCTTTTTTTTTTTACTTTTTGATTTTAATTCAAACAAAATTATGCTTCCAATTAAGTTATATATTCTTCTTTTAATGTCATTTTTATAAGGAATTACCAAAACAATTTCTTTAAATTTATATATATATATATATACCAAAACAATTTTTTTAAATTTATATATATATATCAAATCGTCTTTCTTTTAGATATTTGACTCAAGCAAATTATTTACTTGTTTTGCTTTAAGTTATTAATTTATAATTTTAAAAGTAGTTTTAAGAAATATTAAAATAAAATAACTCACTGAATATACTACACATGACGTGTTTATTTGTGTTTCCCTGCATGTATAGATAAACAGCAGCATACGTACTCCAATTTCTTCAAGATTTTTTTTTTGGTAAGTTTGGTTTTTGGTGCATCAAAAAAATATAATTTTGAGCTTGTTGTCATCATCAGGAAAAAGTATTTAAGTAATTTGTTGGCATACCATAAGCTTACTTTTGTATTCCAATCAATTGTCAAGCTGTCATCTAAACCATATTTAAGCAGCTAGTCGATCCATTTGAAGTGCCCTGGACTCATGAATCAAAACTCTGCAGTAAGCTATAGGACAGCTACTAGACCGTAGTCCATTATATCTTTATAGGAGCTCTGTATAACTCTGATAGCTATTTTGTCCTCATTTTTTTCAGGCTATTGATTCAGAAGTGACCCAGCTTCAAGTAAATCAAAACTCCTGTGAAGGAAAATAGTAGCAGTTCCTGGATCTACTGTCCTGCCTTCAGTTACATCAGTTCATGGTAACTATTCTTCCAACTTTCTGCTACATCCAACAACAAACTGCAGCTATCTGTTTTGGTCAGCTAATTGCTGCCACTTACTCAAAAAAATTACCTAGCCAAGCTGTTCTGTTCAGCTCTTACAAAAATTGCATGCCCAACTAACATATTTTTATCAGTCTTTTTATAATCTTGGTTGAATCAGGTGATAAAATCATATTGACTGTTTTCAATTAACTTTAATCCTTTGGAATTTGACCAAAGATGTGATCTATATACATGTTTTACTTAGATATAGAAATTTACAAATTATTTAAAAGATTTCAAAAATAGACATTTTTACAATTATTAGAAAACATGAAAATTTCAAAATCAAATCAGAGTTACTTAAAATAATATTAATTAAATCTTTTTAAAATATTTATTTCATAATGAAATTTTATTTTAAACCCAGAGTTATTTAATCCTTTATTTATTTTTCATATGTCATAGCATCATCCGGGAGGTGAACCCACAACTGTCTGCAACCAACTACTTGCTTGCAAGGCATCTGCAATGATCTATTGGCTAACAACGATTGACATTCCTTTATTTATTATTTTATTTTAGGAAATATAGAAAAATATCTACAAAAATTTATTGTCTGTGTTTATTTCTACTTTTCTTTTATTTTACATATATATGCACACACACTATATTACTGTGTGTTATGTAACCCATATATTATTCAATATCTGTATTCTCAAAGCAATATACGTAATTATATAACTGAATATTTGTAAATACAGTAACTAAATAATTAAAAAAATTTATCCACTGCACTTTCGATTATCCCAGTAAGTTTTGAAAGGCTAACTTTTCCACAATTCTGTGATCTTAATGTTTGCTGCTTGCCTGATAATTAAATCATGTTTATATTTGTATATTAGCATAGCTTCTTTTATTTTTATTTTATTGCTATTTTTTCAATTTGCAATATTTTTACATTATTAAAATTGAAGTCAAAACCATAAATACATGATTTATTATGGTCATAAAAACAGATGCTGAAATATTATTATCTACTATGCAATTTTGTTCCGATTTCTGAACTCATTTTAATAATAGCAAGCATTCATTAGTTCTTTTTTCCAACATACATCTAGATTAATCTATATATCCACTGCCACACCTATGTATCCATTTATAAATGACCTAATTTTTATTTATAAATGAGGTTTTATCTTTGGAGTTATTTATTAATTTGTTTAATGTAGGAGGTGTGTAAAATGCAATATCACATATATCTTTATAAATTTTCCTTATAAAATTTACTTGATCATTTGAAATATATGGGATTGATATCCATATTTCTTTATTAGCAGGAGAATCAATATTATTATTAAAATTTTTATTCTTATATTTTGTATTAAAATCCCTAATAACATTATATATATGATTATAATTATAACCAACATTTAACAATTCATTCGAATATATTTCAATATTTTTGCCTTTATCTGATGAATATTTGCAAAGACTATTTATTTCTAAATAAAAAGGACTTCAAACCTGTCATTTTGTGTGACATTGGTGCTTTTGATTTATATGGAATATAACCTCTTTTTACTATTGGTTTAATGGTCATACAGTAATCCACCATGCATTGATTTTTAGTATTTAAGATCAAGAAACTGAACGCACATTAAATCTTCATCTGTTTTTATCCAACTTAGGCTTTTTAAACCATTTAGTTCTTTAAACAAGTCATTAATTGTATTTGGTTTATCACATCTAAAAACATCATCAACATATCAATAATATACAGTAATATATACTAAGCCCTTTGGCAGGATGTGTATGAGATTTCATATGCAGTTTTCCAGGTGGACTAATTTTCAATAATGTTAAAATAATAATTTACTAGTGTTATTATTAAGTATGTTTTAAAATTTATAACTCTTCTAAATCAACATTTATAATCAATTCCTAAGTATATTTTTATTGTGATTTAAGAGAGTATTGAATAGTCTGATTAATTATCCTTAATGAATATAGGAGGAGAAGTATTATTTATATGCACACACCATGCTATTATTGGTCTATTTTTTGTAACATAATTTAATGTAATAAAAGGTATAAATAACTTAACATAAGTAGTAGGGGAGGACTATTAATAAAAAAGAACTAGAGGAAAGACATTAACATCTGAAACAACAAAACTAAATAAACCAATAAGGAGCTGAAAAAGTAATAATACTGGATTTGAATTGACTAAAATCAAAATATATTATGATTCAAAAATTATGGAATAGAAAATTTTAATTCCTTGTATGCATTATGATCCATTGATCAACATTTGCCAAAATTTTACCCTGGGAGAAAAATGAAAACCATTTTGAAAAACAAGTATTTTACCAAAAGGGACTTTAAATTTGAAACTGGACAAAAAAATTGTAAGCATGAAATTTTACTCCACATATTATTACAATTTTAATCATTATAGTCATTATGTACATTTAAAAATCATGAGTCAGTTGTTTGAATGGAAAAAAATAAATATTCTATGCATTCATTTATAAAGTAAAGAAAAAATACGCTTTGCTTTTATGTCAATAGTAATAAAAATCTGGGTACTCATCTTTTAACTAAAGATGCCGCTCTATGGCACAGTTTTCGTGCCAAAACACATAAAAATGCTGTTTCCGTGGCGGACACGTTCGAACCCGCGTTTTCTATAATACAACATTTTTGTTGTGCTACAGAATGCAGGCCGCTATGTCGCGTCGCAGTACTGCATGTATGTCACTAAGCAGCAATTACATTTTCCGAATTCGCACAGTTTATAAAATAATTACAGCTTGATGAGAGAGTTTGTATTTGAATTGTATTGAAATGTTGTTTTCATTTGATTTTTTTTTATTTTAAACTATTGAAATGTTCAGATTTTTTAAAACAATAATGATAAGACTTTTTACAACGTACTGTATTGAACTTTTATTTGGGTAAATGTTAAATATCTATGTTTTTATTGAGTTGCAACTAGGTAACGTGTCAAGTAACGTACTGTTAGTAACATTCCACGAGACAAAGAAGATTCTACCGTCTGTATATTTTTGAAGTAGAAAAGAGCGATACGAAAAAAATATCCAGTAAGAAAAGTCCAAATATACAGGTTTTTTTGTAAATTTAATAAAAAGCAAATATTATAAACATGTTTAATAAGTAAAGAAGACATTTGTATGTGTTTGTTGTTGTTTAAAAAAGTTTGAGTTTCTTTCTTCTGTCCGAGTACGCTTACGATTTTGATTTTTTTTGATTTTAGCATTACAAACAAACAGAACACTAACCCTAAAACTAACCCTAATACTAACCCTAAAACTAATGCTAAATTAACCCTAAATATAACCCTAAATATAACCGTAACAACTTTTACTTTTATTACGATTATTATTTTTTAGTTAAACAACAACAAAAAAAGTTGTAATACAAGTAAAAAAATATCCGATAGAAAATTGATAAAAAAAAAAAAAAAGCTGTAACACAAGTAAAAAAATATCCGATAGAAAATTAATAGAAAAAAAGCCGTAACACAATTTAAAAAGTATACGATATAAAAAACACGAATCAAATTGTAATTTGTTGATTTTATTTTACATTTATTATTATCATTTTAATTGTATATGTTAATAAAAAATAATATTTAAAAAAGACAATTTTGTTTTTTTATTTTCGCATTACAAAAAAGCACAGAAAAATTATTAAAATCAACGGCCCATGAATGTTCATATTTTATAGTTTTAGCATGAAAACGGCGCCATCCAACCGCATCTTTATAATACAAGCACCAAAATCTGATTTTAAAAAAATTATTTGGACAAAACTTTTAAAATTCAAATTGAACAAAGTAAAATTTACTTCAAATGAATAATAAAGTTTACAGATTTTATAGGATGCATAAGTTTACTTTATATATATATTGTTCTGATAAATCTTGTGGAATGCTAACTTGCTTTTTCATTAAAAATGAAAATTGAAATATGTTTACTGTACTGATAAATGCAAAAGAAAATGCTTAACTCATAGTTATTAAATGTCTTTAATGGAAATCCTGGATAAGAGAAAAAAAAACAATAACTATTTATTATATTATTAAAGAAAATATTTAATAATATTGATATAAAAACATAAATGAATAAATATCTACTTCTTAATAACTGAGATGGAACGCTGGAATTAATATTAGTTTTAAATATTAACAAACAATTTCAAAATGTTTGGAAATCCTGAAGTCATCACCAACTATTTCAAATATATTACCATAAATAAAATAAAATTAAAAAAAGGCTTTTGTGAAAGTTTTCTCTTGCTATCAAACTTGGAGCTATTATTAAAGCTACAATTTATTCAAATAAGATGGATCCAAAATTTTGCAGAAAACAATTATAAGCACTAGCTCATAATGAAGAAACTTAGATTATGAACTAGGGGAATAAAGTAAAATAAGATAATTTATTTTTTTGTTCATGTTTATTATTATATTATACTAGTCTGAAAACAGACAAACATAAAATTATATACAATTTTTTTTTTCTTTACTGGTTGGTTTAAAATTTAATTTTAAATTAAGTATGTCTAGATAGAGAGATATGTCAATCTCTTACATTTATAAGAATAATTGATTGATATTCTATTTAGGGGTAATCAGAGAAAATAATTTGCCAGCATAATAACACAATTATCTTATTATATGGAGTTTTCCATACAAACAGGGATACACTCATTTTATATCTTTATTATATTTTGCCTATAATTTAATATGTCCACTTTAGTTTATAGAATTTATGTTATTTTTCATTGACTGTGTTTCTTATTGATGCAAATTTTATTATGCTTTTAAAAATGTTTTATAATTGGTTAACTTATAATTCCATTGTTGGTTCAATACACTATTTAGTATATATATTGTGAAGTAGGATATTTATCTTTTAGCTTTTACTGGGAGAATTATTTTATCTTGCCATTGTTTTGATGCGGTTTTATGCTAGTTTCCATTTTGTTCATATGAGAAGCATATAATTTCATTAAATATTGTATCATTGACATTATGCATGGGTAGATGGAATATACTCTCCCATTGCTTATTCTATGAGAGTATTATATTGTCAAGGATGTTAATTATTTAATGCTTAATTAGCATAGTTTAATCCCTGGAGTGGATTGTTTTCATGGGATGCATCTGTTTTCCTGGGTTGAGATGATATCCACACACTTTATACCCAGGAAAAAGGTATTGGAATTTGCCATATTATTATACAACTATATAATGTTTTTGGAAGAGCCTTTCTTTATTGTTTGATCCCTCATGATAATGTCTAATTATTTTCCACCATGTATGGTAAAGTTCTTGATGTTTTAAAATTATATGGCAACAATAGGGTAAAGTTAGCTTCAGAGACACTTTTTCATCTATAGTGTTTAGCTAAATAGAATAGTGTATGTATTGGGCTGTCGTACTTTGTTAACAGTTTACAAGTAAACCAACAAAACTTACTAGTAATTTTAAAACTTATCTTATGTATAGCATAATAAGAGATACACTTGTGCAATGTCATTTTATTGCCATCAAGCAGTAGTTCGCCAATGGATCGGTAAGAATTTCAATAGTTAGAATGATTGTTTTATGGACATTAGTAAAGTTTAGTATCCTGCATACATTTGATTTCTGGTGTCTGTTCCCATATTTATGTATGGAGAATTCTACCTTGTTTAATATTGCATTAATGTGGTATACTTTCACATTTAAAGTATATTTAGAATTTATGGCATATTGATTAAAATACTGTAAATCTGAAGCCCATGTCTTATTTTAAATAATATTTCTAATAATCTATTGGTTTTGGAATAACATGTTTATTGAGTCATGAGATACATCATTCACTGATCTTTTATCACATGTCCCATAATTATTTATTATGCTTACTTTATTAAAACTTCTTTGTCCTTCATAAAGCTTAAAGTTCATATTACTGTTGGTATTGGAATTTCCAAATATTGTTTATTAATTATATTTTATTTTATGAGCTCTTTTGTTTGTTATATTTGGGTGGTGGCAAAATCCCTCTCACTGACCCAAGTATATCTTGTAGAATAATAATATTTAAGTCATTTAAACTCTGATAAAAGTAAATTGTTAATTCTTAATTGTAAATTTGAATTTATAATAATTTTTATGTCTTAAGTTATTTGTTGTGCTTTGTTTGGAGTTATGTTTATCTTCACAGTTTTATTAATTCAGTATAATTTAAAAATATAAATTTCTTTTCTAATTTTTAAAACTTATAGCTTATTTTAATTTCATAATTAAATATGCTGGTTTAGTCAAACTTAGAATCCATACTTTGTTTTATTTTGCCTTAATATTATTTAATACAATATTAGTTTATAGTTCAGGATCTCATTATCTATTATCAACATTGTTCTTATATTTCACCTTGGTTTTTTCTTTCTTTTACTTCATCTTCATTTTATCTTAATTCATCATCATAACTGATTCATCCTACATTGGCTCCTATCCTATCATCATTTCTATCATCTATTATCCTAACACATTTTCTTTTCCTTAAGCTTGTTCATTTTCATAATTTAATTATTATTTACTTCCATCATCTATTTATCATTTAATTCATAATTCAAATTCCATATTCATCTCATAGACCCGATTATTAATTAATTATTGGTTCAAAAATATTAAATTTATCTAATAGTATTTTGCTATGGATTTTAAAGCTAGTTTAACCAATGTAGATACTAGAAGTTATTATCTTCATGTGACCTTCCTTAGATTTATTGGTTGGTTTTAAGAAAATAATATTTTTATTTTAACATTTCTTTTTATGCATAAATTCTGAATATTGGTATAGTGAGGGTTACAATATATATATATAAGAAAAAAGAAAAATTAACGGTAAATACAATATTATAGTCTAAATTATTTTGTAGCGCTTTCAATTACGTGTTAATCCTCGTCAGCTTTAACTGCATTTCAAATTTTTAAACTTAATGTTATGTATATTTCCATAAGCTGTGTATGGCTGTATTTGCAGTTTGCAAAACAACACCATATTTATATTAAACACCTACAAATCCATTTACTTTCTATCCACCCTTAATATTAAAAGAACTTTTAAATAAGTTAATTACTTCAGAATAACAAATTTTCAATAATAAAGATTCTTTAATTCTTTTTATTTTATTTCTTTGAAAGAAAACAGCCTTAGCTTCATCAAAATTAATAGTGTGGCCTGTATCTTTTTTATGGACATACAAAGCAGAACTAAGATATTTAAATCTAACCCTACTTTTATAAACCTTTATTTTTTCATTTAAACTCAAACTACTCTGACATATGTAAACCTTCTTACAAATACAAGGAATACCCATCAAAAATCTCCTTTATATTATTTAATAAATCATTCAAAGTAATACCCCTTTCTAAGCAATTTTCTTATTTCCAAACAAATTGCTACTCTTGCATACAATTTTATAAGAAAGTGATTTAAATGGCAAAGAAATAAAATCATATTTTTCATTATCCTTTACATCCTTACAAATATTACTATTAAATAAAATACTTTTAACAAATTTATCAGAGTAGCTATCACTCAAATAATCTTTATAAAATTGACTTTTCTGAAACAAAGCTACTAGAATTATATAATTTCTTATTTCTATAACAATAATTTCTTAAAGCAGCTACTTTATGAGATTCAGACTGATAGTTATCAGGTTTAATTATAGATCTTAATTCTTTATTTTTAACAAAATGACTGCATACAAAATGATTAGTCTTTACATTTCTAATCACCAAAAGATCTAAAAGATTTGTGTATAATGTTTAATATAAATATGATATTGTTTTGTAGTTCTTTACGCTTAGGAAGTCTGCTTGTAGCAGTAAAACTATTGTTTGTGTTTTTGATTTATTTTTTCTTGGCTACTCTGTTTGAGTTTTGGATTTGAGGTAATTTTAATTATTTATTGATTAGTTTAGCTTTATGCTTGTAATGTTTATATATATATGATCGCTAGATGGAGCTTACCAATCAGCTCCAAACAAGCTTTGTTTACAAAAATGTTGAAAGAGCCAAAGAGCCAATAAGCTCAAAACCAGCTGGTCTGGAGGTGGGTGACAATGATAGAGATTTTAAATTCTATCTCTTTCAGCATTTATGTAAACAAAGCTTGTTTGGAGCTGATTAGTAAGTTCCATCTAGTGATCATAAAATGCAAGCTTAAAGGCAAGTTACGAAATTTATAACTTGTTTTGATTATCATATTCTTATATATACATAAACAGTATATGAATGAGAGCTTCTCCTGTCAATAAATGTTTTAAAAGTAGGAGTGCAGTGCCATGCTTTTAAACATTTATTGACATTTATTGATTGGAGAATGCCTGTCTATTATACCTATGCTTTTAAAACATTTATTGATGGAGAAGTATGTCTATTTTATAGCATGTGTGAAAAGTAATTGTCTTCCACAATATTTCATATGCGAATAAATAGCTATGTTATCAATTGTTACATATGTGTGTGTGTTTTAAAGATAAAGATAGAGGTGTTTTTATTTTTTTATATATACAAAAACAGTACATATTTGAGAGAAAGTCTTCATAAAATATTTATTTGAACTTTTGTATACAAATTTTATAGTTAATGTTGCAAAAAGTTCATTACAGTTCATAATGTAGCTTTAAGATTAAGATGTTTTTAATAAATAACAATGATAGTCCTAGGAAATAGTAAACTACAGTCAACAAGTATTCTAATGCCTAATTATTTATGCCAATTTAAGGTGGACAAGCGAATACATATGTTTAAACAAAATCAAAAATTATCCAGTTTTATTTTTTTGTACAATCTTCAATCATGACTGTGCTTTTGTTTTATTATGGAAATTAAGCTGTGGCTTTCCATCCATTTGCAAATCTGTCACTTTCCATGTTAACAGGGATTTGTATTTCTGCTAATTTTAAAATCTTTTTGTAACAAAAATATAAAGATATACATCAAATATAAATTTAAGCTATATTATTGATAACCCCAAAATTTTGTGAATGCGTTTAAATATGTACCCTAGCATCATTGTTTAACAAGATA
Source organism: Epiperipatus broadwayi (assembly GCA_028023455.1). Classification (NCBI taxonomy): domain Eukaryota; kingdom Metazoa; phylum Onychophora; class Udeonychophora; order Euonychophora; family Peripatidae; genus Epiperipatus; species Epiperipatus broadwayi. The sequence continues at coordinate 908,097 of JAQFVV010000195.1, read as the reverse complement.
AGAACTTTTCTGAAATTTTCTTTAAGAAATAGTTATTTAATTCTTTAATTATTTAATAATTATTTAAGTTATGGTTAAAAGATTAAAAATAAAAAAACATTTGTTACTTGGTATACCATGGCCCTATTTTTGTTGTTAATACTAATAAAGCCAAAGTTAAAAGTAAACTATGTATTCAATATATGTAGTAGTAAGTCACTTTCTTCTCTATTAATGACAAAGTAATATGTTAATAGTTTTTATATTTATGCTTATTAAACAAAATTCAATTAACTGTAACTTTTATTCTGAAGATAATATCTGAATATACAGTTATGGACTTACATTGGGTGTCTGTCAAGATTTGTTTATCATAAATGTTATATAGTGTTAGATGTTTCTATATAATACATTTTTTCCAAGCTAAATGTATATGCATTTTGTGTTTTAAAGTATCGTATTGTTATTCTATCCCTTTTGTTATTATACCTGTTAAAACCAATCATTTCAATGTTTGATTATCTGACCATTATTTAATCTCTAACTATAAAATAATTTTCTGTAAAACTTATTGAATATGGAAAAGTTTTCACACTGATATTTGAAACTTTTCCAAAGTTGTGTCAATGCCATAAAAGTTTACTTTTACCAAAAAATTGTTGTGCTTTAATTCTATTTTTTTACATTATAATTGCAGCAGATTTGTGCCTGATTCAAGATCTGACTGCTAAGTCATACATCAAATATTAGACTACTTGTCAATAAATTTTCACTGTGTTTGTTATCTCAATTAATTGAATGAATATTCTTCTGCTTAAATATGTTTGAAATTTTTCTGCTTTAAGTTTCCAATAACTATATTGTTTTGAATGCACTGGGAAATTTGCTTAAATGGGGATAAGATTTTAAACCCAGTCTAGGCTCTGACTAGACTAAAATAACAATTTAAAAGTATTATTATTATTTGGTAGATAAATACATTGCTATTTTATTGTTGTTGAATAGCAATTGAAATAAATAAACAATTAAATCAATTTATAAATCTTGTAAAATCAATTATTATAGTAAATTACTTAAGCATATTTTTTAGTACTAAACACAAAGCTGTCTTAAATAATAATGGATAGTTATTAAAAATAAAGCCAGAGGGGGTAATACTAATTATGCATACCAAAATTATTGGCCAATTCACTCCCAGAATGCAATATAATAAAAGCTATATATGTTTTAACAAAGCTGTAGGGGGTGGACTAATTAAGTAAACAAGATCTAAGTAACTACAGAATTCCAGTCTGATCTCCAATAAGGAAAAAAAACAAATATTAGAAACTTCTGGAATTTAATTGAAGGAAAGTATAAGACCTTGTTATATAAAGATGTCTGAATAGAAAATCTAAAAACCTTGCAGTCATTGAAATACCATTCTTCTATTGATCGATAATTCTAAGAAGTTATACAGAAGGAGAGATGGAAACCTTATGCATCTTAACTGTTTCTCATAAATCTTATTTCAAACTCAGGAAATTTCAAGAAGAAGTAAGCTTTTACTCTTATATTATTTATACATTTAAAATTTCTTCTTTAAAAATAATGCACGAATTATTTATTCATGGACTAAAAAGTTGATGTTTATATTTTCGCACCATTAGTAAATATAGAGCAAAACAGATGTTCATTTGAAAATCATAATTTTAAGAAAATAAATTAAAAATAGTTTTAAAGAGAGATTTCAGAAGATATTAGTAATAAAATTAAAAGTCATTTTATATCATATAATGTTTATACAGTTTAAACAAATAAGTGTGTGATTTTATTCTCAATTCTCATCTGCCTATCTTTATCGCGCCAATTTTGTGTAATGTTAAAAATAAATGATTACAGATGCATTAAAATGTTGAAGATATATTTATAATTTGATAAATTACTGTTAATATTATAAATCACATCATACTTTGCCAATAGGAATGGAATGAAATAAATATTTATTTTAAAGTTTTATTGAGAAATATACGCCGTTATAATAATGTTTACAATATTGGAATATACTCCAGCTGTTTAAACATTGCTACGTATATATATATATATGTATTACTGTGCAGGAAGAATAAAATTAACAGAGTTTTTTAAAAAAAAGTAGATGAAATATGCTAAGTGTAATGAAATTCCACTAATTTTTCAAGGAAAAATTATCTTGATTTTAAACGTAAATAAATGATTCTTGTTATACTTCATTTGAAACGCTTACAGAATAAATCAATAAAGATTTTAATGAGTTTGTTTTGAAGTTTGTTTTGAATTATCTAGAGCAAAATAGATAAATTTATCTTTTTAAAATCTGCTACAATTGGAAATGTGAATGTTAATTGCCTGGGTAATTATTGCTACGGAAACTCTCAAATAACTTTTGCCTTTGGAGAAGTATTGAATATTGCCAAAATACATTGGCATCAAACATGATAATAAATATATATATATATGCATTATTTGTAATGTTTGCTCCTCACAATATTAATTCTCATTTTAACTTACAACAATGGAATATCTTGGAACAGAGTATAATATTTAATGGATAAAAATGTGCTTTTATTTTTCTTTATCATTGCTGTGTTATTACTTATGTAATGTGTTACTTGGAAATGTTTTTAAAACATGTGTTTTACTGTGGCATGAAATATATATATATCTTGAGTTGAAAAAAAAAAGAAATGTGTAAAATATATATATATCTATTTTATGTTATGTTTTTTTTTTCTAGTTAAGAGAAAACTGGAAAAGATATATCATTTATTGAGAGAGAGTGATAAAAAATATTTATTTCTCTCATAGTTTAAAATTAATTTTAAGGTATATTAATAAAGAGGTAAATATACAGACATTTTATTAAAAATATATATATTGGCATGACTGAATTATTTCCTTATATAAAAGAAAATTTGATATAAACCTTTTCATTTCATAATTTTCTATAGAAAGGAACTTGTCCACTTTGAATACAAATACAGGTTTGATCTTTATGCTTACATATGTTGTGCTATCTCTAACAAAAGGATAGTTGTCATTTTAAATGATTAATGATCATTTGACATATATATTTTGGTTTTGGCTGTTGATACATTAATGGTTTTACATTATAAAATGGAATATGTAGATTTTCACTGTTAGTGTTGGTATTGTTTTGTCTTGCTATGATATTGAGAATGACTAGTGACAGTGTTTAGTTAATAGGATGTTCCAATTGAATGGCATCCAATATATTAATATTTATATGAAGCATAGGCTGATGGAGTGTCACCTATGGCTAATTTCATGAGAGAAAAGATGGATAGAGCCTGAGTAGTAATTAATGCTCATTAGTATAAATAATCCTAAAAAGAAAGGATATCTATGGGTTGAATTCTAGTCTTTTCATGGTGAGGCAAGGCCCACACACATGCATATACCCATTAAGAGGTAGTAGAATCAACCAGATTATTACACAACTGTCATGTTGTTTTATAAAGTCTCCCATCTTAGTGTTAAATTCCTCATGGTAATATAGAGATGGTTTTTCCACCATGCATGGTGAAGTATAATAGGTCCAGATCATATAGCAAGTATAAAATAATATTAAATTTAGGAACACTCATCTAACATAGTGTTTTCTTAATTGAAATAGTGTTTATGATGTTGTGGGATCATCATCAGTTGTTGACAGACCAAATCAGAATCTATTAATGATGGTAGAAAATTTTAAATGTAAAAGTAAGAGATGCACATTGGCAGAATGAATTCATTTTCATCAAATAATGATGTGACAATAGAATTGTAAGATCAGTGATGTATTCAAGGGTTGAGCTTGGGACATAAGTAATGCTTAATGAAATCTACATGTATTTGATTTTTAATGTCTGGTCTTCAGTTAATGCACTAAACTTATTCATTTCAAAGTTAAATAAGTTAGTAATTGCACAGAATATGATAATTGCCTTTATCATATTCTGATAAAAGAAAGGATTTTAGGAGAATGCAATATTTTTAAAAAAATTTCTGAATTCTAAATTTATACTTGGTGCACGTCCTAAAGTTCTGAGTATACTGCTAGTTATAAATTTAAGTGCTCATCAGCTTAAATAAGTTTTAGTATCTTATTCTTAAAAATATGCCAATGAGTAACAAATGATATTTTGAATATTATTTTCTAAGCAGGTTGTATCATTTGCTGAGTATATGGTCAAGGGAATAATAAGTATTTGTCCCATCCATAAATTATTTTAATAGATTAGTTTTATTTCATGCCATATCTGTGAATTAAAAATTTATACATAGTGTAAATAAAGTTTGTTGTGTTTAAAAATTTATGTAGTTTCATGTAATCTTATTTCTAATTACCACATCTATACACTATTATTGTTATTGCTATCAATCTATCAGAAGATAAATTTGAAATCATCATCAACCAATATAGTACTATTAACTATATTATGCTATGTCATAATAATTTTGGTAAGTCTTGTAATTTATTGGTACATCTAATGCATTATCACACAATAATCAAAATGTTAATAACTTAGAGTACAGATTATAGCTTCTCATTCAAGTGTGTCATACGCTTTGTTAATTTTTGTATATTAAATTATCGAATGAGAAGTCTTAAAATCTTTAATATTTAAACAATATATTAAAAGATAAACATAATATTGATTTAATTGATTTAGTTAAATTCGCAGAGCTATCATTCACTGATTTTAATTATTAAAAAATCATTCCCAGTCATAAAGTTTAAAATTTATATTAGTTATAAAGTTTCTTTAGAACTGCTAAATATAATTCTTAATTTAAGTTATACTGAGATCTATTAGGTGCATTATGTTTGGGTAGTGGTAAAATCCCTCTTACTGACCCAAATATGGTTTATATAATGATTTTGAGTGTTTGAACCCTGAGAATAATTAGTTGTTAAATTTCAAGATAAAATTTAAATTTGTAATGAAATTTATATTTAGTCAATTGTTATAGTTAGACTAGAAATAGATTACTTTCACTGTTTATGAAAGTCAACTAAGCTTTAAGATGCAAATTATTTTTTTTTGGTATAAAATGTATTGTTTGTTTTAACTTCATGATAATATTCTGGTTGTGTCAAGCTTGAAATCCCTACTTTTATCACTTAATCCCATATTAGTTTATAGTTTAAGATTTCAGTCTCCATCATTAACATTTTCTTCAATTTCATCTTGATCATTCTTTTAGTTATTCATTCTCATTTGACATTAATTCAATTATCATAATTGATTAATCATACATTAACTTTTATTCTTTTATCATCTCAACTATTCATTAATTCTTATTCTATCATCATCTTAATCATTCAGTATTCTCATACAGCTTCGTTCTTTTCTCTTCATGCTTAGACTCATTTCATTCCTCTATTTAATTATTATTTCTTGCTATCATCCATTTAGTCAACTACATCATGATTTACTTATCATTTCATCTATAAGTTTAATTTCATAATCACTCCAGACATATAATTATTAGTTATTTATTAATTTGCTGAATATCAAATTTAACTCATCTCATTTTGTTTGTGTGGAGTTCAAGTATGGTTTGACCAGAAGTTTTTATCTTTATTAGTCGCATTGTGATCTTCTTTAGATTGACAGTTTCATGCTAGTTTTAATTCAATCGAGGAATCTCTTTATTAGTTTTGCATTTTTGTTTCTTCATGCTTATATTCTTGATCGTGTGAGTATGTTAGGTTCCATGAGAGAATTTAATCACTAAAATGTGTGGTATGATTCATTGGTGACCAGCTATATCAGGAAGCTAGATTACAGATGTGATTATGGCACTTGCCAATGTGACATGACTGTTTAGTAGATGAAGGCTGGCTATTGCCAGGTTACAGTTGCGATTATGCTGACCAATGTGGATGGCATGATGATTGGATGTAGCTAGGGTACAGTAGTGATTATGATGCCTAAAACGTGATAAGATTCATTTATATTACAGCAGTCCAGAAGAAGGTTACAATATATTGTAACGGACCGCAATATGTAATGGCAGTCTACAGGATGTGAGATTTAATTAATCGAAGCCCCAAACATTTGGGTTGCCAAAATATATAACGGACCATAAAATACTATCAACAGTCCTTTAAAAATGAGTTATATACTTAGGTTATATACTCATCCATACCTCTAAAGATCTCACAGATATTGACAGCCAAAAGAATGATTAGCATTTCACAATTTTGAGTTAGATAAAAGAATTCAATCACTGCTCTTAAAGTATACAATGTACCATGAACACTCAGAAGATCATCACCTTTCAGCCTCTCTAAGCTACTACAATCCATAATAGTTTTTCTGCAAACACTATTGCACTGCACTGCTTACATCCAAGTCTTAGGGGCTATTATTATAAAATATTGCCTTGCTCATCTTTGGGAGTCTTAGAGACAAATATTATACTTATATCAAAAGAACTATACCTTACTCTCTATGGAGTCTTAAAGGTAAAATCATGGCAAGACTACTGTTAACTGCTTCATGATAAATAGTAACTAACATGACAATTTGGGTTGGAGCAATGAATGAAATCAATCATTCACAAGTGACATGAATACATCACATCCTCAAGACAATGATAACAATTCCCCATCCAATATCAATACTTGCAACAGAACCAACTAAACTTCAACAATCAAATATCCAATCCAACCCTAAAAACTAGATTTTCTACAACAAAATATGTAACAGACTGTAAAACACTTTAGGATGGTACACCGAGAGCCTTCTCTACTTACAGATCCTATTACTACTCGGGGTTCTAACTCAGTGTAGACATTTGCCTTTAACTCTGCTCAAGGGTGGATTTAAATAGGATGGCAATAATATGACCTCTATATAGATCCTTAATGGCTATTGCTAATAATATATTTTTAAAAATCTGTATGCATGTATAATAGCTATTCTGGTGAGTGAAGTATGAATGATGCTTGACAATCTAGAGACCAGAGAAACAAAGATTTTAACTTCAAACAACAAATATTTATTAACAGATCATGCTTAAAGTTATAATATTTATAAATCAACAAAATATATACATGGTTATTATAAAATATTAATTTATCTCTACAACAATAAGACTAGCTGTAATTTAAATATTAAAATATGAGTTGAAATAAAAATTATAAAATTATAGTGCATAATTTACAATAATGTAGCAATTATTTTAAATATGAAATTATATTACTAGATATGTCCTTTAAATGTATCTCAAGGTTATGTCCATGAATTGCTAATTTGTGTTTTGTATAGTTCATTCATAAACAGTTATTCATTTAAACAAGAAAATGTTATATATATTTACTTATTAATTAGTTTGATTTTAATATATTAATTGTCTAATAAATGTAAATATTTAAAATCTTACCTTTTGTTTTAGTCATTGTCCAGTTTAATTTAAGCATTTAATTACGCTAATATTTTATTTACAAACATATATAATATATTTATGTATACTTTGAGTTGTGCATTTCTCTCACCCTATAAAAATCTAAACAAATGGGTTCTTTTTTTAAAAAAAATGTTTGCTACAAATGAATAAAAGGGTGAGAAAAATTCATAACTCAACTCTCAGTATACATTAAAAAAAAATATTTAAAGCATAAAATTTAATGAAATTTCGGAATTCCTTAAAACAATAGCAAGTTAAATTTTCAAGAGCAGCTTCTGTATTCCTAGCAGATAATGTCTTTCTTTTATTCACATATATTAAATCATGTTAAACATTCTAAGCATTAACAATTCCCACGACAAAATTGAATTCCTGGACATTTGATTTTAAAGCCATGCACTTCCATTCCATCTCCAGATCTTTCCACGTTGATTTAAACATTAAATATACCAATGAATATGATCCTCCATCACATGCCAATGACACCAAGGAGATAGAAAAATCCCCTGACACTTAATTAGCAAATGTGCATTATTAGATATTATTTACACACATATAAATTGTTAAATATAAATCTTTTTCCAAGGCTTACATTATAATATAAGACAAACGCTATTTCTATGCAGTTTTATTTATATATATATATATGAGATGCATGATAAAGATTTTACTTTAAAAGTAATAAAAATTAGTGTTAATGAAGTTCTATTTCATCATTAGGTGATTTTATTTTATTCAAGAAACATTTTATAGCAATTATATTTTTTTATGATAAATAACTATGAAGCTCTTAGCATTTATTTGAACGAAAGTTCTTCAATTAAATAATGTTTTTTTTTTCCTTTTTTAAAATATTTTACACTAGTAAATAATAAAAATTCCAAATATTAAACAGTTTATTTTTAATAATGAAAGGAAATCATAATAAGTAATATAATAACAATTAAAATATTCGGTAAAGGTTTACTATAATGGTCTATGGGTGTTTGCCCTCTATTATTTAAAATTTAAACTAAATTGCTTGAGAATCATACATGTATGTTATTATATTACAAAAAAAAATAAAATTTAATCAAATGTAAAAGATAATAATAATAAAAAAAACCTTTTGAATGTTGGATTAATTATACTCATTAATTAAAAGAATTACTTTTAATTTGTTTGAAAGTTAAGAATTTAAACTGTCTACAACTTAAGAATTTAAAATAACTACATTTATAGCACATGTTGCAAAAAAAAAAAAAAGAAGACACCCTATGTGTTCAATGGCGCGAATTACACACACACGTGTACAGTTTTATAGTTGGAAAAATGTCTGCTACATGCTTAGTACCTGATGGTGAAATTTTGAGTGATGCTGCTATTCTGGTGGTATAAAGAGAGCATCAAGAAAGTGCTTCTTGACAGAAGTTGCAGACAAGATGGCTGATACACTGGAGGGCCTGATACAGTGGTTCATTTTACCAGGTACGCACATTATTTCAGATGGCTGGGCTGCGTACAATAACATCAGCAGTCTCAACAATGGTGTGTATATGCATTCGGTTGTCATCCATCAGAACAACTTCATGCATCCCGAAGACCAAGACATGCACACCCAGAATATTGAAAACGTGGATGAGAGCAAAGCGTATGCTGAAATTCCAATCTGGCACTAGAAGAGCTTTGTTTTCATTGTACCTGCATGAATTTGCCCTCTGGAGTAGATACAGCAATACCGTCTTTTTCTCCAACTGCCTAGTGTGTATAGGACATAATTATGTTTAAAAAGGTAAATGTTTTTATTATTATCTTTTACATTTGATTAAATTTTAATTTATTTGTAATATAATAACATACTCATAAGATTCTCAACAATTTAGTTTAAATTTTAAACAATAGAGGGCAAACACCCATAGACCGTTATAGTAAACCTTTACCAAATATTCTTATTCTACAACTTTACTTTCATGTACTTCATTTGAACAAGAAAAACCAACAACAACTAACAAAAAAAACCTGTTGCTTAGTTTTTTCCAACGTTCCAAAATCAACAAAGGTTTACTCTTTTTTTTCTCTTTTAAACAAAAGAAATGTGGTTACTAAAATTTAATGTCAAATATTTTCTTTATTTTTGTCACGTCATGATTTAAAATCTACATTCATGTATAAATGTGTATATGTATATATTTTATTTTACATTTAATAAAAAAAATAAATTTGTTCATTCCTTCATGAATGCATTCTTAGGTTTGTATATATATGTGTATGTGTATGTCTCCAAATATCTAAAAAAAATTATGTTTTAAAAGTTGGCTGCCTATTTAATCTTTATACATTTTATCCTAAAACATCAGTTATTTATTATTCCTTTTTTATAAGGATTGGGCATCACTTTACAATATATATATATATATATATATATATATATGAAGCAGGTGGATCTGAGTTCAATCCTAGCTTCATGTCATCTAGCCATAATCCCACTTCAAACCCTAGTACTAACCTTAAATTTCCGATGCAATGGGGCTTTATACAGTCAATCCATGCTAGTTTTCTTAAAGAAAAACTATTATATAAATGTGTGTCAAAATTAACTAGTTTAAGGTTTAAATTAATCAATAAATTCATGATAAAATTATTCATGAATTTATATATATTATAACAGCATGGATTGATCATATATATTTATAAATATTTAAATATATATATTTGTTCTAAAGTTTCATTGCATTGGGAATGTTTTATTTTACTTTTAAATAATTTGTTAAAATTTTAGCAATTAAAAGTTACATTCTTTCGATAAGCTTTCAGATTGTCCATTTCCAAAGACAATGGGAAAAGTTTTATTAATTAGCAAAGATAATAATTTAAAATGTAAGGACGGTTCCCAATTAAAATCATTTTTTAGATTTATAAATTCATTTTCTAATTAGAAAATGAATTCAGAGTTAATGATTTTGAAAGCCTTGTGGAAGGAACGTATCTAAAATCAATTAGTAGAAACTTGTAACATTGAAAATGAAAGAGTGCTAGCCTGAAGGCATCAGACACAGTATAAATAGCTCTGAAAAGTTTGGAGAGGGGAGAAGCCATCTTTGTTTTAGAGAAGTGCCATTAAACTCTGTGCATTTTAAAATTATGAATTTAAATAGTGTTTCTATCATGGTGAGTGGCTAAACTTCAGAAATCTGACTATGGTTCCTGAAGTCCCCTGAAAATCTTCAATGAAGCTGCTCCTTTCCAGACCAAACATGCTGCCCAAAAATCATGAAAAATCAATCAAAATGCCGTTCAAGTAATTTACCAAATGTGCGCCTATGTTCCACCAACTCAGACATGTAAACTAAGGAACCAGCCTGGAAGAAATGGTAATATAATTCCATAATGAACCATAACTTTCTGGCCAGTTTCCGAACTTTACTTTACACTCCCTTTAAAAGCTCTTCTCATTCCTAAATATAAAAATCTGTATAAAACTTTCTTTTTATTTATGCTATTTTAAATTATATAGTAATTCTCTCAACCTGTAGTCTTTAAATTTTACTTTCCTTTCTTATGATGGTGGTTCATTTACTGTATTATATATATTTATTGAGTAATTTATTAATGTTGTTTATTTTTAATTATATGCCAATAATTCTTAGACTCGATGAGCTCCTTTGTTCCATTTGCCCTATGCAAATAATATAATATTGTCTGATAGTAATTCTCACCCATTAAAACTAAATTTATACCCCTTCTATCAATCATTGAGTCGAAAGAAATTATTAAATGTTTGCTATTTTTATAAGTGGCTAATAATAAATTATTAGCTCCGTCTCTAACCTATGTCCCTGGCTTCTTTATCTAATTTATAAATGTTTATATATCCATATTTATGATATTAAAATGTTTTTGCAAAAGGGTCAATAAAGGAATCAAATAAATATATTCTAATTCAAATTTCTGCTACTTTCTATTAAGATTCAGGGAGGACACTATGTTTGGGACATAATTAATATATTTTTATAAATGCTTTAAAATAATTTTAGTTAAAAGCTCATTTGACTTTAATTAATTTGATCAAGTCATCACATAGAGCATTCTATAATAAATTGGGTTTTATTATTCAAACAGTGACTATCAAGTTATCATCTTCAAACGTTGCTGATGTAGGGCAATCTTCTACTCCATAGGCTTGTCAGTGGTGATATTACTGTTATTTTAAATTATAGAGAAAGAAAGCACTTCCTTCCCTGCTTATATTATATTTGGAACACCAAAGGTTCATAGCTATGACTCAGCCTGGCTTTTCCCATGTTCCACATCTCCTTAAAGGGCAATAAGACTTGTCAAGTACAAGCCTCCATACTACTTAAATCACTGACAATCTATTATTTATCATGTTCATTATATAGCTCATAATTCATCAGCACCATTACCTCTCTGTTTCAGTAAATCCCGCTCTTACACTTATAATTCATGATGAAGTGATTTTATTAAAGTCGAACAAATTCTTACTCATCTCTATTTAAATACGTTTTCTAATAAAAGTTAAAGTTATTCCCTAAATACGTATCTTGCTATTCATGAATTGAATTGTGAATGTAAAAATAAATCTCACATTCTTCCATATAAAATTAGAATCATAATTTCCATCGCAACTAAATATCTTTATCTGCCTTTATTTTATTTTTTTTTTTGGGGCATAGACATATAGAATTCCATAATATTGCATAATACTTGTTGGTATATAATAGGAACTGCCATTCTTATTATAATTATAAACTCTGTTTAAGGACTAGAAGTAATCAATATAGTCATCATTTAAAAATTGAACAAAACTATTACTATTATTATTAAAATATTTTATAAACACACTTGGTTTCTTAATTCTTTTATTCAATAATTATTTTAATGTTAATGCTCACTGTCTGTGTTGGCAACCCGAACATATACATATGATTTGACTTAAAATTATCTTTAGTTAGTTTATTATCCGATATTAGTGTCAGTTCAGGGGTCTCTAATCATCACCAACCATTGAGCTAGTTCATTGGCACACAGTGCCGTTGATTTAGATCATCCATTGATCTGAGCTGGTGAGTTGGATTTGAATTCAGTTTGGTTCGGCTGAGTTTGGATCTGACTTGCAGTTTAGGTGGTGGAGGTTTTTCGACCGGTACATGGTTATGTTTTTGGTTGCCCAATCATTGGGGCTTCGATTTAATAAACCCCACACACCCTGTAGATAGTAATTATGATTTTAACTGCTCAGTCATTGAGATCTCAATAAATTAAATGTTTCTGTAGAGAGTGATATTTTAAAGAGTGTTGTATATATTTAAGAGAAAGGTTATGTGATTTATAATGGATAGTTGAAATGATTTAATGAATTAAAATGTCAGTTTCTTTTAACTTCTTATACTTAAATGTTTTTATAGATTACTTAAATGCTCAGTCAGTAATAGAATTTGTTTGTTAATTTCCATAATAGTACTGTTAGTTAAAATAATTATTTAAAGAAAAGTAATAAGATAGTAACATATATATAAAATTAATTATATATATCTCAGTATATATATTAGATGTTTGTTTAATACGCATTTCGTGATAGTAAGAAGGGAAGAAAATGATTGTTACAAAAATAGTAAGAGAAGATCAAAGCAAGGGTTAAAATAAATGAAATATTTTGTCTGGGTCAAAATTAACTAGTGTTCATCTCAGCTGTTATATTAAAAATATCCAATATAATATCATGTTAAAAGTTGCAGTTTCAAAATATTGCTTGCTAGCACATATATAAATGTTTGCTCCTTATCCTTAGTAGCCTCAAAGCAGGTGAAGACCTTCAAACTGGAAATTATATGTCAAGTGGTCCGATGCAGTGTGACAATATGCTTTAATGACAATAAATTTCTAGAGTAACCTCAAAGCAGGTGAAGACATTTTGTGTAACACCAAGCAGCCAGATGCAGTCAGCAAAATGCTTCAATGGTTTACACACTCTTATGCTAGCAAGATTGAAAAATGATATCAACAATTAAAAGATTTGTGTAAAATATTAATTTTGACAATTTTGTTTTATGAAAGCCTCATGCTTCATGGAAATGAAATAGTTGAAATCCTATATTTAAACGTAGATCAGGAACACATAAGTTGTTAATAAATAATAAATAGTCATCAATCAAATTGTTTTATCATAAAATTAAGTCAATCATGTATGGTTTGGGGGTCAATGGGTTACTTCACATGTCCTATTGATTTCATTTTGCTGACTGGTGCCCATATAAATAAATTTGTCAGAAAATATGATTGTCAGCACAGCAGTGGGTTAGTTGCCTAAGCAATAAAAACCAAATGTGTCTGACATAGAGAATTACTACTACTCCCTGCTAAAATATATCAATATTTGTATATTACTAATTATTTTTATAGTTTTTTTTTTCAGACATGGGAGAACAGTTGAACAAAAGAAAAGTGAATAATGTTTTTTTTTCTTATATTTAATAGTTTTTAAATAAAATACATGTCTTATTCAAGGAATTAACAGAAGGAGCTAACCAAGAAAACCTAGGTGAACTAAACTAAACTAAAAAGGGCAGATTTAGATTGGGGAAATAAAATGCAGCAGCTAGTGAAGATAGGGACAATGGGACCAGTAGTCAGAAACCTAACTAAATGTACTAGAGAAAAAAATCATTATTTAAGTATTCAGAGAAAGAGTGCCATAATTTTGTGATTCATATTGTTTATTTATTTTTTAAAATGGAAAGGGAGCAAGTAGATAAAGGATTGACTGATAGTAGTGATTCACCTTCAACTACCTTTAGTGAGCAAGAGGTCATTTTTAAAAATAGGGTCAAGAGGCAAGAACACAACCATCAAAGCAGGAAGACAGCTAAAGATGATCATGACGATCAAGATATTTTGCATATGCTCCTCAGAGAAATGAAAGAAGACAGGAAGTTAATGCTGATGATGATGGAAAGGATTTTAAGGCTGGAGGAAAAACGAGGCATCCAAACCAACCCAAACCCAGAGATTGTAAAGCATCATACAGCAATAGACCCTTACAAAGCCCCAAGAGGAGACGAAAATGCTCAGACCAAGTAAAAGATGATAGTGGAGAAGAAGAGTCAAATCAAGAAACAGTTGAAGAAACTGATTTAAATATGGAAAGGGAAAAAGAAGATGCTCAGACCACTACTAAAATGAAACCAAAAGTAGAAATGGAATGGACAATGAACCCCGAACTGAGTCTAAGGAATTTGCAGAGATCATCCTTCTTGTATAGAGATTCAAATTTTTAGGGGAAACCCAGAAGAAAATCCCATAGATCATCTAGATAGCATTAAAGAATTTATTTGTCTTCACTCAGTAGCAGAGATGAAAAAGATCATACTAGCCAGCCATTACCTAAGAGAGACTGCCAAGGCATGGAGTAAGCTACAAAAAAAACCCACCGACCATGATCCAAGGGTATGAAAACACCATTTTAAAAATATATTGGAGTGAAGAAAGGCAGGAGGGTATTTTGCATAGACTAAACACCCAGAAGTATCAAGAAGACTGCAGATAGGGATACACAGCCTACTTCATCCAACAAGTGACCACATTCAAATCTCTCACAGCCTTCAAATACGAGGATCAACACATCATCTAGATGATCAGGCATCATTTACCCCCATGGATCTAAAGAATCATGCTTGGGATGTGCCCCATGTCACTGGAAAAGACCATAAAGTTATTGACTGCAATAGACTCTGGGAACTTGACACCAACCAGAAAAGACCAAGACTATGACCATCATCAAAAGTTCAAATCATATGGGACACCTGATCCAGGGAAACAATAGGACAACCATTAAATGAAGAGATGGATATATATACAGATGACCGACTGACACAACCATAGGGAAAATGAGACATGATTAATGGACTTATTTACTATAAGCTAGATAATATTAAGCATAATGATCACAATGAGACATGTATAATTTTGTGGTTTGTACAGATGATATTATTCATGCTCATGCTGTTCTCCCAGAGTCTACCAACTAGTCAAGTACACTTATGCGAATGTATCACATATAAATGAAGAGATTTTTTTTCATTGTTTTTTTTTGGAAAGAAATGAAGCAGTCATATCTGAGTTCAATCTTAGTTTCATGACATCTAGCCATAAGCCCACTTCAAACCCTAGTACTGACCTTAAATTTCTGATGCAATGGGGCTTTATACAGTCAATCCACACTAGTTTTCTTAAAGAAAAACTATTATATAAATGTGTGTTAAAATTAACTAGTTTAAGGTTTAAATTAATCAATGCTATTAATAAATTCATGATAAAATTATTCATGAATTTATATATATTATAACTGCATGGATTGTGTGTATATATTTATAAATATTTAAATATATATATTTGTTCTAAAGTTTCATTGTGTTGGAAATGTTTTATTTTACTTTTAAATAATTTGTTAAAATTTTAGTGATTAAAGCTACATTCTTTCGATAAGCTTTCAGATTGTCCCTTTCCAAAGACAATGGGGAAAGTTTTATTAATTAGCAAAGATAATTTAAAATGTAAGGATGGCTCCCAATTAAAATTGTTTTTTAGATTTATAAATTCATTTTTTAATTAGAAAATGAATTAGGAGTTAATGAGTTTGAAAGCCTTATTGAAGGAATTTGAAGGAATGTATCTAAAATCAATTAGTAGAAACTTGTAACATTGAAAATGAAAGAAGCGATAGCCCGAAGGCATCAGACACAGTATAAATAGCTCTGAAAAGTTTGGCAAGAGAGAAGCCATCTTTGTTTTAGAGAAGTGCCATTAAACTCTGTGCATTTTTAAATTATGAATTTAAATAGTGTTTCTATCATGGTGAGCGGCTAAATTTCAGGAATCTGACTGCGGTTCCTGAAGTCCCCTGAAAATCTTCAATGAAGCTGCTAAATCCTTTCTGGACCAATTGTGCTGCCCAAAAATCATGAAAAAATCAATCAAAATGCCATTCAAGTAATTTACCAAATGCGCACCTACTTTCCACCAACTCAGACATGTAAACTAAGGAACCAGCCTGGAAGAAATGGTAATATAATTCCATAATGAACCGTAACTTTCTGGCCAGTTTCTAAACTTTACTTTACACTCCCTTTAAAAGCTCTTCTCATTCCTAAATGTATAAAACTTTCTTTTTATTTATGCTATTTTAAATTATATAGTAATTCTTTCAACCTCTAGTCTTTAAATTTAACTTTCCTTTCTTACGATGGTGGTTCATTTACTGTATTATATATATTTATTGAGTAATTTATTAATGTCATTTATTTTTAATTATATGCCAATAATCCTTCCACTTGATGAGCTCCTTTGTTCCATTTGCCTTATGCAAATAATATAATATTAAGTCTGATAGTAATTCTCACCCATTAGAACTAAATTTATCCCCTTCTATCAATCATTGAGTCGAAAGAAATTATTAAATGTTTGCTATTTATATAATTGGCTAATAATAAATTATTAGCTCTGTCTCTAATAATAAATTATTAGCTTTGTCTTTAACCTATGTCCCCAGCTCCTTTATCTAATTTATAAATGTTTATATATCCATATTTATGATCTTAAAATGTTTTTGCAAAAGGGTCGATAAAGGAACCAAATAAATATATTTTAATTCAAATTTCTGCTACTTTCTATTAAGATTCAGGGAAGACACTATGTTTGGGACATAATTAATATATTTTTATAAATGCTTTAAAATAATTTTAGTTAAAAGCTCATTTGACTTTAATTAATTTGATCAAGTCATCACATAGAGCATTCTATAATAAATTGGGTTTTATTATTCAAACAGTGACTATCAAGTCATCATCTTCAAACATTGCTGAAGTAGGGCAATCTTCCACTCCATAGGCTTGTCAGTGGTGATATTACTGTTATTTTAAATTATAGAGGAAGAAAGCACTTCCTCCCCCACTTATATTATATTTGGAACACCAAAGGTTCATAGCTATGACTCAGCCAGGCTTTCCTCATGTTCTATGTCTCCTAAAAGGGCAGTAAAACTTGTCAAATACAAGCCGCCTTACTACTTAAATCACCGACAAGCTATTATCTTTCATGTTCATTTTATAGCTCATAATTTGTCAGCACCATTACCTCTCTGTTTCAGTAAAGCCCGCTCTTATGCTCATAATTTGTGATGAAGTGATTTCATTAAAGTCAAACAAATTCTTAATCATCTCTACTTAAATAAGTTTTTAGTAAAGGTTAAAGTTATGCCCTAACTATGTATCTTGCTATTCATGAATTGATTTGCGAATGTGAAAATAAATCTCACATTCTTCCATATAAAATTAGAATCATAATTTCCATCACCACTGAATACCTTTATCTGTCTTTATTTTCTTGTTGGAAGGGTAGACATATAGACTTCCATAATATTGTGTAATACTTGTTGGTATATAATAGGAACTGCCATTCTTATTATAATTATAAACTCTGTTTAAGGACTAGAGGTAATCAATATAGTCATCATTTAAAAATTGAACAAAACTATTACTATTATTATTAAAATATTTTATAAACACACTTTGTTTCTTAATTCTTTTATTCAATAATTATTTTAATGTTAATGCTCACTGTCTGTGTTGGCAACCCGAACATATACATATGATTCGACTTAAAATTATCTTTAGTTAGTTTATTATCCGATATTAGTGTCAGTTCAGGGGTCTCTAATCATCACCAACTGTTGAGCTAGTTCCTTGGCACATAGTTCTGTGTCATCAATTTATCATCCATTGTTCTGAGCTGGTGAGTTGGATTTGAATTCAGTTTGGTTCGGCTGAGTTTGGATCCAACTTGCAGTTTAGGTGGTGGAGGTTTTTTGATCGGTACAATATATATATATATATAGTAATGGTGGCTCAGGATAGCTCCCACAGCAGGCCTTGGTCATTTGAAATGATAGATTGTTTTTATGTAATTAGCATATAAAATCAAATAAAAATCGAGTTTTGCTGGGGCACTTTTGGAGAAGATAAATGTTTTGATATTTTTAACAGTGTACTGGCTGCATATTAAGTGTTGGGAATGGTGGGTAATTTATAGTGAAAAACACACATATATATTAGTAATAAAATTTTACTACTAACAAAATATAAACCTTGATTAAAAAAAATTGTACATATATATATAAATATATGTGTGTGTGATGATAATTGTGTTGTGTTGATTATGTTAAACAGATAATGACTTAAATAAAAAATAATCATAGCAATAAAATATAGGTCAAGTATTGTAATATCTGAATATAAGAGAGATAATATTATATTGCAAATTTATTATATTATTATTTGTTTTGTTTTTTTAAAGTGAATTGATATAAAAAAATATTTTAAAAGATACAATAATAGGAACGCTATTTTTTAAACAATAGGAATAATGCCAGGTATAGAAAGGAAACAATTAAAAATCTTTTTTTTTCTTATTCTGTGTTTGACAAGAAAAGTCATCTTATTGAAGCAATTATTATTTTAATATTTTTCTGCAAAATGGACATTTTTTAAAGCAGCGTCTCAACAAATATTAATGTTTTTCTAGTTAATTCACCATTCAGAAAAGGAGTAAAGAAAGTGAATAGAACATTCTTATTCTGCTTCATTAAGCAGATAAATTAAAATAATTTATCAATTAAAATTTTAAAAAAAGTATGATTTTTGTTTAAAAGAAATTAAAAAAAGAAATCAGAACAGTTTATTTAATTTAAAGTTTATATAGCCAATATTATAAACAATGAATAGCTGTACTTTATAAATATGTTTTTTATTAAATGCAAACAGCATATATATTTATATAAACCTGTGTACATAGTTAAAATATGAGATACATTGGCTAGAAGGATTAATTGTCTTTGGGGTGGAGTTTTTTTATATCCACTATGGCAACATGAATATTAATATTTAACTGTCTAAAATTTAAGTGCCTAAGAAGTTGGATCCACACAAGATGGAAATCTACATGAGGAATAAACCAAAACTACCTACTGTCAACTTAAATAAGTTCAAAATGTGCTATATAAAATCAATCAGGAGTTTTTCAACATATATAATAAAAAATGCTGTTTGTGTAAGGAGGACTCTGAAAAATAGTGATGCTTGATTATATCGATTTATAAAAGATTGTAAAATTATGTTTTATTTTTTTTGTATAGATTTGTATTTTTAATTTTTATTTTTATTTTATTATCTCGATCTTATATTTGGGAAGTAATACTTATAATCCAACATGGAACAGTTCAACATAAGAAAATATTAAGAGAGTAGAGGAGGGAAAGGTTGAAAGGTTTTTTTGTTGTTTTTAATAAAATTTAGGTACTTTCTGCTCAAAATACTTGATTTTTCGGCTATGAACATAAAATTAAGTACTTTAACAGAATACTTAAATGCTAAGAGTTCTTTTTCTTTTTTAAAGTCTCTGAAATAATCAATGTCACAACATGACATAACTTACTTGTAGTTATAGTATGTGTTTTACTAACAATATTCTTAAGAGCTTTATAATGAATAAATGATTAATGCTCTTAAATTAATATTCTTTATAATTTCTATTCTATCATATCCTGTGTTGTTTTATTATTATACTTTTCCACACTTAAACTTGCATACTACATCTGAAGTTGCATTTAAGTTTTCATTGAGTTAGCAATCTTACTTTTAATTAATAATTTTTTTTATTATTATGGATATATAGATGTCTATATTATGGGTGTCTATCATGGAAAGTAAGGGTGAATAATCTTAAATTGTTTAAGAAAAGAAATGATAGATACTCATCATAGACATAAAAGCTATAAGTACATAGGAATATATCCAAATAATTTATTTGCATTTGTAAATATGTTTCTTTTTAAAAAAAAATTTTTTTACATTGATTGAGAATTTATTTTATATTTCAATATATTTTATTTTTTTGTAAATAAATATTATGAAGTTTTATTAATTGTCAAGGTTTCTGTAGTTTTGTTGATCCAGCATTTACATTCCATGTCATAACCAATATTTTACACATGCACACCCCCACATTATTGTTTGATAAGCATGTGAAAAAATGTTAAATAAAGATTTTTTTTCTAATAAATAGGATTAATTATTTTAGTTGTTGATTAACAGTTTGCATAGATACATACCTGTTAAGAGAGTCAAAAATGAATTCTTCCTGAGTTCAAATATCTGAGGCAATGATTTTGAAAAAGAGTGGTGAGATGTTAGATGAACTGATTTAAATTATATGTAGATTTGATGAATACTGCTTAGGCTAGTCTATTAAAGATAGATGTAATCATGAGTTAGGTATTTCATCATGTTATCTCTAGCATCCTACATGAAGACCCTAGGTCTGACAGTAGTTAGATGTGAGCATGCTCTCTTTCTCCTATATACATGGATGGACTGGACTGTTAAATTTGACGCCATCAACTTTAGGATATGAAAGATAGGTGTAACAACACGTTTAGATTTGATGTAAGTTGATTATATGTTGTGGTCAAACCAGCTGATTGTTGAAGTTGATCTGTGTGTGCACAGATAAGGAAGCTATTAATAGCTTCATTATCTGTACACAGAGCACACACATATATATATTACTTTATTTCAAATGCTAATGAAGTAAAATCTTAACTATTTAAATAATATAAAGGAAATTTTTGATAGGAGGACTATTCCTAGTGTAGTATATTTTATCTTTTGTTTTTTTTTGGAAGGTCTACATACATCAGAATAGTTTGAGTTTAAATGAAAGAATAAAGGTTCATAAAAGTAGAGTTAAAAATAGATATCTTAGTTCTGCTTTGTATGTCCATGAAAAAGATACAGCCTACACTCTTAATTTTGATGGCGCTAAGGTTGTCTTCTTTGAGAGAAATGAAATCAAAAGAAGAATTAAAGAATCTTTATTATTGAAAATTTATTATTTTGAAGCAATTAACTTATTTAAGAGTTATTTTAATATTAAGGATGGATGGGAAGTAAATGGATTTGTGGGTAATGTTTAATATTGCATATATTGTGTAGTTTTTGTAGTTCTTTACACTTGAGATGTCTGCTTGGAGCAGTGAAACCTTTGGTTGTGTTTTAATATTATTTTTGCTGGTCAGGTTGAATTTTGGATTTGGGGTAATTTTAATTATGTATATATATATATATATAGAGAGAGAGAGAGAGAGAGAAAGAGTTCGCAAATTATTATTACTGTTTAATTAGTAAGTGTGCACATTTGATACTTATTAATTAAACTGTAATGATTTTATGTATATATATATATATATATGTGTGTGTGTATATAATAAATTAAGTTTGATGTCTGTATTCGTTCCACAATATATGTAATATACAAATCAATATATTTATCAAAATACAGTAAAATTCACATAATTTATATTATTTTTAAAAGAACTTTGGACTATACATCTTGTAGTCTTTATCAACTATATAACATTGAATAATCAAAACGAGACAACCTTTCACAATACCCATAGTTCAATTCAGATTTCCCACAATTTTGATATCTTAACATTTGATGACTGTCGATTTATTAACATTTGATGATTTCTTGAAATCAAGTCTTATTTTACGTTTATTGTGACAACATTCAATTTGAATAATTTTCACATTTCTATAATAAAACCTAAATCCATATTGACAAGATTTATTATGATCAAGTATAACAGATGATGAAGGTTTATTTACATCTAAACCTGATTGTTTCTCTTTTTGAATTCTATTATATAAAAGCATATGCTCTTTTATTCTCTTCTCCAATGTACACTTATTGTACACCACATCCACACATCAATTTATATATAATAAAATTTTGATTAAACTTTGAATTTTGAATTTTAGAGTTGTTAAATAATATATTGCTATTATTTGTGGAAAAAAAGCAATATGACACAAACCATTGAAATCCATTTCATTTTGAAATTATTTTTATTTTTAATTTTATTATATTGTTGATTCCTTTTAATTTTTTTAATAATATTAGTAATAGCATTTTTATAAAACCCAATTTTCAACAAATCATTAACCAATAAATGTACATTTTTTATTTTATCACTAGAATATTTGCACAATTTTTCATTTTGAAATAAGAATGATTTTAATCCAGACAACTTATGACATATGGTACATGTGATTCATATGGAATAAAACCTCTAATTTCAATTGGTTTAATTAACATAAAATAATCCAAATTTTAATCATTACTTGTAACTTGAATATCCAAGAATTTTATGGAATTGTATTTCTCTTGTGTTATAACCCACTTTATATCCTTAATCTAATTTAATTCATTAAATAAATTGATTATTATATCTTGTTTTCCACAAATAAAAACATCATCCACATATCTATGATATACTTTAATTTCTTGATATTTTAATTGCTTTAAAATTTTATTTCCATAAATTGATACAACAAAATTAAAAATTTGAGCTACAGCAGGAAGACTCATTGGCCAACCATAACTCATTTTATAATATTCATTATTAAAATTAACATAAATATTTTTATCAATGAACTGTAATACTTTTATAACAAAATTTATAATATCAGACTATATTTTTTGAAACAATAGTACTATAAATAAAATTAATTGACTATATTCGATCTATTGATCCATAGATTTTGTTTATATCAAAAGTACAAATTGTGTCATGTAATTTTATCCACAAAATCAAACGATGATAAAACAGTATATTCTCTAAAATCTAAAATATCTTGAAATAATAATTCAATATATCTATATTTTTGATAATAATATGCACCACCAAAATCAACAATCAATCTTAATGGATAATTTTTTTTATATAGCTTTATCTTTGAAAATATCCTTGATGGTGGATATAAATTATAATATGTATAGCTATCAATAGCTTTATTCCTAGCTTTTATTAAAATTTCATTTATAAATTTCATGTGAGATGTATCTATATTTGTTATTTCAGTATTTTAAAATTTAATTTTTTTCATTTGATCAATAACTTTTTCATTATATTTTGCTCTCGTAATCAAACACATTTGAAGACCTTCATTTTCTTCTAAACACACTAAGTCATTATTTAATAGAAAACTTTTAAATTTATCAATTTGACATAACCATTTATCATTCCTATAATATTTAAAGTTTGTATTTTTTAACTTCTTTAATGATATTATTACAAATATTAGGATCACACTTAACATTCATTTAGTCTGAGTTCAAATCCTCTATACTTACAAAATGTAGATAAATTTCAAAAAATCATTTTGTTATTTGTAATTGAAAAAAGAATCTATTTGGATTATTATATTTTTAATTTGTTTCTTATTTTAAAAATAAGGAGGGGGGACAGAATTAGTCATTGTATTATGACTAAATTTATAAATTCACTGTGTAATCTACTTTTTATTGACAGATGTTTTCTTTTGGCCAACTATCATTTTCTTAAATTTTTTGGCAACTTGTATTTCTCTTTATAATTTCTGATTGGATTTAAAGAAAAGAGGAGAGGGAGGTGGAAGAAATTAATAAATTCTATGCATAATCGAAAACTTTGCACTCTTAGTTTTTATGACAAGCCTTTTGTTTTATTTCTATTCTTTTTTTTGTTATCTTATAGTTTCAATTTCTTATTGAACGTTGAGAAAAGGGTAGAGGAGTCTGGAATTTGGATTACTTTTTTTTTGCCTTTAAAAGATTTACATTTTCTTTGTTAAATTCTAGATTCATAAGAAATTGTTTGTTTGTTTGTTTGTTTTAAAAGGAAAGATTTTCCCATCCATATACTCCATTAAATAATTGATTTTTTAGAAATTGATTTATAAATATTTATTTTTTGCCAGTGATGCTCGTTTAAATTCTTTTATTATTATTATTTAGTTTTTAATTTAAATAAAAAGTATAATCTAACTCAAGGTTTTTTGTTTTAATTTATTGTTGTTAAAAGTCATATAGTTCATTTTTATTTGTAGTGTTTACTTGGCTTTGTTACCTTACTTTTGAAAAAGCTAAAAAGAAAGAAGTGTACAAATTTTTAAAGACAATATTACATGTTCTAAGATGTTTGTATTAGGTAATAGAAGCAGTTCATTTATCTCTCCTAGCGTTTTAAAAAGCCAATAAGAAAAAGAAATTTACAAATTTTTAAAATCATCCAAATTTCTAAAATAAATCTGTCAATCAAAAGTTGTTTGAAATAGGAAAAACATGTAATTTACACCTCCCTTCTCACGTTTTAAAAATACAAAGTACTGTAAAAAAAAAAAAATTAAAGATAAAATCATATTCTCCATCAAATCTGTCCATTACAAATCAAAATAAGTGGTTTGAATTAGAAAAACTACAGATGCCATTTATCACCCCTCACACCTCATTTTTTAATTAAAAAGTCAAGAAAAAAAGAATAAATTTACACAAATTTTTGAAGACAGAATAATGTCGAAAAAGAAATCTGTCATTCACAAATCAAAAAAAAAAAAAACTTTGAAATTCTAAAGCAAACAATTTGGATAATGAAAAATACAAAGAAAACTTACAACTGACTTTTTTTTTAGAAATCGGGAAAAAAAAACAAATACGTATTACTAAAAGTTCATCAAAACAAGAAGTCAATGAAAACTAATAGTAACAGGTTTCCGATTACATATTGAATTTATAAATTAAATCATAGGTATTATTATTAAGATAAATAACCAATATTCTAAAAAAAAATCTTCAAATAATCGACTAATCATCCCAGTATTGTTTCATGATGTGAAAGCAGAGTTTAAAGAGTTAATAAAAGATAAAAATGGAAATGTAGATAACTGATTAGATCTTATATCGGTACCAATTCTTTTAATATTGTTTGCCATTATAGAATATTATGAATGTTTAAAGTTGATTATAAATTACTTATACATTTGTATATACCTTCTTCTCTCCAACTAAATATTGTCTAGCAATTTGTTAAGACATAAAAATATTAAAAAATAAATATTAATACTGTTTTAGATTATAAATGAAAATAATGAAAAATAATGTTTAAATATAAAATATTTTGTAGTGAGCAACAAGACTTGATAATTATATTAAACAAAATAAAACAAAAATTGTTTACTTATTCATGATTTTATTTTTTATATGTAGCAAAACAAATATTCTCATTATTCTTATAAATTTTAATTTAGCAATATTAAATATGCAAATAAATATTGGTTTAGGCTATAGCTATTTTATGTTGTTTATAGCACATATGATCATCTTGAAGCTAATTATAGTGTAAAGGTTAGCATATTCATCTTCTATACCTATGATCTGAAAATTATATAAATTCAATATACAAAAATTTTCAATACCTACAAATTTTTAAGCAAATCTAGGATTTTTTAAGTAGCCTCTCTATTTGTAACTAATTATTCAATGACTAGAGAAATTTTAGTGATTAGTGTATCTGCCTGAAATCCTTATGATCATGAACAATTTTTTTTTATATTTTTTTCACACAGTCCATCATTGACATTATATATATATATGTGTGTGTGTGTGTGTGAGTGTGTGTGTAAAACAACAAGCTCTTAGCTTTTAATATTTGGTTAAAATATCAATATTTACTTCACTTTGGATGCATAATTAGGGAGCGATTTCTCTAACTTCTCATAAAATATGATTTTATTTTCTTAGGATGCTTTATATAAAATGCAATTTAATCTTTTTGAAAATAATAATTGGAACAACTTCTTTAATTCATACTCCACTATATAAATATTTTGTCAATTCCATTTTCAAAACATTTTATTGAGAATATTAGAGATTTACTTAAATATATAACCCACACGAATATCACACGTTATTTAAATGTATCTTCATTTTGACGTTAAATTCATTCAAATCATAAGTAATTAATAAAATTATTTTATATTTAAAATATAAATATGTAAAAATGACAAAAATAAATGTTTATCAATAATAATTCTTCATACGTGAAATTGACAATTTATCATTAATCATACTCTTTTTTTCTCATAAGAACTTTATTGATTATATAATATGTTTACATTAGTAAAATGGTGAAAGCAATACAGTTAACAACATAGGTGGGATGAGGAACCCATAACTAGTCGCAGTCAGGAACAACTAAATGTACAGCCCAAGCATCATAAATGAAAATCTGTAATGGAAAGAAGGTCCCATGTAGTCTTAAAATAAATAAAGGAACTAATTTTTTGTCTCTATCATGGATAGTCTGAAGCTTTGATATGAATAATTGATGGGGATTATCAATGGTAAGATTAAAGATAAGCATACTTCTAATGTACCAATATGCAAAGAGTAAGAAAGTGGAAATCCTAATAGATGGAAACATATGATTGCCAATACTACTAATCAGGGCAGTGAGAGTGGGCTTCTGGCTTATATAGACAAAGGTTATAAGGTCTCTATAACATTGAAGTGAGGTACAATGACAGAAAACATGCAACATGGTCTCATCATTCCTAACATAAAGGGCAGCCTTGGTCTATGCATAATAAGCCACTGTGGGTGACCAGCAAATGGATTGTAGAAAAAGCATTTAAGTTTATCTTGAACAGAAAGTCTAAATATTTAGATTTCAGATGCCACCACTTGAATTTTTTAATAATGGTATGATTAGAGAAAGATAAAAGGGAAGGCAAGAAGGTGCATCATTATTAATAAGATGATATGCCTCCCAAAAGTTAATTTTTTGAGAATTTGGTTTAGTAGATATAATGCTAAATTTTGAGATGTACTCTAATAGGGATGACAACCAGCTCTTCTCAGGAGGAAGAAGAGGTGTCCATAGGAGACACAGCAGAAAAGCATAATGCATCAGGGAACTGAGGAAAAAATTTTAGGATGGTATTATAGGCACATTGGAATTGGAATGTTGCAATGTAGTAAAGTGAAAGTCCATTGAGTTTCATATGTTTCTGAAAGTTTCTGAAGCTAATTGCTAAAATTCTGCCCTTCCAGAAAAGTTTTGAGCATAGAGAGTTTATTTTGCTAATAAACTCTCATGAGAAATTGATGACTGGCATGAAATAAGAAATCTTTGAAAACACAGGATGTTCAGAAGTGAGGTCTTTGCAAATAGTTACATATAGACTTTTGATAATGAAGATGTGATCTTGTGAGTAGAAAGAAGAAATGATTCTTGGATGGTTTTTCTTATTGCTGAGGGGGGAGTTAAAGATTAAAAAACCCAAAACCTTTTGGGGTTTGGCAGAAAATAGAGGTGATAGTGTTCCTGGAGGGTAATTTTTATGCTGAGGATTTGCCCATGTTCAAAGTCAACCCAGACTTGGAGAAGATCCACATAATTTCAACAAGTTTGGGTATTAGCTTTTGAAAAGAGAGAAAAACAGTCAGGTCAGCCATGAAAGAGATATGGGGTGTTGATTTCTTGAGAGCTGTGATTTATATACCAGAAAGATTCTGCTCAAATTTAATTAATAATTGATTAATATAAATTATAAAAAGCAGGGTATTAAACCATTAAGCATCACAGGATCACTATCTTATACTAGCACATAATTGTTTATAAACAAAGCAAAACTCTCCATACAGAATTGCCACCCTGTGCCAACCAGAGTAATCAATGAATGCCAGAAGGCTTGGGCATAAAATCCCTATCTAATGCCTACTCATCCAATATCCTCATACTAGTTTCTGGCTTCTGGCCAATCCTGCCTAATAGGATAGTGATGGTTATGGTTGTTAAAGAGCCAAAGACACCAAAATGTATGGGTATTTTCTTAATAATAAATATTCTGGAGAATTTTAATGTTTATTAACAGTCAATTGAATGAAAATTACTTTAGAATAAGCTTAAATAGCTTTAAGACTATGCTGAACAATTTTTCAGTTTTAATATTGCTTAGTTTGCTCCTAAATGATAGAAGCTCCAAAAGTTTTAAGAAAAGGAAATTAAAAATGCTTAGACTCTGTTTAATTGTATATCTCAAGCTTAATATAAAAAATGTGTTATATTAATTTGCCTATTTTATTACTGACATTTAAATTACCATTGAAATTGTGATAATAATAATTTTTATAAATGCTTGAACAATTAGCCGTTTGTAATAATTTTTTCGTATATCGAAAAACTATATATTTGAAGAATTATAATTATGTTTTAAAAATATTTTACTATGCTACAGCTTTTCAATTCATGTTTTGGAAAAATATAATTTGCCATTTATAAAAAAATATATATATAATATTAATTCATTAATATATGTCATATCTTTAACAGTAATATTCCATAGACAGTTTATATGCTAAAGTATTTTCTATTAAAAGAAGTACTTACAGAATGGTAAAAAGAAAGTGGCTTAAATATAAGAAAAACAAAGAATGACTAAATAATTCTTAAAACTTGTAATATATTTCTTAAGGAAAATAAAATAAAAATTAAGCTACGCTTTAGATGAATTAATCTATGGAATTCCACAAGTTGATATATTATTATATTATATTATTATATTATTGTTATATTATTATATTATCATCTACAAGTTGTCATATTCATTGTCGCGACTCGTTATTATTATATGTGTACTTGTTTTCTTTCTCATATCTTGGAATCGCTGAAATTCAGAACTATTTAGGTATAAGAACTGTCTCTGATTTGGAAATTCTTTTGCCATGCTTGAAGCTTCGCAGAAAATGTTTTCCCGTCAATAAATAAATATTAAGTGCGCTCAACCGACAGCTAAATGCGAAGATTTGCTCATGAACTGAGGTCTTCTTTATTGGTAAAAAAAAAAAAAAAAGGGAAGATGATTTTATGTAATATATTTTTTTAAAAAGTTTGATATATTTTATGTAATATTATGTCATATTACAAGGACCAAGTGTTTAATTTATGTAAATTTAATTTTTATGGGTTTAACAAGTGATAGTTATTTTATAGTTAGTATGTGCTTTTACAAGCTAGGTTTTTATTTTGCTTATTCTAAGTCAGTGGAGATTTAATCTCTCATAATGGCTATTTCAAATATTATTTGAACTGCGTTATCTGCAAACAGCCAAAAATATTTATCAGAAGTAATTCTTTTTTATTTTGCATAAGCGCAATAGTAAATTTATTCAAAAATATTTTATGCTTTGAGAATTATTACTCTCACATTTATTCACATTTTCTATTCATATCCACTGGTTACTATAATTTTTAATACTTAGTATTCCATACTCGTGTGTATTGCCACTTAGAGCCAATATTTTATATGCTATTAATTGTCTTTATTAATGTTCCCAGTCGTTTGACTTCCGAAGTGCATTTGTGGGTCAGACATTGTTTATTTTATTGTGTTTTAAAATTTTGAATATGGCTTTAATTAGTCATTATGATGTTTTTATCTTGGTATTGTTAGCTATAGTACTGATGACCTTATAGTGTCTGGCCTTGCTCATTATATTGATTATTATGCTGGATGGATCAGATAGATTTCCCATCTGTATTGCATTCTGTTCCATGAGTTGGTAGTGCCTATTTTCAGTGATTGTTATCATATATTTGTGAAGGTGTTTAGATCTCTGGAGAGGATCATATATTTCTTGATGTGTCTGTCCATATTTTCCTGATACGCTGTGACAAAGTTCAGGCATCCTCTTTTGCCTCATATGTAGGTTTTTTGAAGGCCATCATACTTAAAATGTATTAATTTATTCATGCTAGTTGCTCTGTGGATTTTTTGTTGGCCTATCACTCATGATAATCTGTTTAAAGCTAGTTTTCCACCATAGTATGTGAGGTTGTTTGTGTTTTAATTTGTAATACCAAGATAAGTTAGTTTGAAGAACTTTTTTTCTTCAGGATGCACCTAGTTATTTTAGTGCTTAAAAGTGTTTCACTGTCTGTTGTTTTTGTATTGTTATTATTCAATAATGATCTACAAACCAACCCACAATAGCTAAGTAATTTTAAATGTTTAATTTATAAGCATATGGCTAATAGGTGCAATCCATACATGCTACATAGTTTGTGATCATCTAGAACTTCTCCAATGGTTGTGCAAGTTATTTAATTTCAACATTTTGGGTAATTTATAATGTGGACAATGATTTTATAATGTATGTGTGCAAATGGCTTCTGATGAGTGACCCATTTATTTATTTATTTATTTATTTATTTATTTGCTTTACTCATTCAGTCAGTTATTTTACTAATTCAAGTTTCTAAGTAATAAAGGAATAATTATTTGTAAGGTAAATTTGTATTTTAAATATGTCAGCTATTGCTTAAATGTATTTAATTAATAATTTCAAGAATTAGTAAATCATTTATTAATACTGGTCACTTAGTGTTATAATGTGCTAGTTAAGATAGATAAATGTAGAGCAATTGGATGCTATTAAGCTAACAAGTAATTCTATGGTACCACATATAAATTGTGTAATGGTTAAATTTATTTGAGGGATGAATTATTCTATTGAAGATGTAAGAATTAGCCAGTGCTAATTCTCTATTCAAATTTTTTTATATTAAGCAAGGATATTATGTAAACTATTAGTTAAAGAAACCTTAGTGGTTGATTTGTTAAAATAAAAGATCTGTAAATATTATCAACCAAATGATTATTTTGTGTCAGCGCTATCTTGGCAACATGTCTTTCCATGTTTATGTAACTTTGTGTAGATTAACAGAATTGTAAATAAACTTATTGTTTCTTTATTTAAATTATATTCAGTTTTGTTTATTTATTCTTTATATGCTATTGTCTTGGATTCTCAACATTGTTTATTAATCACAACATTAATTATTTTCATTTAATTAAAGTTATATAATGTATTTTATTTCCACAGAAATAAAATAAAATCATGCATTTAATTCTGATTTCTGGATGAAATCTTTATAACAGATAATATCACATTTGCAGATACCAACGATAAGATTTATTTTAAGAGATATTTTAAACTATGTTGTCTTCTAAGATAGAAGGTTGTTTTCCTTGAAATGATGATTGTCCATGCTATTTTGACTGCCTACTACTATTATTTGATTTAAATGTCAAGGTCCAGTTTTCATTTAATTATTTGTGAATGTTGTTTTGTGAGAAGGTCGAGGGACATAAAATGCACCCTTGTCTTTCTCCCATCTCAAATGATATCCTGAGTAAAAGGCTATGATTAGTCTAAATTATAAATAATTTAATTATGCTATTAAATATTTAAATAAATATTATTCTTTAAATTGTGATAAATATTGTTATCTGGTAGCAGGATACAGTCACTTCCAAATAAAGTGTTTGCTTCCTATGGTCAGTCAAGATATCATTCACTCATCCATTTATCTAATCAGTTACTTATCAAACAATGTCATATATTAGTTTTGTCACAAGAGTTGCAGTAGGACCTCTGAAAACATTGACTCTTGTTGATCATTTAGTAATTTATATAATTTTTACACATCGTAATATTAAGTAGAATTAGTGTGAAAAGTAGTTCTTATTTATTCCCTGTGCTAAAAGAAAAGCACCTGATAGTATTTAATTTCATTTTCTTCTGAAAGATTTTTATTTTATCATAAACTTGTTATGCTCAGAGAATATGATTGGATGGAGGGTTAATTATTATAAATATTAGGCTAAAATGGAAATTTTCCTCAGTAAT
Organism: Epiperipatus broadwayi; assembly: GCA_028023455.1. Classification (NCBI taxonomy): domain Eukaryota; kingdom Metazoa; phylum Onychophora; class Udeonychophora; order Euonychophora; family Peripatidae; genus Epiperipatus; species Epiperipatus broadwayi. The sequence goes on along the minus strand of JAQFVV010000195.1, from coordinate 876,057 downwards.
TTATTCAAAATTATTATTATGTCCTAGTTATTTGGCAGCATTGTTGATTTTTCCTCCATCTTGTTACAGATCTCTATGTACTGACATTTTTATAAATTTTATTGTAACCCCACTGGGTCTAGCTGAAGAGGCTCTCATTTTTTTATTTTTTTATCTTAACTTTATCTTCTTAATCTTTTTTCTCTCTCTCCTTCCCTCTTCCTTTTACTCTCTCATTTTATTTATACTCTATTCTTTCTTTTACTCTCTTCTATTCTTTCTATTCTCTTCTTCCCTCTCTTCTTCTTTCTCTCTTCTCTCTCTTCTTCTCTCTCTCCTCTTCCTTCTCTTCTCTTTTTTCTACACTCTACTCTCTCTACCCCCCTTGTCTTCATCATTTATTAAGGGTATCCTATTCCCTCTCTCTTCTCTTCCTCTCTTCTCAATTCCTTTCTCTCTTCCTTTTGCCATCCTCTCTCACTCTCTTACCTTACCACCCCCCTCATTTTTTTAAAAGGTTACAATATATATCAGATTATTTCATGAATAAATATTTTGTGTTAATATGCAGAAATTATATAAGCATAAAAATCACATTTAAATATTAATAATTTGTTAATTAGTATAATATGAATTTTATTCTCATAATGCAATGCTATTGTGTGACTTACATGCGATAAACTTGAAGCAGCTAATATTTATCTATAGGTTATATGTTCGGTATATTAACTTTTATACAGTTAAATCTATTTTTATATGCAAATTCTATTTTATGCCACATGTATATATATATATATACAAACATATATATTGAAAGTAATTTATTGACGTACAATAATATTTTAATATATATATATATTGCATTTTTGCAGAAATAATCTTCAAATTTTTCAACATGCTTTTCTAACATCACAGTTGTTACTAAATTTTTCATCACCTTTACTGTTTTATATATTAAATGGTTAATTTTTACTTTTGACAAAATGAGCATCATTTCGGCCTCTCCGGATTACCACCATTCAAATGACACACTGAGTTTTACAACATTACAAGAACAGAATTCAAAAACTAATTTACTCAGTTTATCAATGATTAGTACCACTGAACAGTTTAATGCAATATCTTTGCTATATAAACCTGATAAACAATCTCCTCCACTTCCTATACTAGCTTCCAAACTTCTCCATTATCATCCTACATACAAACTATATGATTTGTCACCACCTCATAAACTAATTTTTCCAGCGACTCTTGAAAGTTTTGATCTTGCTAATCAAACTTATAAACCAGGTTTTAAAATTGACATTAATGATGCACTTCCAGAGTTTTATTATGAAGAAGAAAGATTACTTTGGGAAATTTTAATGGACAATCTAATATTGGAATATTTAGAAAAGCGGGTTTGTCCACCTTTACCAATATATGTTCCTAGAAAACCTCGAGAATATATAGCAACTCCCCAAATAATAAAATTGGCATTATCTAGAAGATATTTATGGCATTCTCATGAAATCTGTTGTCATGGAACTAGCACGGAAAAAATTCTTGAACCAACGTTTGAACCTGATTTAATTACCAAAAAATATCCTATGACACTATATGAACCTTGGCGGTCTCGAATGCAAAAGACATCAAAATTGGCAATTTCCAAATCATCTTCATCTTCATTAATTAGTAAACGACCTACTGATCGCCCACCATCTATTGAAAAACAATTATCTTTTGAAAGACAACCTTCTATTGATGCAGAAAAACAATTAACTTTTGAACGTCAACCTTCTATCGATAATGATAAAAGATCAGTTTTTGAGAATGAATCAACCATAAAGCAATTACCTTACACAGATCTACCTAATAAAGAAATGTCTCAATTTACAGATAGTGCCAAATAAGAAATTTAAATTACTTAAAAGTAGTGTTTAATAAAGGCAAATTATTATAGATAAAAGAAGTTTAATTTTAAAAAAGAAAGATTCAAAAAATATTTCAAGCCTCTAGTTTTTGCTAAAATATTATAAAAAGAGTGAGGTTTAGTCATCTATTTCAAAAACATGATTTAAATAAAATTCTATGTCGCCATCAGTGTGTAGTTTAAACTTTTATATGTTGTTAATTGTGAAGAATATGTGTATAGACAGAGAAAATACAGTAGTTACTATAACATATGTAACACACACACATAAATACATTTATTTTCAGCAGTGCTAAATTTTAAATAGATAGTAACAATTAGTTATTAATATTATAAAGAAAAATCCATTGAAAATAACATTTTTTTTACCAAAAAATCTAAGTGGCTCACCAGCTATGCTAAGCCAAAAAAATTATTTCAAAAATAATTCTTGTTTTAAACAAATAATGTAATATTAAACATACTGCAAAAGATGCATTTTAATGAACTCAATTTAAAATTTGATAACTGATAAACGTATAAATTATTTGTTGCAACTGAAATAATCACCCTCCATAGAGCTACCCATATTACTGATTTTCAATAATAATAATTTGGGTATAATAAAACAAGTGTTTCTCTGAAGCAAACATTTATTATCTATTAGATCTTTTATGTAATACTATGAAGGTAAAACTTTGGTTATAATTTAATAAAATACATTTTATTTTCAAAGCAAAAATTAAGTTCACACAATTTCTATCTTAAATAAGTAATATAATGTTACGTTTTATATTTAAATATAATTAGGGACAAAATGTTTGCATTCATAACAGGACTTAGAACATTGAGATCATTTTTATAGAATTATAACTGTTGATAGGGTTTATTATTTTTAAATATTAATGCATATTTTTTTATTAGCAATATTTTACAATGTGCTCACATGTCTATGGAAATAAATGTATAGAAAGTCAATATTCTATTTTCTAGTAATCTCATTCTATGTGTAAATCTATTAATTCTCCTGATTAAATAAAAATCTTAAAGATTTCTGTTATCAAAATTCAAAATTTGGAATAGTTGGTTGCAGAGATAATCAATATATTCTTAATAAAAACACTTGAAAGTGGATAATCAAATATTTCAAAATCTCCTAATAAATAGACATAAATGCATATTGTAACAGAATAAAAAGTTGCCCTAGAAGTCTGAGCAGCATTTTATAACTGTCACAAACGATGCAGTCAACTCGGGTTGATCAAAGATCGAAATTTGAGTCTCATATACATGCAGAGGAATATAATATTGTATCTTTTATATAAATATATATATATAAGGTTTTACAGGTGATCGTATTATACCCATAGGTGAAGTGATATATTTAGTACGTTTTTAAAAAAAAAGATAATTCCGTTGCTATTGTTGTTCTTTTGTACATTTTACCGATAGCTGGAAGGCTAAATGGGCGGATGTGTTATATGAAGTAGTAAATAAATTTGAGGTATTTTATAATTCTTTCTGGTTAGAGAGAGGATATTATTTTTATTATAAAAAATAAGTGAATATGGAAAGTAATAGAGTTGAGATGCTATCAGTATCTGAAAATGTTATTCAGGGGATAGATGATAAATAAATTTTTAAAAATTAATAATAAATTAAGAGAAGTAAAAGAAAATATAAATAATAAGTTTGAAGATGTAAATAGTAAGTTTGGAGAAATAAAAAAGATTGATAATCAAATTAGAGAAATAAGGAAAGTAGGAGATGTAAATAATAAGTTTGAAGATGTAAATAATAAGTTTAGGGAAATAAATAATAAGATTGATTATCAAAATAGAAAAAATAGAAAACTAAGTGAAGATGTAAATACAAAATTAAATAAGATATAAATAATAAAAGTGACTTGTTTAAAAGGGAATTGAATACTACAAACATGCTATATGATGAATTCAAATACAATTTGGATATTAAATGAATATGGTGATAAATGTGAAGGCAGGTTTAATGAACTGAGAAACTAGTTGGATAGGTCACAAGAAAAATTGAAAATTAGATTTAATAACTTAAGTAGTTAAATTAAAATATGTAAAGTAGAATATAAAATGGTAGATAAGAAATGTATGAAAATTAAGAAAGCATGCAATAATGATCAGGAAGTATCATAATTAGAAGTAAAGAATAATAAATTAGAATTATAAGATGTGCAGAATCATGTGAAAGTAGAATGTAAAATGTGTAAAAAGCATAATAAGGCTGATAATGAAATAAAAAAGTTGCAAAATGTGTACAAATAATTTCAGGGTAATTTCGAAGATATATGAGAAAGATTAAATAGTATTGGGTATTTGGGAAACTGGATATCATGAATTGTCTTTACAGCCATTAAAATGCTATAATAAGAAATGAGAAGTGGTTTGTAGTAAAATGGAAGACAATAATAAATTGTTGGAACAATAAATATTTAAACATTTTGAGGAACATAAGTCTGAATAATAAGATATATATAATGTTGGAAGATAGGATTTAGGGATGAAGAATATCCCTGTTAAATGCACTGATGGTCATATGGATAGACAATATAAATATTGAAGCTGGAAATATAGTACATATTTCTGCTTCACCTAGTGCCAATGTCATCAGCACTAGTATGAGTTTGAACCCAATCTTGTATATTAACTGACACCCATCTCATAATAGGTGATAGTATATTTATAAACAATATTTGTAATCAATATTATAATCTTTCATTATAATTTATATTTTATTAATTTTATTTTATAATTAAAACTAACATTTTATAATAGTTTATTTATTTTATATTTGTAAAAATGTATATTGTGTTTATTTTATTAAATTGAATTGAATCCTAGATATCTATAAAATGTTATAAATATTTTAAATTCTTTTATTAAAGTTCATTTTTCTTCAATTAATCGGTTGGTAACATTTTATATTATCTTTTGATAAATGTACATTAAAGGATCAATTATGTAAACAATCTAATAATTGTAAAATATATTTTGTAAATTTGTATTTAAATTTTATATCAAATATAAGTTTGAAAGTCATTATACCAAATTCCTAAAATTTTTGTGAATAAAATTTACATTTTTGTTAATCTAAATCTTAATTAAATAGGCTTTGTTAATACAATGACTGATAAACTTAATATTCTTGTTGTTGTTTTCTTTTAATTAGCAAATGAACTCTTGGGCATGTCTAATGCAGGATTATAGATTTCCCTCCCAAGCAAACACCAACCTCAGAGAACAGCTTAGCACAATTGCAATTGGTAGTTGTCAATGTAGATTGAATTCTATTGATAAGGCCAGATCAGATAAATATTAGAAAATTTTGGTAAGAGATTATTGAAGAGTTTTTATTGAGAACAGTTCACTGAAGAGAGTAGTTTAGATTTACAGTGCCTAAAGAAATTATGGGGTGAAAAGATTGGCCATTTGCTTTTCAGAGCTCTGTTCCAGCAGCTCATCACCATGCCATTCCAGTGCTCTCAATACCTAGCCCAAGACTGTACTGTGTCAAGGAAGCCTGATAAATGATCTGACTTTATAACTGCCTGTTTCAAGCCATGGAACATCTATCAATCAGTTGAGGTAATGTCCAATTTGCCGCAAGCCACTGATTCTGATTTTATTTGTTTTCTAAATCAATATTAATTTATATTATATATATCTGTAATGTTTATACAACTTAATTTTAAAATACATCTTTTAATTTTTTTTCTCTTAAATATAAAATATCAATTCTTAGAAAAATCTCACATTATTTTGATGTGGCAAATTTAAATTAATTTTTTGTTGGTTTATTTATAATATTGACTTATTGAAACTGACAAGTATAAAACTCAATGAGCAACTAACTTTAAACCCTCTCTCTTATTTTCTTCATTTAAAAATCATCACAGGAGACTTATTTCCCTTAAATTAATTAATAGAGAAAGCTCATTTAGTTTTGTACCTCATATTATAAAGTTATTTTTAAATGATTTAAATTATTTTAAAAGTTAGGTATCTTGTTATTACCTCCAACTTAAAAGTGCCCTCGTAATTATATCAGAGAGAATAACGTATTTTATTAAATCAGTTAATAGACAGGGTATGAGCACAGACTTTCACATGACCCACCACTCTCCACACTATCTCATAACACATACACCTGAACACACATATGTCGAAAAGATAAATAATCACCAATATACATATTTCATGCTAAACCAGCAATCATCAGTTGGTCCAGATTACCATCTCTACACATATATGCTACAAGTGCTCAGATATATATTAAGATAGCAAATCCTCCTACTTTAATGGACAGGCTTCAATGTACTTCACACTCCAACTCTTAAACTGTCCATCCAATTGAAAATCTGATGATGAAACGCTCTAAGGCCACCCTTAGGCTGAGATTGTTGTCACACCCACGTCAATCTGACCCCTCATGTACAGGACATAATCCATTAAATACATGTACAAGGGATAGGCAGACATCTCTAATATGTAATAGATGAAATACCCAGGCCTATATATATATACCTGTGTCTATATATGTAATAGACAGGGTATGAGCACAGACTTTCACATGACCCACCACTCTCCACACTATCTCATAACACTGATACACCTGAACACACATATGTCAAAAAGATAAATAATCACCAGTATACATATTAGAGCGTTCCATCATCAGATTTTCAATTGGATGGACAGTTAAAGAGTTGGAGTGTGGAGTACATTGAAGCCTGTCCATTAAAGTAGGAGGATTTGCTATCTTAATATATATCTAAGCACTTGTAGCATATATGTGTAGAGATGGTAATCTGGACCAACTGATGATTGCTGGTTTAGCATGAAATATGTATATTGGTGATTATTTATCTTTTCAACATATGTGTGTTCAGGTTTATCAGTGTTATGAGATAGTGTGGAGAGTGGTGGGTCATGTGAAAGTCTGTGCTCATACCCTGTCTATTACATATATAGACACAGGTATATATATAAGCCTGTATATTTCATCTATTAAATCAGTTAAGTAAAATCTATTACAATTTCTGTAAAACAAATATCTTAAAGGAGAATCACTTAAAGCACAGCTATTATAGTGTTTCATATCAACTACTAACAATATATATTTCATACATATATATTTTTGTTTGTGACAATAAAATATTAAAATTGTGATGTACAATTTATTGTGCTGTATGTTGTCAAACTTCACCAGAAGTCAGTTTGATATTCAATGTCCTGTCTATGTTAATTAAAAGACAGTCTTATTTTGTAGTTATTGATGATGAACTATTTAATAACTTATTAATACATGAAATATTTGGAAAGTGTGGAAAACAATTTATATTTTAATTCTTGCCTTCCCTTTTTATATTATATTTTATGATTCATTTATTAGTGGCCTAAGGTTTCTGGGGACTTTCTATTATGTCAGGGAGCTGATTATTTTAATCAGAACTTAAGTTATTATTTTCGTTAATAATACACTATCTATATACGTCTAAGGCATTATGTATTTACAGTTACAATCATTTCTTTATTATTGCTATTATTGCTTTGCTACATACCTCTCAGGACCTTTGGAAGTTTAAATATGACCAGTCCAATCCTTGACTCTCCCTTAATAGTAAACATATTTTCCTACTAGGGATTCTTTTCCAGGCATTGCCATTAAGATGTGTATGGGAAATCCAGCACATCAAATCTTTTAATATTATTCAGAGACATGTTTTGGCTGGAGGACCAGCATTTCTCATCATCTAGCTGTATTTACTAGGAATTTCCTTCACCAAAGCTACCCAGTGGTTAATAACAGACCTCATTTGTTCTTTTGTTGTAATCTATAATAGCATACTGCCTTCATCATTTTATATCTTTATCATTATATATATATATATATATATTGAAACAGTAAGATTCATATTCGAATCTTAAGTTTCACCTTTTTCTGTCGTCTCTCACTGACCAGTCTATCCCACCCAAATTTAAACTTTTTGGTATCGAATTGTGTGTGTAGCAATATTAAAAATGTATAAATATATGTAGAATTCAGCATAAACACGCACACATTTTGATCTCAAATTAAACACAATAAATAAGGATAAAATAATATAATTTAGATTTCTTTTAGTTATATAATTTTGTATAATTTTAATCATTTATTTTGGATTATAAAGTTCGTATTTATTGCTTTGTTTAAATTTCATTTAATAATAATTCTAAAAAAATCTGATGTAATATTTAATTAAAAGTTAAAATAATCTTATGTTCCCTTTTTGTTTTTGAAATTTAAAAGCATCAGTCAGTGATAGATAATAGATTAATTAAAGAAAAATTCCCCAAAATATAATTAGTAAATGGAAACAATAGAACAGCAGCTTTCTTTAATTAAAAACCAACAAAATGCATTGATTATCCTCAGGGCAGATTAAGTAGAACCTAAAAATACCTTAACAAAAATGTGAAAGATCAAGATAAAAAAAAGAGGCCATCTTAGACTTGCTGGAGAGATTCACTTAAAACTTTAGCTTTGCTCTTGATCAATGAGAGTCTCCAAAAATAATAAAATAATTTGTTCCTGCCAAGGTATGACCGAGTAAAGCACCTAGATTATTCTCCATAGGGAGATGGCCTATCGGATGCTGAACTTTCCATTGCCCATCATAAATTCACCATGAATATCTGCTGCCTGAAATGAATGAGAAAGCTGCTGCTGCCATGAAATTAAATGAATATCTAAATACAAGAAAGAATTGCCACTCGTGAACTTTTTTTCTGCTAAACTAATGGAATCAGAAAACTTCTTATAAAACAGGTACCTGTCTGTGTTCAAACTCTAGAGTACTCTAGTAATATGATATAGCTCTTCTTCATACTACTTATCTAAATTATAAAATGTAAAACTACCATTTGTATAACTAAAATTGAATAATTAATTTAATGTGTAAATTTTTTTACTAATCTAGCTTACCTCATTCTATCTTGGGTGCATATTTTTAAAATCTACATTTTATCTATATTTATTATCTAATTATTGCATGCTCACAATTGTCTCTATTTTCAAAGTTTAAATCTATGATCGTTTGAAACAGTGAATGCGTGTCACATTTTCATAATATGTATTTTTCTAAATAACTTAACTTCCATATAAATCGACACGCATTCAATGGCATCATTTATTGTAATGCAGGGGTCTACTACTTCGCAAATGGCTGACGTATTAGTTACAATAGTTCCCAATTTATATCTGTTTTGTATTTATTAAATCATCATGAATAATTCCAGAAAATTACATCTCTTTGAGAGTCACCAACGTTCTTTAGTAAATGTTGATAATGTATGGCCGAATTAGAAATCTATTTAAATCTCATCCTAATCGTTTGTACATTATACATGTGTTATGTTTTAGAGATGCGATGATCCATTCCGCCGTGAAATTTCCAGATTCTTCAGGGTTGAACTTAACCCCAGTCGTCCTACACAAGTGGGCATAATGGGTGCTCCCATGGGATTTGAAAATGTCATGCAGCCAGACGGCAAACTGCGATACGGACCGCTTGTCCCTGGTTATGCTTGTGTGACAACACCTTACTTCATCAGGCCGATGGCAGAGACCAGCCCAGCATCCTTATAAACTCATTCACGGCATTGCAGTTTCGATATACTGCCATTCCATATCGCCTTTCTAAAGCATACCACATGTTCCTTTACTTAGTTTTATTATTCTATATATCACTCCGCCTCTGCATTATCTTCATAATTCACTCTCAAATAAATGTTTGCCCTTAGTCATAAAATAAATATTTTAATTAAATAAATATATGCTCACCACTACTCTTAAATCTTACTTTAGACTCTTGCATTGCAAAGGTATAAATTCCCCAAGGCATGCATTAGAAATACTCAGTTGAGAATTTTAGGTAGCTAGATTACGCCTTCAAATAAATGTATTCCTTTTGTAAACATTACAGTATCGGAAATACCGCTACTGAAATCATCAATATAAAATAATGTCTAAACAAATAAATGTATTTTTTAAAATATAATCATGTCGCAAATCCCGCTACTGAAGCTGTTAGTCCATAAAATATTATTAGATTGTTTTATTAAAATGTGTTAATAAATAATTTTAAACTATATGTCTGCATTTACGTTTCATTTATTCGATACCCATTCTATATAATATTTCCTCGATTATGTAAATATGAATGTTTAATTAATATTAGTTTGATTATTGGCTAACTCGAGAATAAAATCATGAGTCTCTTGCATATCCCTGACCACCGTGCCTAAGGAAATATTTACTAATGTCGCATCAGATGCATTGCTTCATGGATTGTATTGTGGAACCGTTAAACTATGTTCGAACTCAGTACCACGGGTGGCTTCGCTACTCGATGGTGCTGCTGTTCTGTATGGTGGTCGAATTCTGCACTATGTTTACGAGTCACACGTTTTCTGACCGTTACATAGTTAAATTTTTTTTTTAGCATTTGGCGCTTTCCAACGTGGAGCTTTCGATACAAAAAAACCCATATATACCCTGAGCAAAATATAACGCAAATTTCTTTTAGTGTTCGTTACTCGAGTTGGCTAATTATTCTATATATATGATTTTGTTTTGATAAAAATAATGAAAAAAATAAATCGAGTGAAATAATGTGGGTCGAGTGAATGAAAGGACAGCAGGCGTAATAACAAATTTAAGGAAAGCAGGGATGTGTGTGTAATTTAAGAAGGAACGAAAATACTCGGATCTAATGAAATATTTTGCTTTATATATATATATATGTCAAAAAAAAAAGTAGTCAGTCGCTAAATGAGAAAGCAAGTAGCATTGAATTTTTTTATTAAAACACCGTTTTATATATATAGCATAGACAGCTGAAGCTTGTTATATATGTTAATAGTAAATATTTTGTTAAAGTACAAATATATATATCATAGACAGCAGTAGCTTATTATACACGTTACCAGTAGTTCGCTATAATATATATGTTAAATATGTTAAATGCAGCAATATATAGATAGGGCAATGTAGAGTAGGTGAGGGCAACGAAAGAGTGTTATAGGGCCAATATACAGGTGGGGAGTAGTCGAATGCTAGTAGTATAAAATAAATAATATTAAGAAAAATGGAAGCAGAAAATGACAGAATAGCATCAATGAACTTCAGTCTAAGGTTACTTGAAATATTTAGACAGAGTAAAGAAGAAATGAAGAAAATGTATGAGGAGGAAATGAGAAAAAGAAGAGATGAAGAATCAAAACAGAGACAAGAAGAAGAAAAGAGAAGAGTTAGAGAATATCAGGAATTTAAAGACATTATGTGGAGAGAGTTAGAAGCCATAAAGGAACATTTTGGAATATCCCCAGCTAGTAAAAAGGAAGAAGAGATTAAAGATATGGAAAAGGAAAGGAAGTCAGAGAGATCAGACGAACCGATGATAGTAGAAAAGCAAGCAGGTAGTGTAGTAAATATGAAAAAGTGTGATGAGCAAAGAAACCTCATTCCAATAGATGAAGGCCCACAAGAACCGTTGAGTGAAAGCAGTAAAAAAGAGATGAAGATGGACACTGGCATAACACCAACACATTTGCATTTTGGTAAAGCGGACTCATTACTGATCAAGACGCCATTACCCATGAATGAACGTGAAATCAATATTGAAACTGACAGACGCAAGGCACACCGCCGCCTTACAGAAAGGGCAGGATGGAAATTACGAGCAGATCGGAGAAGCCAACATTTCCAGGTCGGGAACTATGTTTGGGTACGGAACTCTCAACAAAGTAACCGAGATAAAAGAGTATATAAAAAGTTCTTTCATTTGTATCAGGGACCCTTTATAATTGATCGCATATGAGGCCCAAATGCATATTTATTAAAAGATGGAGATACCATAAAAGGGACATATAATGCACGTAATCTCAAACCATGTAGGTATTATCCACCTGACCCGGGGTTGTAAAAATATTAGACTATTAGGACGGATTAAACGTATATGAAAATAATAAAATGAACTTGATATAATGAACTTGGTTGAATGGATTGTACTTTAGTCAAATAGGGTTTTAGATAGAAATTTTATTATATATATATTATTGTTTTAATTACTATTACTCTGAAAATTTTTTTTTATATATACTAACTAATCCTATTCTAAGAATTTATATATATATATATATATATATATATTCTGTTTAACTAATTATTACTATGATTTTAACCAGACACGGCCAAATTAGGCCATTTTAATTCAACTATAAATTCTAGATCCGGGTATATAAATTGTTCGTTGCTTCATGTAATCTCTGCTTTTTATATTTCAATATATCTGTAAAAAAAATAATAATAATTTTTTCGTATTTAAATTATGTAATGTAAAATTTTTTTTCTTTCTTGCCTCCTTTGTCCTTCCTTAATTGTTCACGGGAAGTACGGGGAAATGAAACAATAAGATTCGTATTCGAATCTTAAGTTTCACCTTTTTCTGTCATCTCTCACTGACCGGTCTATCCCGCCCAAATTTAAACTTTTTGGTATCGAATTGTGTGTGTAGTAATATTAAAAATGTATAAATATATGTAGAATTCAGCATAAACATGCACACATTTCGATCTCAAATTAAACGCAATAAATAGGGATAAAATAATATAATTTAGATTTCTTTTAGTTATATAATTTTGTATAATTTTAATCATTTATTTTGGATTATAAAATTCATATTTATTGCTTTGTTTAAATTTCATTTAATAATAATTCTAAAAAAATCTAATGTAATATTTAATTAAAAGTTAAAATAATCTTATGTTCCCTTTTTGTTTTTGAAATTTAAAAGCATCAGTCAGTGATAGATAATAGATTAATTAAAGAAAAATTCCCCAAAATATAATTAGTAAATGGAAACAATAGAACGGCAGCTTTCTTTAATTAAAAACCAACAAAATGCATTGATTATCCTCAGGGCAGATTAAGTAGAACCTAAAAATACCTTAACAAAAATGTGAAAGATCAAGATAAAAAAAGAGGCCATCTTAGACTTGCTGGAGACATTCACTTAAAACTTTAGCTTTGCTCTCAATCACTGAGCGTCTCCAAAAATAATAAAATAATTTGTTCCTGCCAAGGTATGACTGAGTAAAGCACCTAGATTATTCTCCATAGGGAGATGGCCTATCGGATGCTGAACTTTCCATTGCCTGTCATAAATTCACCATGAAGATCTGCTGCCTGAAATGAATGAGAAAGCTGCTGCTGCCATGAAATTAAATGAATATCTAAATACAAGAAAGAATTGCCACTCGTGAACTTTTTTTCTGCTAAACTAATGGAATCAGAAAACTTCTTATAAAACAGGTACCTGTCTGTGTTCAAACTCTAGAGTACTCTAATAATATGATATAGCTCTTCTTCATACTACTTATCTAAATTATAAAATGTAAAATTACCATTTGTATAACTAAAATTGAATAATTAATTTAATGTGTAAATTTCTTTACTAATCTAGCTTACCTCATTCTATCTTGGGTGCGTATTTTTAAAATCTACATTTTATCTATATTTATTATCTAATTATTGCATGCTCACAATTGTCTCTATTTTCAAAGTTTAAATCTATGATCGTTTGAAACAGTGAATGCGTGTCACATTTTCATAATATGTATTTTCCTAAATAACTTAACTTCCATATAAATCGACACGCATTCAATGGCATCATTTATTGTAATGCAGGGGTCTACTACTTCGCAAATGGCTGATGTATTAGTTACAATAGTTCCCAATTTATATCTGTTTTGTATTTATTAAATCATCATGAATAATTCCAGAAAATTACATTTCTTTGAGAGTCACCAATGTTCTTTCGTAAATGTTGATAATGTAGGGCCGAATTAGAAATCTATTTAAATCTCATCCTAATCATTTGTACATTATAGATGTGTTACGTTTTAGAGATGTGATGACCCATTCCGCCGTGCAATTTCCAGATTCTTCAGGGTTGAACTTAACCCCAGTCGTCCTACACAAGCGGGCATAATGGGTGCTCCCGTGGGATTTGACAATGTCATGCAGCCAGCCGGCAAACTGCAATACGGACCGCTTGTCCCTGGTTATGCTTGTGTGACAACACCTTACTTCGTTGGGCCGATGGCAGAGACCAGCCTGACATCCTTATAACCTCATTCACGGCATTGCAGTTTCGATATACTGCCATTCCGTATCGCCTTTCTAAAGCGTACCACGTGTTCCTTTACTTAGTTTTATTATTCTATATATCATTCCGCCTCTGCATTATCTTCATAATTCACTCTCAAATAAATGTTTGCCCTTAGTCATAAAATAAATATTTTAATTAAATAAATATATGCTCGCTGCTACTCTTAAATCTTACTTTAGACTCTTGCATTGCAAAGGTATAAATTCCCCAAGGCATGCATTAGAAATACTCACTCAAGAATTTTAGGTAGCTAGATTACGCCTTCAACTAAATGTATTCCTTTTGTAAACATTACAGTATCGGAAATACCGCTACTGAAATCATCAATATAAAATAATGTCTAAACAAATAAATGTATTCTTTAAAATATAATCATGTCGCAAATCCCGCTACTGAAGCTGTTAGTCCATAAAATATTATTAGATTGTCTTATTAAAATGTGTTAATAAATAATTTTAAACTATATGTCTGCATTTACGTTTCATTTATTCGATACCCATTCTATATAATATTTCCTCGATTATGTAAATATGAATGTTTAATTAATATTAGTTTGATTATTGGCTAACTCGAGAATAAAATCATGAGTCTCTTGCATATTTCTGACCACCGTGCCTAAGGAAATATTTACTAATGTCGCATCAGATGCGTTACTTCGTGGATTGTATTGTGGAACTGATAAACTATGTTCGAACTCAGTACCATGGGTGGCTTCGCTACTCGATGGTGCTGCTGTTCTGTATGGTGGTCGAATTCTGCACTATGTTTATGAGTCACACGTTTTCTGACCGTTACAATATATATATATATATATATATATATATATATTTTTACAAACCTGAAATGCTCTCTTCCATGATGGCACATTCTTCACAAACCAATCCCAATTAATTAAATCTGACTATATGATTGTCAATTATTTATTTAAGAACTATTTTGCTTTCCACACTCAGTTTAGACAACTGATTTAAATGTAATAGTGTTTTAAATACACATCGATCATGTCTTGTTTTATTTAGTATAAATTTATTTGTAATTTCTTAAAGACAGCTAATAATATTCTATTGCTGATTGGTTCTTGACAGACCAATTAACAAAATTTTACTTTGTTATCAAATAACTCAATTTCTTAACAAATTCTTGTAATATTATTATTTTAAATAAGCTTAGTTTGTCATCACTTCGAATCTCTAATATTAATTATCCTAGTTATTTATAATATTTCTTTGATTTAAATTCACTTCTTTGTAATGTTGCCAGAAAGAATTATAATAATTACGGTTCAAACCATTAGTAATCGATATTGTAATGTTGCCAGAAAGAATTATAATTATTACGGTTCAAACCATTAGTAATCGATATCCAATCACATCTGTACCATTCTGCAATTCACTAAATCATTAATTTCTTATATAAACCTGTTATTATTTTGAGTCTCTTTGTAAACCATGACCTCCAGCTGGTATGGAATAAAATCAAGGACTGCTAGTGTCATCACAAATGTTATCCATTGGTTCAGGCAAATACGTTAGGATTCACCATTTCCCTGACATCTGTATCTTGGGTATAGTTGGATTCAAGGTACTTTTGCTTGGATCATTGATCTTGTTAAATGAATACATGATTTTGACCAGCACATTTACAAGTTTTGTAAGAGATGAAAATAACAAAGATGTAGTATTTTATGATGCATTGTTAATAAACCTTGAATAAGCCAATTTTTGTTAGTCCTGATATTTTGACATGTTATTTATGGGAGACCTATAATGAAATAATGGAAATATATTTAGAAGATGAGAATAAAATTAATATATAGGTCTTATCTTGTTTTGATGAGCATGCTAATAGTGCATTTAGAATCCATTGGAATTGGATTATTATACAACATATTGAAACAGTAAGATTTGTATTCGAATCTTAAATTTCACCTTTTTTCTATCGTCTCTCACTCACCACTCTATCCTACCCAAATTTAAACTTTTTGGTATCGAATTGTGTGTGTAGCAATATTAAAAATGTATAGATATATGTAGAATTCACCATAAACATGCACACATTTCGATCTCAAATTTAAGGCAATAAATAAAGATAAATAATATAATTTATATTTCTTCTTTTAGTTATAAAAATATATATATTTTTAACCATTTATTTTAAATTGTAAAATCTGTTATTTAGTGCTTTGTTTAAATTTCATTTAATAATAATTTAGAAATAGATTGTAATATTTAATTAAAAGTAAAATTAATCATATGTTCCCTTTTGTATTTGAAATTTTAAAAGCCACGGTCGGTGAGAGATAATAGATTAATTAAAGAAAAATTCCCCAAAATGTAATTATAAAATGTAAAATGTAAATGTAAACAACAGAAAGGCAGCTTTCTCTATAATTAAACTTAGCAAAATGCATTGATTATCCTCAGGGCAGATTAAGTAGAATCCAAAAATAAACTATAACAAAAATGTAAAAGATAAGATCTAAGAAAGGAGGCCATTTTAGACTTTCTAGAAACCTTCAGTTGAACTTTAGCTTTTCTCTCAATCAGTTGAGAGTCTCCAAAGATATATATTGTTTTATGTGCCTCAGTATGCATGAGTAGAAAGCACAAAAGACTATTCTCCCCAGAGATGGTCGCTTGTTTGCCGATAACCTCTGCCGGTGCCCTCTATAAAATTAACCAAAGAAGATCTGCTGTCCAAACAATTAGAAAACTGCTGCTGCTATTCAAATAATTAAATCACCTAAATACTGTAAAGAACTGCTAATGCTAGAATCATGAACAATTTGCTACTGATCACTGAATCGGAAAACTTCTCATAAAACAGGTACCTGTATCCAAATTCTCTAGAGTACTCTACTAATATCCCGTTATAGCTCATTCATCTTTTTATAACATATAAACTATAAACTGTAAAATTCTCATTTGTAATACTATAAATTTAATAATTAATATGTAAATTTCTTTAACAATCTAGCCTGCCTAACTCTATCTTTCTTGGGTACGTATTTCTAAAATCTACATTTTATTATATAATTATCGCATGCTCATCATTTTCTAAGTATAAATCTATGATCACTTGAAACAGCAGATGCATGTCAAATTTTCATTAATATTTACTTTCATAAATAGTTTAATCATTTCATATAAATCAACACACATTCAATGCTTCATTTATTGCAATGCAGGGGTCTACTGCTTAGCAAATGGCTGACATATTAGTTTAATAATCACCCAGTTTACATATTGTTTATATTTTATTAAATTTTGATTAATAATTCCATAAAATTGCATTTCTTTGAGAGTCGCAAACATTCTTTATTAAATGTTGATGATGTAGGGCCGAGTTATAAAATATATTTAAATCTTAACAGAATCATCTGTACATTGTACATGTGTTATGTTTTAGAGATGTGATGACCCATTACAAGCCTTGAATATTCCGAATTCTATAGGGTTGAAATTAACCCCAGTTGTCTTACACAAACAGACATAATAAATGCTCCCATAGGACTTGATGACTGTCATGCAGCTAGCAGGCAATCATGGCATGAACCACTTGTCCATGGTTATGCTTATGTGACTACTTACCTCTTTGGGCCTATGGCAAATGCCAGCCTGTCATTCTTATAAACTCATTCATGGCTTTGCAGTTTCAATATACTGCCATTCCATATCGCCTTTTTAAATGTACCACATGTTTCTTTTATTAACTTTATTATTCTATGTATAACTCCATCCCTGCATTAGTGACATAATTCACTCTCAAATAAATGTTTGTTCCTAGTAATCATGGCATGAACCACTTGTCCATGGTTATGCTTATGTGACTACTTACCTCTTTGAGCCTATGGCAAATGCCAGCCTGTCATTCTTATAAACTCATTCATGGCTTTGCAGTTTCAATATACTGCCATTCCATATCGCCTTTTTAAATGTACCACATGTTTCTTTTATTAACTTTATTATTCTATGTATAACTCCATCCCTGCATTAGTGACATAATTCACTCTCAAATAAATGTTTGTTCCTAGTTATTAGTAAATATCTTTAATTAAATAAATATATGTCCACTGCTACTATTATAAATCTTACTTTAGACTCTTGTATTGCAAAAGTATAAATCACTAAAGGCATGCCTTAGAAATACTTGCTCGAGAATTTTAGGTAGCTAGATTACGTCATCAAATAAATGTATTTCTTTTTGTAAACATAACAGTATCGGAAAATACTGCTACTGAGATCTTAAATATAAAGTATTATTGGTAAAATGATTTTGTATAAATGTTTCTAAATAAATAAATGTATTTCTTGAATATATAACAGTATCGGAAAATTCCGTTACTCAACTTAAATATTACCAAATATTATTAGTAAACAATTTATTATTAAAATGTTTCAATAAATAATGTCAAACTATACATTTGCCATTACTTCTTTATAAATTGTTTCAATAAATAATGTCAAACTATACATTTGCCATTACTTCTTTATTTATTTATTCGATAACCATTCAATATGTTTCCTCGATTCTTTAAATATAATTGTTTAACATTAATGTTTTGATTGGCTAACTCGAAATAAAATTCTTGATTCTCTTGCATCATCCCTGACCACCGTGCCTAAAGAAATGTTTGCTAATGTCGCATCAGATGCATTGTTTCGTAGATTGTATTGTGGAACCAATAAACTATGTTCGAACTTAGTACTACAGGTGGCTTTGCTACCTAGATGGTGCTGCAGTTTTGTGTGGTGGTCAAATTCTGCACTATGTTAATGAATCACACATTTTCCGACTGTTACAATATGACAATGAAGAAGAAGAAAAAAATAAATGTTTGTGTATATTTAAATGAAGATGGTTTATTGGATACACTTAAAAATAATAATAAATCACTGTTGTTAATTTATTAAAAAAAGCATTTTTTTTCATGAGAAGAAGGGATGTATTTTAGTATGTGGTAAGATGTCAGTCATATTTTTATCTTACTTTCTTCTTTCATTTTTGGATGGTGAATATGTTAACTTATGAAATATTAATTGTGTTGTTATGAAAATGATAATATTAAACCATTAAGCATCACATGATAACATTTCCTATACTAGCACATTAATTGTTGATAAACAGAGCAAAACTCTCCATACAGTATTGCCACCTGTGCCAAACAGAGTAATCAATGGATGCCAGAAGGCTTGTGCATAAAATCCCTATCTAATGCCTACTCATCCAATATCACTGACGAAGGCCACAAGCCAGAAACTAGTCTGGGGATATTGGAAGAGTAGGCATTAGATAGGGATTTTATGCACAAGCCTTCTGGCATCCATTGATTACTCTGTTTAGCACAGGTGGCAATACTGTATGGAGAGTTTTGCTCTGTTTAATGATAATATTAATGTAAAATTGTTTATTATTAATGTATTTTAAGAGTGTAAATTGACTTTATTCATTTTAAAAAGAAAATGAATATATGAATAATAAGATATGTAGTTTGGATAAAACTATTATTCTTTTGTTATGTTTCATTTTCAATACTGCATTCATGATAGTAAATTATAAACAATACAAATAAATGTTTAATATTTTAAATATGTTTGTCATTTTTATTTGTATGACATTATACTAAGGAAATATGTATAAAAATATATTCCTACTGTAATATCTTGAATTGATTAATTTTTGTTGAAATAAAAAATAGTATTGATATTATGAAATATGGGTTCTTTGTTGTATGTAATAATTCTAAAATATTCACTTTATTTGTTACATAATACAAATTTTTCTTAGAGATATGCTACCAGAAATTGCTTAAACTGTGAAAATAGAGAATTGCTATAGTTCACTGACATCAATAAAAAAAATCTTATAAATAGGACTGAATAGTTTGAACTCACTCTGCCCCTTGTTTTTGCTTTAAACAGCAGCATGTATAAATTTTTACAGAATTTTTTTATTTACTTTAAAGGTATATAATTAACTGAACAAAATGGAAGACTAATAAGCAACATTGTCTGCTCATGAATCAGGCAGTCTATTGAAAAAATTTTATGGAAAAATGGTAATATATTATAAATAAATAAAAAATCATACAAATTGTTTTATTATGGCATAAACCATCAGATTATTTTTATCTTTTAGAATGGATGTTACCTATATTTTAAAGATAGAATGCAAATGTCAGCTGTACAAAAGTCATATTTACCTGCTTATGTAATTTTATTAGAATGATTGATTAATTTTTTCTAAGATATGAATCAGTTTAATTTTCCATCATATTATCCTAGATAAAGATAGCATCTATTCATTCATAATATTTTGGAAATAATATTTGTTCATGAAAGGATATCTCATCATATCATTGTAAATACTTATGTGTGTATTGTCATATAAACCAAATAATTATTGTTTGAAAGAATAATTTGGATATATATATATATATATATATATATATATATATATTGTAACAGTCAAGTTTTGTACATTTACATAACAGAATCCAGAGTCCAAGGAATGTAACTGAAGCTGACCAGACTAGGCTTGTGACATCCTGAGTCCAACCATCCTTCAACTCATAGCCAGTACTTCATGACTTGAGACCCTATGAGTGACCACCTTGAAATTACATGTAGTATACCATTTTATTCACAGCCGACATAGATCAGGGAGAAGCAACAAGATTCATGATTAAAATTGCTATTATTGATTGCATCTAATGTATAATTAACTAATAGAGACTTTATTCATGCATATATTTTACATAAGTATAATCAATAATTAGAATTGGATTAAATAATGAGACCAAGAATGGACTAGGTTACTTTAACTATAGCTTATTTTCTTCAATAAATCATAATTTAAACAAAATATATCAGAACTTATATAGAACATGAAAATGCATGCAGGCATTCAATGGCTGAAGAGTGTTCAGGTATTCTCTTTGTACAGAGTCAATTACACAGATATTGAGACAAATAATTATTATGCTGTAACTAAAATGAATTTAACAAGTTTTCAACTTATAAATTAATGATAGCAGTATATAAATAAATCATCATTATTTTTTATAAGTCCAAATTTGGATACAAATATATATAATGAATTTATATAGTGCATGAAAATGCACACAGACATTTGGTGACTGAAGAGTGTTCATGAATTCTCTTTGTACAGAGTCAATTACAAAGATATTAAGACAAATAATTATTATGCTTTAGATAAGATGAATTTAACAGGTTTTTCATCTTATAAATTAATTATAGCAGCATATAAATAAATCACTACTACATCATGTGTATAGAGGAAAATATGCCAACTTCTCTTAATTTGTGGCTGTATACAAGTAATTTGACTAAGCCTTGATTACCACTTACAATGGACATCACTTATCCGTCTTTATATCTATTCATTTAGCCTAGAATCAGCTACAATAAATTAGATTGAACATGCTTTCCAGAATATCTCAGACAATTGCTGAAAGTAATGTGATAAGAAGGAATATTTAGCTGCTCTGGATGTACCAATGCACTATAGCACTGGCAAGTAATAATAGTAAAAGTTCCTCTGTGGGTGAATTGGTAGATCAAGAATTTCAGTGACAACTGCCAATACCCTGGGACTGATTGTTATGCTGCAAGAAAAAGAACATGGCATTCAGAAGTGGCAGGGACTTATATCCGAATCTGGCCTTAAACTCAGGCTTCATTACTGCACTACCCTATGAAAGGAAGATCTGCTGGCTTAACCATGGCTCCATCTTAAAGACTTAAATATACATAGCAGCAAAACGAGAAAATAATTAACCAAAGAAATAAGTCACATCTACCATGCAATAGATTGATATAAATTTATTATTTCATATACAAGAATGATAGCTTATTAGCTTGATCAATAGAAGCCAACTCTTATGTAGCATGATAATAAATATATGCTATAGACGGGAATAGTTATATATATTCTTTACTTTTCCAGTTCAATCTAATTAGTTATTTATCAAGTAATTAATACTTCAAAAGGAGGGAAAAGTATATTTGGAGGGATTTTATAAATAAATTAATTAGCAAATATGATTATAAATATTATTCAAGGCTAGCCTATTTCTTAGTATAAAATAAGTTAAGATTAATTTCTGACCAAAACCACATTTCAAATCAAATGATTACTAATAAAAATAATAATGAGTGCAGAGTGAGTCATTACTATTTACATAAGAGGTTTTTGACACAGCATGCAGAAAGATGAGACTATAAAATAATTATGTGAAGATATTTTAATCACTCTCTTCGTGCTCACTGTTTTGAAGCATCTGCATATAATACAATAAATATTAAGAAAGAACTATATACATAACTGCAGTGATATAGTTTTAAATTAGGAAAATATTAATTCATTTTCTTAATAAAAGAAATTTTTAAAAAGCAAGTAGGCCATTTAAAGATTTTGATAAAATAAAAATTGTGAAACTTTAGCATTTAGCAAAATTTACATTTAGTGATTAGTTAGATAATGTGAATTCAAGATTTTAAGAGTTTAATGAGGTGGTATAGAATTAACATAAATTTAACACAGAGCTCTGTAGTTTGAAGGTAATTTACCGATTATTAATACAGCTGTTTGAGCTGGAGTTTGGTGGGCTTTCTGAGTAGTTTATGATATCCTCTTCTTTTCACAGTTAGGCTGTAGATCTTATGGCAGTATGATGGTTGTGATGGTCAGATGGGAGCAAAATCGTCACCATCATTATGAAGTGACAGCCAAGACTGCCCTTCTAGCCTGACATTTCAGTTCTAAAATTAACTTAAATTCTGATGGCAAATGATATTCAAATGAAGTCTCTTTTTTTAAAACTCAAAACATGGCCTATTTTTATCAGCCTTAACATCTTTTAAGAATTTACTTTACCTCAGGATTATACACTTTAATTAATTTTATTAATCATATAATTTGATTTTAAATCTGCTGATAAATTTTTGAGGTGTTATAACTTTTCCTTAATTCTAAATTTTAATTAAATTTTCTAAAAGCATACAATTTTGATCTTAAATCTATCGATAAATTACTAAGGCATTATAATATAGGGTATATGAGCACAGACTTTCACACCACCCACCTCTCTCCACTCTATCTAATAACACTAATACACCTAAACACATATATGCTGAAAAGATAAATAATCACCAATATACGTATTTCATGCTAAACCAGCAATCATCAGTTGGTCCAGACTATCATCTTTACACACATATATAGTATAAGTGCTCCGATATATATTAAAATAGACTATCCTCATAGTTTAATGGACAGACTTCAATCCACTCCACACTCCAACTCTTCAACCATCCATCCAATTGAAAATCTGATGATGGAATGCTCAAAGGCCACCCTGAGGCTGAGATTATTGTCACACCCATGTTGACCTAAGGTCAATCTGAACCCCACATGTACAGGACATAGTCCATTTAATACATATGCAAGGATGGGCAGACATCTCTATAATGTAATAACTGAAACACAGGCTTGTTATATACCTGTGGCTATATATATGTAATATAGGGTATATGAGCACAGACTTTCACACCACCCACCTCTCTCTACTCTATCTAATAACACTGATACACCTAAACACATATATGCTGAAAAGATAAATAATCACCAATATACGTATTTCATGCTAAACCAGCAATCATCAGTTGGTCCAGACTATCATCTTTACACACATATATAGTATAAGTGCTCAGATATATATTAAGATAGACTATGGACAGGCTTCAATCCACTCCACACTCCAACTCTTCAACCATCCATCCAATTGAAAATCTGATGATGGAATGCTCAAAGGCCACCCTGAGGCCGAGATTATCGTCACACCCATGTTGACCTAAGGTCAATCTGAACCCCACATGTACAGGACATAATCCATTTAATACATATGCAAGGATGGGCAGACATCTCTATAATGTAATAACTGAAACACAAGCTTGTTATATACCTGTGGCTATATATATGTAATATAGGGTATATGAGCACTGACTTTCCCACCACCCACCTCTCTCCATTCTATCTAATAACACTGATACACCTAAACACATATATGATGAAAAGATAAATAATCACCATACATATTTCATGCTAAACCAGCAATCATCAATTGGTCCAGACTATCACTTATACTATGTATGTGTGTAAAGATGATAGTCTGTACCAACTGATGATTGCTGGTTTAGCATGAAATACGTATATTGGTGATTATTTATCTTTTCAGCATATATGTGTTTAGGTGTATCAGTGTTATTAGATAGAGTGGAGAAAGGTGGGTGGTGTGAAAGTCTGTGCTCATATACCCTATATTACATATATATAGCCACAGGTATATAACAAGCCTGTGTTTCAGTTATTACATTATAGAGATGTCTGCCCATCCTTGCATACGTATTAAATGGATTATGTCCTGTACATGTGGGGTTCAGATTGACCTTAGGTCATTATGGGTGTGACAATAATCTCAGCCTCAGGGTGGCCTTTGAGCATTCCATCATCAGATTTTCAATTGGATGGATGGTTGAAGAGTTGGAGTGTGGAGTGGATTGAAGCCTGTCCATTAAACTATGAGGATAGTCTATATTAATATATATCTGAGCACTTATACTATATATGTGTGTAAAGATGATAGTCTGGACCAACTGATGATTGCTGTTTTAGCATGAAATACGTATATTGGTGATTATTTATCTTTTCAGCATATATGTGTTTAGGTGTATTAGTGTTATTAGATAGAGTGGAGAGAGGTGGGTGGTGTGAAAGTCTGTGCTTATATACCCTATATTACATATATATAGCCACAAATATATAACAAGCCTGTGTTTCAGTTAAGGCATTATAGTTATAACTTTTTTATGGCTTTTGTGAAATCAATTTGTTGTAACAATTTTAATTAGTAAGATTCCAAAATAGCTTACTTTTATCCAGGGCAATTTCAATTAGCCAGATTTTTTTAATGACTTTTGATTTGACCTAAGGCAGGTACAGACATAAATTACTCTTGTTTACAACAAAATCTGTTACTAACCAAAACTTTTAATTTTTTTAAAAAAAAAACTTTTAATTTTAAAAAAAACATTTTAACATATATGAAATAAACCTTTTAACACATTTAAATCAAACTTGTTGAAAATATTTTACATATCTTTTAATATTTTAAATCAACATAATAGATTTAACATGTTGTTAATCACATCCCCCTATATACATTATAAATATAGGTTGGATTATATATCCACATACAAATTAAAATAATAACTTTATTAATAAATTGACTCCTGTCATTACTTAACATAATAAATTATTTTATTAAAATACTACATGATACTAATAATAATACACTATAATTCTATCAATCCTATCTAATTATAGCATTTTTTCATATGCAAATATATAATGCTGTTTAGACAGCCATGATAACAGATTTTAGCTTAATTTTAATACCATATAACTGTTTAAATGAGGTTCAAACCTAGCACAGATGAGTGGACTATTAAGTTGATGAGGAAATGGCAAGGGATTAGGTTACAGTTTTATATATATATATATATAACATCAGAATCCATAAAATGTACTTTGGATTTAAAAGTTTTCATGAATATATGTCTTCTCTGAAACCAAGATATATTATTGGTTTATAGTTTAAAATGAACATCAGAATTGTGATTCCATTTTAGAAATAGTGTCCAAAAACTCATTCATGTCTTTTGTTTATGTTTACTATTGTTATTGATATTTTTGTTTCTCTGCATTTTATGTGTGTACAGTCTTTATTGATAATATATAATTTTAAGTTACATGGTAATCTATTTACATACCAAAATATAACAGAGTTATATTTTCCTAAGTTTAAACGTATATTTCATGACATAATAATTATTATTTTAATACTTAAAAATATTCATTTTTTATTTATTGATATTAAATTAGCTCCAGGTACATCATTTATATTAGAAATTTAAAAAGATTTTATTCAATAAGTATTCACTTTATTTTGTTCTTTTAAATTTATATTAACATATTTGTACTACATAGAAATATGTTTTATATTTGTATTAAATAATTGGAGCCTATAGGCAATCACATTTAAATATGGAATTAATGTCAATTGATGACCTATTGCACATGCAACTAGATCATAGCTGTATATATTAATTGTTTATGATCTGTTCACCATATATATATATATATATATATATATTGTGCCCTTGTCTGTATATATATTATATATATATATATATATATATATATAATGGATATTCATTCATTTATTAATAGATTTTAATTTAACTTAAAACATAAAGTTTTGTGATTACTGTCCAATTGTGCAATACAAATTCATTACTTAATAACAGTAGAGTGAGACAAGATAAACTGACTATATTGTAAAAATTTATTTGAAATAACTATATCACATAATCCAGAAATTAAATTCCAAGATTGGTAAATGAGTATGATTATATCATTTTTTTAATTCAATAGTTATTATCTAACTGGATATAGACTTTATGTGGTAATCATAATCAAATATTTGCATGTTTTATCTAAATTATTATTGATTGGATATGTACTATATTGAGTTCTTTTATGGTTGATCAATAAGATCTTAATCTTCTTCAATTATAGAACTAATAATAGTATATTTTGTTCTGTTATATGTCAAAATAATTTACTTTAATTATATTTAAATTTATTGATGTGGATAGTAATTCCAATTAAATATTAAATTTTAATATGAATACTTGATTATAATAAATGTTAATAATTCATTTTATATGCTTTTATTGTTATAATACTCAATTTTAATCATTTATTTACAGGAAATTTAAAACAAATTGATATGATTAACTATATTTAAGTAAATATATAATAGAATTCTACTATTCTTTTATATATTTGTATGATTGGAGATTATAAATTTAAGATTATCTAATAAGTTCATTGATATTACATCATTATTAAACATTTTTATCTTATTATAAATGGTGTGATTAATAATAGTAAATTAATATATGAGCATAGCATGGCTGAGTTAGTATTGTTTATCATTGTATTAAAGATGTTATCTCAATCATTCATGAATTATTCTATTTAGAGATAAATATTGTTAAATTTTAATATAAGTTTATATTATTATAAGCAATATTTGATTCATTAAGTATAATAAAATTTTGTTGTTCAATGATTTATCATTATTTTCATTTAATTATAAGTGAAATATATCTTAAGCATCTATCATTGTTTTGAGACTGATATTTGAACTAATTACATTATTTTAATCTATTTTAAGTAAGGTTTGTATTTAAATTATTTGAAGTAATGATTTTGTTTATTTTCAGTTTATTCTAAAAGCTGTCTGAAATAACGATGTTATAATAAAGATTATTATGGCAGTTTTGTTTCAATATAGTTAACAATTGGATATGTGATTAGATAAAGGATTATTATAAGTATTGAATAATTACTTTTGGTTGATATTCATTTACTTTAATTTATTATATTCATTTTATTATGAATGATACTATTATTCATGGACAATATAAAATTAGTATTATTTTTCTTTGATTTATATTTTACTCAGTTACAAATGATGTCCAACTTCATCCTATTAGAAAGGGCAACCAATGATTTGGCTACATTTTATTCAGGCTACATTAGAGTTATTATTTCTCATTGCATATTTTCGATCTGTTACAAATGCTACCTAAATCATCGTGATTATAACAGGTTACCACACACATATTTATTCTGTTATAAATAGTGCAGCAATTTTCAGAGCATAATTAAACAAGATCACTTTATCATAGCCTTGTCATATTCAATCTGTTACTAAGGGTATCCTAACTTTAAGAGCAATAATAAAGGTTATTTTATTATCATCTTTTCATGCCAGTTATAAAATTCTGCCCAAATCTCTAGGGCATTTTTTATTTTTATATATGTATATATTATAGCAGTCAGATGGATTAAATGTCTTACCGTATCTGCACTACAGGGTGCCACCAGGCATTTGAACCTGGAAAATTTATAGAGTAGGCAGATACATAAGTTAAGATTCCACTTTATTTTATATTTAGACCATTAGCCCCAGTCACTAGCTCAGTGAGATGCAGAGATTTATAATATAAATTTTTTAAAAAAAATTTTAATATTAACAAAAATAAAAAGTCACTGCCAGTAATTAACATACAAACAACATTTATTAATGCACATATATAATATATAAAATTTGACGAATAACATTTATTATTTTAGATTTTTATATTAACTTTTAAATTTAAATTATTATTTTAAATAATCAGCACAGATGAATTTGATAATATTGATAATATTTTAAGAGTGTCGAGTATGAATAAACTACATAGATTTTATTTGAAAAGAAAATATTCTATCCCTTATTTATATAATTGGCACCCAACATGGGGCGAACCTGTCATAAATGACAGTTAATTAAATACTTTGTTTCTTGTTTGAAAATGTTTTTATACAAAAGCTAAATCACGTATGTTAAAGTGCTTTAGTTTTAATTTTTTTAAAAAAAGAATTGACCAAAACTTTTTTTTTTAAATGAAAAGAGATTTATGCTATTTGTGTTGGTTAAAATAAATAATTCTTTTAAATTAAAGACAATTAGATATTCTGGGTGGAGTTAAGGCATTAATTAATGAGTAGTGAAAAAGAGGACAAGGGGGTGGTGTCATCATATGTTTCTGTTTTAGTAAAAAAAATAAACAATCATATTTAAATTTAGTCAAATAAAAAAATATTGTTTTAAAAATGGAGAAAAGAAAGAAAGAGATATCTGAGATGCAGATGATGATGAAAATGATGATGAACATGATGCAAAAGTTCAAAGAAGAATTGTGTCAGAAATTTGAGCAAAGTCAGCAAGAGCACAAAGAAGAATTGTGCCAGAAATTTAAACAAGGTCAGCTAAAACTCAAAGAAGAAATGTGTCAGGAATTCAGACAAAGCCAGCTAGAAGTCAAAGGAAAAATTAAAGAACTCAGAGCAGAAGTAAGGGAAATAAGATGTGAAATTACAGGAAAGGTAGAGAAAAATCAAGAGATCATAGAAGTAGATTTTGTCAAAGAAAGTAAAGAAATTGAGGTCATAAAAGAGATAGAAATTAAATTAGAATCAGATAGCACTGAAACAGATAAAGTAAAAACAAATGTAGACCAAGAAATAGAAGAGAGACATAAGTTCAAGGTAGAAGATAGCGTTAAGCATAGTAGTTTGGAAATAAAATTAATCAAGATAAAAAATAAACATAAAAAGGTTAAAGTAAATGTTTGTATTTGTTTTAGACAGAGATTTAAAACAAAAAAAAGTGTAAAAAAAATATTCTAATATTGAAGTAATCCGCAGTTGTGCTAGGTATCAAGGTTTTCTGATTTACAAAGTTGAAAATAGAATGGAGCATGAAAGAGATAAAGTAATAAATTATAAGAGAAAGATAAACAAGAGAGGAAAGTTAGTTTATATTATAGAGCTAGTATGTAGAAAGAAGGAACCGCCTGATAAAGTTTAAAAGTTAATAATAGGGATGGAATCTTAAGGTAAATGGAAACAAAAGGGACCGGAAATGAACTATGAGTAAAATAATTATTCTAACATAAATAAATCTGAGAAGTTTAAATCTGAAACTTCTATTTAAAACTAAGATAATAAATTTAAAAACAAAAATAATAAATTAAATGTTTGAAAGTAATGATAATAATGGAAGCTTTATAAAATAAAAGATTTTGTTTTTCTTCATGCACACATTAATTAAGAAGAAATGCTCATAAATAAACAGTTAAAATAAATAAAAATCAATAAAATCAAGTTAAATAAATGGGTCAAATTAATGTTTTAAAGTAAAGCCTGTAGGATTAAATAAATGAAAAAGATAACACAATTTCTAGAATAAAATCAAGTTAGTCAAATAATTATTTGTATAATAATGAAGAGCAATAAAATAGTTTTCTGAATACACACATATAAATAAAGAAGTTAAAATAATGGTTTAAAAGAGTATCATAAAACTAATATTTAAAATGTTTGTAATGGTTTGAAATAATATTGTAAAATTAGATGATTTAAAAATAATATTGTAAGGTTATAATCATAAATGAAAGTCAATCTAAGTTGTATTAATCTTTCAGTCAATCTTTATGAGAGGTTTTGTGGATGATTGATGTCACTCTAATTTTTCCATTTGTAATGCTACGATAGACATTATAGACTCATTAGATAGGTTTTTAAAAGTTCTGTAAGATGCTGCCCTCTCTTGAATTATTTTACAAGTAAAAAATCAATAAACTGCTGGTAAAGCTTAAAAAGAAGAAAGCTTGTCAGTGATTGGCTCTTAGCTTTCAAAGACAGTCTGATTGGCTGGCAAGGACAAAGAAACTGCATAATCAAAGAAAAATGCTAAGATTTTCATTTCGAATATGATAAACAAATGTTTTAGACCATTATAAAAGTATTTTTTGAGAAATTATGAATTATTTTGGTAAAATAATGCTAAAAATACAATTATTTAAAAAAAATAGTTAAGATTTTAGTAAAAATATTTAAGATTTTAGCAAAAAAAATATTTACTTTTCCATAATGTAAAACTGAAAAAAAGAATTTATGTCAGCAACTCTTTTTAATTTGTTACTAAGTTTAGCTTTTAATTTGCTGCTATTGAATATTTCTACAATAAACAAACAGAAATGTATTTTTGAAAGAACTTTCATTCACTTTCATAACCTGACAAATTATTAATATACTTTTTACAAACGAACCTAAAGTAAATATGATATTAAAAGGTGAATATATTTTAACAATTGAATTTGTCTTCCATTTGTGAATTGGCCAATTAAAAGTTTTGATTTTTAACTCACTTGACCAATAATATAATTAGCGGTTAAAAGGTTAAGAGTGTAAGGTTTGAAATTAAGGGAAGAAGGTAGTGTGATATAAGTTTAGTTAAGGATAAGTTAAAGCTGCCGACTGGATTGAATTTAGTACCTGTAATGGACTTATCAGTGATCATTCCTTTTGCCAAAGCGTAAGTCAAAATGGACAGTTGATAAATCCTGCCATTTACAGTGACCCTTTCTTTTTCCAAGTCTGCTAGAAACCTGGCAAATGAAGCTTTGAATTTTCATATGTGTAAGTCAGTATAAGTCAGAGAATCTGCTTCCACTTCATTTCCAAAAGATCCCTCTGCCACAAAATTAGTTTGTCCCAGTGATCACTATCCAGAATTTAGATCGTGAGAAATGTATTCAGCATAGAAGGAAGGAGAACATAGTCAAAAAGATTGCCCTTAGTATGTAAAGTAAAACATATTAAAAAGCAAACTTAGAAAATTAATAAATATTTAGAATCAAGAGTTAAACTTATCAGAGATAAAATGGTCAAAAATGATGCATTTTACTCTCAAATGGAGGATGGTGTAATGTACCAAGATTGTAGTTGGTACATAATTTTTACTTTAAAAAATTATAAAATAAAAATAAATCGTTTGTTAAAATAAATAGTTAAAAGTTTAAGAGTTCTTACAATTAATTAATTCAAAAGGGGGGAGGGGGAGTTTTCCTGCAGAAAAAAGTAAAAGTTTTAAAGAGTTTTTTTTTTATTATAAGTTAAAAGTTTAAAATATAAATCTCTTTTCATTCAAGTTAAAGAAAGAAAAAAAGTAATCTTAAAATATATATTAGCGAGAGTAAACAAAGAAACAATAAATATGTGTATATGTGTGTGTTAAAATTATATTAAAAAAATTAATTGAGTGTTAAAAAATTAAAAAACAACTCAGTGGTGACTACTAATTAAAGATTTAAATACAACACATTTGCATGGCTACTAACTAAACATGTTACTAAAGGATTATCAAAGGAATTTTGACAAGATTAAAAAGCTTATCTCCAAATGATTAGCTACTAATGAAAAGAACTTCGACAACACCCTTCAGGTATAAATAGACATTTTTTATCATCAAGTCAGTCGAGTCAGTTGCGTCAAGTCAGTCATATTAAAGTTGCATTTAAGATAATTATATCAGTCAGATTATTATACATCCAGAATCAAGAATGCAGTGTTAAAACCTCAGAAAAACATATGACATTCTCCAGCCTTAAGTCTGATGAAAACAGCCAAACCTATCCAATCAAACTGATGTCTTTATAACAACTTGAAACCACTCAATATCTGATTGTCTTAAAGAAGAATGCCTTGGAAGAATAAGCATCAAATCTCTGCAAGAAAACTTCAAATCTAACTGATTAGAAATACTTCATGAGAAGCAGCAAACAGCTAGTTGGATCCACATTCAAAATCCTAGGTAAAACATTTTCTTATACTCATAAAGTAGCCACCACATTTGTGTGAATCATCCTCCAAGAGTCAAAGATATGAACTCTATGTCATACATAAAATGAACTATTGATATGTGTGTTTAAATTTCAAATACTATTAATACTTTATTATGTGATACTATAGTGTGCAAATTATAAATGTACATGTGTTATACTAGTTAACCAAAATATTTAAAACTAGGTTAATCAAGTGTAAATTATAAATGTGCGTGTGTAATATTAGTAAATAAGATTTAAAAAATATTTAAAATTAGTTTAATAAAAGTGAATTAAAATAAATTGTCTTTAAACTTAAGATTTATTTTGTTGATCAATTCTTTTTACCAATTCTTTTTATCAATTCTTTTATCACTATTTAACCACTACTTGAAACTATGTTTTGTTATTAAATAAAAAAAATAGACTGAGCTAGTTAAGGAATTTTTTGAGTGCTGGATTATGAGCCTACTGTTTGAACATGTTAGTCTTAGACTAGCTGGCACCTGGGCTTTACTCCAAAACAAATAAAGCGTTTGAATAGTAAGAGTTTAAATCTAGCAGCCAAGGTGGGCCACGATCTGGAAATGTGATCGAGTGATGCATTGCATAGCTTGATCTGATCGTAGGTGTTGTTGATAGTTAAAGCTATCAATAATATTTTCCACTTTGCTCGAACGTGCTGGTTCATTCATGTAATATTTATAATTAAATAAGATTATAAATGTATTATAAAATAAGCTTGAAACCAGCTAAAACCATTTGCAGTGTAAGTAAGATCTTTCAGTGAATCGAACCCGGTATAATATATATTATCATCATTATCAACAATTATCAATCCACTGCAGGATGAAGGTCTCTCCAAGTTTAATCCATCTCCGATTTTTAGCTTCTCTTCTCCACATCACCCCTGCACACTTTCTTATTTCATCCATCCATCTCACATATGGTCTCTTTCTGGGTCTTTTACAATCTTTTGGAATCCAGTTTAAAATTTCAATTGTCCATCTATTATCATCTCTTCTAGCAATATGTCCAGCCCAACTCCACTTCAATCTTTTAATTTTTTCAATGAGGTCAGTAACACCTGTTTGTTCTCTTACCCATACATTGCATTTTCAATCTCTTCTTGTTACTCCCAACATACATCTCTCCATACTTCTTTGAGTGGTCTGAAGTCTCTGTATTGCTCTTCTATTAAGTGTCCAAGTCTCAGATCCATAAGTAAGAACTGGTAAAACACATTTGTTAAAAACCTTCCTTTTCAAACACATAGGCATATTTCCTTTTAGTATCAAGTTATTTCTACCAAAAGCACTCCAACCAAGTTTAATTCTATGATTAATTTCCTCCATTATGTTTCCATCTGTATTAATAATCTGACGAAAGTATTTGTAACTGTTAACTTCTTCTAATTCATCATAATCAATCTTTATTTTCATATTTTGAGCAAATTGATTAAACATTACTTTAGTCTTTTTAACATTTATCTTTAGTCCTACTTTCCTACTTTCATCTGATAACTCCTGCAACATTTCCTGCAGCTCTGAAGCATTATTTGCAAAAACAACTACATCATCTGCAAAATCTAAATGACTTAAATAATCTCCATTTACTTTCACTCCTTTAGTTTCCCATTTTAATCCACAAAATACTTCTTGCAGCACTGCTGTAAAAAGTTTTGGAGATATGGAGTCACCTTGTCTTACACCTTTCTCAATGTTGACTTTCCCAGTATCATTATGTAATCTAATTGTTGCTGTTGCATTTTTATAAATATTCTTAAAAATATGACAATATCCTGGATCTATACCTTGATGATCCAATACTTTAATCACTGAAGAAATGTTTATAGAATCAAATGCCTTTTCATAATCTACAAATCCAAAACATAATGACAACTCATATTCATTTGTCCTTTCTATAACTTCTCTCAATACCTGAATATGATCTACTGTACTAAAACCACTTTTAAATCCAGCTTGTTCTCTTGGTTGGTGGAAATCCAAAGTTCTCTGTAGATGAGTTGTAATTATCTTGGTAAAATTTTTATATAAAACTGATAAAAGGCTGATAGGTCTGTAATTTCTAATATCTTCTTTATCACCTTTTTTAAATATTAATATTATTACTGCATTCTTCCAATCATCCGGTACATCTTTATCATTTAGACATTTGGTATATAACTTTGCTAAAAAATTTTCTATTTCTTCACCTGCTTCTTTTAATATATCAATTATAATTCCATCATTACCTGGAGCCTTTCCTTTCTTCATACATTTAATTGCATGTCTCACTTCTTCATTTAAAATTCTGGGCAATTCGGAAGATGTAATAGATATAGGAGGTACTTGTTCTTTATTACTATATAATTCTTGATAAAAATCTTCTACCAATTTCATGATGTCATCTCTCTTTTTAGTAATAATTCCATCTTTTTTTCTTATTGCAGATATAAATTTCCTACCAATACCAAAATGTTGTTTTACATTCTTGAGACTTTTATTTTCTTCTACAGCTTTCCTTGCTAGTTCACAGTTATACTTTCTTATATCATTTTCAACTCTTTTCCGCACCATTTTACAAAATTCGAGATATTCAATTCATTTTAATGCATCATTTTTGTATATCTTCATATTCCTTCTTTTCTTCATAAATTCTCTAGTCTCAGTAGAAATTTTATTGGTCAATTGCTGCTTTTTTCTACCAGCTATCTTTGTTGCAGTTTTTAAAAGTGTATCAGTTATTTTCATATTAATTTCATTCAAATCTGAATCATGTTCAAAATCTACTAATACTTGAAACCAATTTGTAAGTTCTAATTTAAATTCATTAGAATGTTTCTGAAGATTAGGAATATCAACTGTAAATATTGTTTTTCTTAATAATTTTTGTCTCTCTAGTTTTACATTAACACGTATCTTACACCTTACTAATCGATGATCACTTCCTGAGTTAAATTTATTAAGAACATTACAATCTTGAAATATGTATTTCCTGTTAGTCAAAATATAATCCAATTCTGCTGTACCTTCATTTGGATGCTTCCATGTCCATTTCCTTTTAACATTTTTCTCAAAAAAAGAATTCATAATATAAAGTTTTTTCTTTTTCTGCAAACTCCACAAGTCTATGTCCTCTCTCATTTCTATTACCATAACCAAAATTACCTACAGCACTTTCATCTTTCATTTGTTTACCAATTCTAGCATTAAAGTCGCACATAACAATTTTAAAATGTTGTTTACTCTGAACAAAAGCCTTTTTGTACATCCATATAAAAATTTTCTACTACTTCATCACTATGAGAACCTGTTGGGGCATAAACCTGAATTATCTGCATTTGGTATCTGCTATTAAGTTGTATAACTAATCTTGCCACTCTATCTGATACACCAGCAATCTCCACAATATTGTTCTTCCACTTTTTATTTATAATGAATCCTACTCCACTTGTATTTTCAATATTTGTGCCTTTATAATAGAATATATGTCCACTTTTTAAATCAATTGTTTCTTCACCTTTTCTTCTAACTTCACAAAGTTCAATAATATCCCATGTAATATAAGAGAGTTTTTCTAATTCTTGCAATCTTCCTTCACTTGAAGTGATCTGCAGTTGTAAGTACCTAAATAAAAAGTTGTCATCAAATGGCAGCCTGGATCCACAATCAGCGAATTCTTAGCACCCTCCGCCTTTGGCCACCAACCTCTGCCTTGTTTGGTGAATTTACAGCCTCCTGGGATTAAGGGCCATGCTTTATTTTTGTCTGTCATAATTGTATATATGTATTAAAAAAATATTTATCATTTACACAAACATTCATTCTGCCTTATCAGGCACTGAGAAGAAAGACCATGGTGTTTTTTGTATCTTAAACTCAGAGGTAAAAAGCCAATAAACTCACCATGCTGGCTAATGCGTGTTGGTGAGCAGCCCATCTATGTTCATATACTATATGAATGAACACATAGTAATAACAGCTGCAATGACAAGAACATATGGAGTGGACATTAGGAATTTGCTCTGCTCGGTTCCTTTAAGGCCTCCAAGAGGAATCAAAGGGTCTGCTTTCAGTTAATAGCAAACTCCTTTCTGCAGCCAATATATATATATATATGTGTGTGTGTGGGTGTGTGTGTATGCGTGTGTGTATTTATATTGTTTTGTAACCCTTCCCCAACACCTCCCCTATCTTTTTTTATCAACAAATATCCAGGGACACCAATTCTATTGATCATAGAATAAACTACTAATCTGATCTTGCTTTAAATTATTAATGAGACTCTTAAAATGCTGTCTTACCTTAGCTTTGCTCAGTTGGGGGTTACAGAGACCTACAGGGTGTAAAGTGTATATTAGATATGGGAGGAAAGATTATGGTTAATAAGAACAAAACATCTATTAAATTTTAAAATAAATAAGTAATTGGAATTGGTAAAGTTCTACCATTTAAATTGACAAGTTATAGTCTGTCTTTCATCTCCTCCCATCATCCACATGAATTGAATAATCTCTGTTGGATGATAAAATTAAATGAATAAAATAAAGATGTACTGCTGATTAACTATATTGTATGGTAAGTTAGAGTTAAATACAAAACAAAGTATAACATTACTTAACTTTTAATTGTACAGTAATTTAAAATAAGTGACTGAATTAATGTCTAATCTAAATAATGTGCCAGTCAAAGCATGTTTATCCATCTAACATGAGCTGGAACTCACAAAATGTACTTCAAACCCAGTCCAGCCCAAGATTTAGGTCAGGGACCAGCCTGAATTCGAACCACTCTCTAAGCCCCAGATCAAACACCTAATGAATAACATAATAGTGATGGCCCATGAGAATTAATCTTAATCCGGCCGACTAGCAGAGCTGAGCAAAACAATGAGACATCTATTAACTATGATTATATTAAAATATACATAAGCATTGCTGTAATATATGGAAGTGGAGGAAAAGGAATTCGAACTACTCAAATAAGTTAGACAATAAAATATAGTTTAATATAATGAAAAATTATTTATATACATTGATAAATTAAGTACATTAGTATGTGCGTGAATGAGCAAATGGTAGATAATTACATAGCACCATTCATGCTATTATTTCACATATGCTCTTTATTAGCTAAATAATATATTACAAATAAACATACATCTTTGGTGGGTCCAATATTAAAATGCCAATCGAATATTAGAAAGAATTATGATAATACTGCCATTAACGCTTTGATTTATGGTTCAGAAACATGGTGACTAACATTATTTAGGGGAGCATTCTGAGATTCATTATACACATGATATAAACTATTTTCACGGCACTGAGGTCATGAAACTAAACAAAAGACAGTTAAAAAATTATATTTGAAACTATGACAAAATATTTAATTAAATTATTTTAACAATAGAAAGACGAACACTTTATTTTCCCCAAGGCATATAGATACTCTTAAATAGATATATAAATTACGATGGTAGGACTGTATAAGACTGAAATAAATTTAATTAATAAAATGAAGTAGTTGGCACTTATATATATTTTAAGCAAAGCTTAATTTTAATATTAGAGCATTAAAATTGGGTCATGAAGCAAAAGAAATAATAATAATAATATGAAGAAGTTTGCGGTGCTGGCATAATAGCCTAAAATAATTAAGAGGAAAAGGTCATGCTTCTGGATGAAAAATGAAATCTCACAGCCCTTTCTTGGGTAGTGCTTTGAGAAAAGTGGATAGGCATAGCGTGGCCCAGACTTTTGCTGGTATAACCGATGTGAGAGGCCTTTTATCTATGAAGTGAATATGCATAGCATGTGCCAAACTTATGGGATCACTGCCAGATGCATTTTATATGAAATAAATGTAGTTCCAGATAGCTCAACTATCTATGGAATGAGGTACAAAAAGAAATCTACGGGTTCGAACTTGTCTCAACCCCAGATTAGAAGACTAGAAGCACATAATATATATACGAAGATAGGCTAAATGACAGAAATGCAGTATGAATGAATGCCACTAACAACATTGAATAAATTTTACTGCTTTAAATAAATGACCCTTGTTTGAATACTATAATACACCATGCAATTATAATATATATATATAGAAATTTAGATTTCATTTACTAACATATACTTGAAGATTTTATTTAGCAAAAGAAACATTAAGATTTAGATTTCAAATTAATAAAATATATGTTAAGATTTGATTTAGTAAAAGAAACATTAAGATTCACCCCCTTCCCTTTCCCACTATTTAAAACAATTCAATTCCACCTTCATGGATTTTACAATAACTGGAATACATAGCATATATTTTAAGAGTATATAAAAAAAAATAACTAGCTGTTATATATATATAAAACAATTAAGTCACCTTTT
Organism: Epiperipatus broadwayi; assembly: GCA_028023455.1. Taxonomy (NCBI): domain Eukaryota; kingdom Metazoa; phylum Onychophora; class Udeonychophora; order Euonychophora; family Peripatidae; genus Epiperipatus; species Epiperipatus broadwayi. Next base: position 837,193 of record JAQFVV010000195.1, on the reverse strand, counting down.
TAGAATTTAATAAATAATTATAGAATCAATGTTTCAGAGCATTAATTAGCTTGAGTTCTGGATTTTCAGAGTTAAACAATTCAATTTTTATATTAAAACGAACCTAAAATGTTGATTCATAAAACAATCTGGTGAACGTATTAATTTACAATGTATTACATATATATTTTAAGGGATCATTAATAACATTTGTATAAAGGTTTAGAAGAAGAAAAAATGACAGAAAAGATTTTTAGAAATTAAGCTTGCCAGGTTGTGAGATTGACATTTTAATAATAAGCAAGCAGATACATAAATTGAATAATAAATACATATAAATAAATGACCGCACCAAAGTTAAGAAAAGATAAGAGCATATGAGAGAGAATTAAATTTATATAAATTATTTAAGAGCAAATTACATGTTATTTATATTAAAAAAACATATTAATTTAAAAAATAGAAAATTGAGCAATACATTAGAATCTTGATACCAGGATTTGAGATTAGTGAGGCTAGGTTCATTTTCAAATAGTAGCATAAAAGTTACCTTGCAATTTTAAGAGTCCGATTTAAAATATTGCATGTGCACGCAATTGAAATGAAAGTTCTTAAATAACTGCAAGCTTCTAGTAGCATTAAAGTTCTTAGGTCAGGCTTTTACTTCTTCTTGGGCAGCAGGATGGTATGGCCGCTGAAGATGATGACCCAACCGAGCAGAGAAGTGATGGATTTACGGCTACATCATTTGTAAGTTTCAAACAAAATGAAATATGTTTATAATACTTCTCTCTAAAAGTAGCTAATCTCCTTTCAATAGTAGTTCATCTCTCCTGTGATTCAAAATTCAGTCATTTTATACTTTTTCTTTTATCAGTTGTTTTTGAAGATGCAATTGTAAGATAACGTCCAAAAATAAATTCAAATCTATTTCCAGATTAGAAATAGATTTGACAACATGTTCTTAACACAAGTAAATCTTTAATCTACTTAATCCCATTTATTTTAAGTAAAACTTTAATTAAAAAATACCTTCTCCAGATTAAAACAATAGTGCTTCCAACCCCTAATTGTTTTTAGACAATTAACAACACTTGCATCTTCCATATTGGATTTTGTAAAAAAATATATAGTTTAATAGGAAAACAAGCAATTTAAAAAGAAAAAGTTAAAAATGACATATAAGAAATATTTAAAACATCAATGCTCCTATGTATATATTTGAGCCGCATCTATAATATTTTGATAAAAAACTAATAATTAATAAAAAGAATTAATAATAATTTTAAAACATGTTATTGAAACATTAAATTTTATAATTTAGGTGTGCATCTCAAACATATACATAAAAATATATACATGACAAAAAGGAGCGGGATGGGGAAATAGGGGTTTGAACACAGGTTAGTAGGTAGAAACATGAAGCACAATCTTAAGCTAAGATTGACTGCTTCAATAATAAGTGAATATCTCCGGGGATTAATTTATTGCATGACTTAATTTTAAATCTATACTTTCCAATAACTACTAATTACTATTATAAAAGTAATGATACAAATTAAGCATTATCCTAATAAAAATGGTAGTAGTTTGATACTGAAAGAAATAGGGTGCATTTTGATTTCAATTCAACATCTAAATAATAACTGAGTAATAAAATTTTCAGAGAATCATTAAATAATCAAACATTTTATATAGTGTTTAGATCAAGCAAAGCAACATCATCAGTTTTGAACATGTTCATCATAAAATTATTGAACAGTGCAATCATATCATATTAGATATGTAAATGTGTGTGCACATGTGGAAACATATAACATGAATGTATGTTAAAGAAGAATTCTGAACATGGCTTTAAATAAATAAAACATTTATTACAAGATAATTTAAAGAAACATTTGGTTTTATAGTTTATGTGAATACATGTTTTGGGATAATTCTAACATCAATGATTAAATAGTCTATATGAAAGTAAATAACTTTCTGTATTTTATTTCAACATATGCCAGCTATCAGTGCATTCTGTTAGACTTACAAAAGGAAACATTATAATGCTAGCACTAAAATAATAAAACATGAAATTAACTTTTTGGTATTTTACTTCAAATACACCTATATTACCAGTCAATTCTGATATGCTTATGAAAAAGAAAACTTTATTTAAACATCACACCAGAATAATTAAATATAAAATTATTTTTGTATTTCATTTTCAATATTCTCAAGCTATCAATCAATTCTGATATGCTCATGAAAAATAAAACTCTATTAAATACTGGCATTAAAATTATAAATTGTGAGTCTAAATTCTTGGCATTTTAACTTTAAATGCACATCAAAATAATATGAGAAGGATTTAAATCTATGAGTAAGAGATCAAGCTATCCTTCACAACCAAATGAATAATTCTATTAAATGGCTACACTTTCTTTTCTTTTGCTTGCTCATTCAAATGAGGATGAAACATTATGAGAGTTGATGGTATAAAACCTAAATAATATGATATGATTTGAAACAATAATTAAAGTTACACATTAATGACGGATTTTCTCCATACCTTCCAAATTAATAATATTTTACACATGCATTTGAATTATGCTATCTGCCATAAAATATTTAATATAAAAATCCAATTGGTTTACTTATGAAATTGGGATAAATATCATAATACGGATGATGACAAAGCTTCAACACTAATTCTACTTTAGCTGTTTTGTGAGAAAAATCACTTTTATCTTTATTTTTTTCTTATCAGCAAACTATCTTACACTTGGCTATGAATAAAAGATGAAATGCTTTCCACACAAATACATGAGGGATAAAAATACTTTCTTAACTCTAATCACTTAAATAACAATACACAATGACTCCCAAGCCTAATTTCTGAAGCTTAAATGCAGGTGTGGACATCATCTCATCACTGAAAAACAAGGGAAATACATTACTTGACTTTACATAGCTATAATTTATAAAATAGAACTACTTAATCTGGAAGATATAATCCAGTCCTGACAAATATTTCAACAAGCTAAAGGAGAGCTCTCTCAATCCCTGACAATGTAATCCACTCATGACAAATATTTAATTAAATTAAGGGAGAGTTTTTCTCAATCCCTGACAATACAATATATAACATACACAATTCCTTTCTGCATAGACACGGAATACATTTCAATCTAAGCATAAAAAATAATAATAAATTCACTATTAAATAAATCCTTAACTTTTCCATTTCTTCTTGGCACATTTCATTATCCAAAACCAATGGGAATTAAATTATTTCTACTATTAATTCAAACATTATATAACTGGATTAAATAACAGACAGCTATATAAGCATAATAATGCATAAATAATTTCAAATCACATTTGTTAAGAAATACTGTAATGACATTAACTAATAAGTTATAAAAGAAATAATGAATAAATCTCTCATTTCTGACAAATATAATATTTTGATTTAGAAATATAATAATTATTATTAAATAAACAAGACAACATAACTCTTTAGTGTATTTGCCATTAGCCCATAAATTAAAACAAACATCTGGTTTGGGATAAATGACAAATCTTTAAATTTAGAATAAAATAATTATTAAGAAATAAACTGTATAACTTCTTAGAAACACAAAGATAAACAATGAATTTTATGTTACTATCTCTTCTCAAAAAAAAAAACACAAGCTATTAACTACTAATAGTGAACAGAGATTTCTATTGCTAGCACACACATATAGAAATATAAGTACATAATAAACAATACTAAAATAACCACTAATTACTGAGTATAATATTTTTCCATATTATACTTTTGTGAGATATTCTTGAAGAGAGAAATAATAATCAAATAATTAAAAAAAAATCATAAGACAAATTTTTAAATCTACCTATCTATCAAATGCAAACAAAATAATAATAATCATTAAAGCTTTTTTTAATCTGGAATGAAAACTTCATTTACAGTCTGTAGTTGACGTATCTTAGTTATGTACTAAATGATGATGATCATTGGTATAATCATAAATATGAATAAACATATAACAATTTCCTTTAGGGAGATAAATAATATTAATTGGATCCAATTGGATAGTGATTCAAAGTTCTCAGCAATAGCTAATAAAACCACTGGCAATATAACACAGGAAAATCTTCATTATGGTAACAAATATATAATACTGCTTAAGTTAGACAAGAATTTATTAGTTAATTCATTATACTGGTTTAAGCATTTGTTCCAAATTTTCAAAAGTAATTCACAAAGCAAATAACTAATCAGTTTATAAAATTCATTTAATTTCATGTGAGATTATTAATAATATACTTTAATAAAAGAAATCAAATGCAAATGAAGAGAACAATAAAATAAAAGGAATTCATATCCAGTTTCATGCTCTTCTACCTGTTCATTTATCAGTACCTTTAGAGATAAGTTAATAATTTATTAATTATATATCATGCATTTTCATTTCTCATTTCTAGATATGCAATGGTTAAGTAAATGTTTTATCAATAATAATAATAATAAAGCAGGTTAGAATAGGTTATCCACACACATTCTTCCATTTAATCTTTATTCCTTTATAATTAGCAAAAATTATCAACAAAGAGTCTGAAGTGTTTTATGAAAACGTTCGACATAAATCTTCAGAATAATAATAAAGGTCATTCATTCAAGTTATTTCTTTAATATTAGAGATTAAAATTAGGTAAATCAAACTTATAATGTAGACATACATTTCAATTACTTCTTTAACATTAGAGATAATATTTAGGTAAAGTAGATTTGACATATAAACACGCATTTCAATTATTTTTTTTAATATTAGAACTTAAAATTAGGCAAGACAAACTTATAATATAAGCACACATATGCATTTCAAATGATTATTTTAGAATTTAAACTAGTCAGTTAGAAGCAGGGTAGAGGTACCTTATTTTACCATTGTCTACATCTGCATATTACTTTTTTATTTTTCCCAGTAGATTTTCTGAGCTGTTTTCATCCAGAAAATTAATAGTAGTTTTCACTTTCAAGCTTGGACCATGGAAGAACTAACTTGTAGAAACAAAATTGTACCAAAAAAACTTTTTATTGAGAGAGAATTTTTGAAATCAGAAAAGGAAAGCCAACTTTTTGTAAAAGTTTTCCCCTTTATACCAGATTATTACCCAAGCATCTGTTCTCCCATCAATCCAAGGTCACTCAAAAGTTCAACTCTGGAAAAAAAATTGTTTTTCCCATTGCACTTGCTTAATTAGTTACAGAATATGCAAGAATATTTCTTTCTTGAAAAAGAAAGGAAGAAAAAGTCATTTTGTCTTTTAAAAAAAATATTAAATTAAATTGAAATACGAATAAAATATTCTGTATTTCTAAAGTAACAAAATAAAAACTAATGATAATTATTTTAGCAAGATAAAATATTTGAGAATATATTTGCTGCTTAATAATCCACTGGTCCAGTGATCTATTAATTCATTTAAATTGTGTTTAAGCTGGTTATTCATGCTATGGCTTAGGGAGGTTAAATATTTTGCTATGAGACATGATATTTGATAGTATAATGAAGTACATGAATGGAAAATGAAGCTGAAAGATGGCACAAGCATACATGAACATCCATAAATACTGTACTACAGGTACTAAATCAATCTGGCTAAAAGGAAAGTCTCTATGATTTACATTATGTATTGAAATATTATAAGCAAATAAACCAGAGAATTATCTAAACAAATATCAATACTGTTTTGCAGACAAATAAAACAAACTTGGATTAACTTAAACTAAACTGACAATTTCCATGACAAGCCACCCCCTTTTCTAACTTTAATTTCTCACTAAAGAAAAATATTAAATATCTCAAAACCTTCAAATTATACCTGTAAGTGTTTTTAAACATAGTTTTAGGTTATTAATGAAAAATTTTAAAATTTCAGGTTATTCCCTTTTTTTTAGTAAAATGCGTTCAGCAGATACTGATACATTGCTATATAATTACAATCAATATTTCTGGTGCTTATCAAGAAGGTTACAATATATATATAAGAAAGTATATATATATATATATATATTTCTATATTATCAAGAAGGTTACAATATATATATAAGAAAGTATAACTGTGAACTCTCAAGGAAATGTGTAGAAAAGAATAGATGTCTTAAGAGAGAAAAACAACATTTTGGTATTGGTAGGAAATTTATATCTGCAATAAGAAAAAAATGAAATTATTACTAAAAAGAGATATGACATCATGTAATGGGTAGAAGACTTCTATCAAGAATTATATAGTAATAAAGAACAAGTACATCCTATATCTATTATATCTTCTGAATTGCCTAGAATGTTAAATGAAGAAGTGAGACATGCAATTTAAGAAAAAAAAGGCTCCAGGTAATAATGGAATTATAATTGATATTATAAGAAGCAGGTGAAGGAATAGAAAAAACTTTAGTTAAAGTTATATACCAAATGTCTAAATGATAAAGATGTACCAGATGATTGGAAGAATGCAGTATTAATATTAATATTTTAAAAAGATGATTACAGATCTATCAGCCTTTTATCAGTTTTATACAAAAATTTTCCAAGACATTTACTACACATCTACAGAGAATATTGGATTTCCACCAACCAAGAGAACAAGTTGGATTTAAAAGTGGTTTTAGTATAGTAGATTATATCCAGGTATTGAGAGAAAGTGATATAAACGACAAATGAATATGCACTGCCATTATGTTATGGATTTGTAGATTATAAAAAGGGCATTTGATTCTATAAACATTTCTTCAGTGATTAAAGCATTGGATCATCAAACTATAGATACAGGATATTGTCATATTTTAAAAAATATTATATAGAGAGCATGCAAAATAAACTCTTAACAAGCTTTGAGAATATCCTCAACCCAGACTGGTTTCTGCTTCTTGTATCATCAGTGAGGATATTCTCAAAGCTTGTGAAGAGATTATTTTGCAAGCTCTATATATAATGTTTGTAAATATGAGTTTTACTAAACCAAGTCATATGATATCTGACTTGATTTTTTTATTATTTTAAAGAATATTTATAAAAATGCAGCAATAATTAGATTGGATAATGATACTAGGAAAGACAACATTGAGAAGGGTCTAAGACAGGGTGGCTTCATATCTCCAAAACCTTTTACAGCATTGCTGCAAGAAGTATTTGGTGGATTAAAATGTGAAGCTAAAAAAGTGAAAGTAAATGAAGATTATTTAAGTTATTTAGATTTTGCAGATGAAGTAATTGCTTTTTCCAAATAATGCTTTAGAGCAGGAAGAAATGTTGCAGGAGTTATCAGATGAAAGTAGAACTAAAGATAAATGTTAATAAAGCTAAAGTAATGTTTAATGGATTTTCTCAAAATATGAAAATAAAGATTGATTATGATGAGTTAGAAGAAGTTAACAGTTACAAATATCATTGGTCAGATTATTAATATAGATGAAAACATAATGGATGAAATTAATCATAGAATTAAATTTTGTTGGAGTGCTTTTGGTAGAAATAACTTGATACTAAAAGAAATATGCCTATGTGTTTGAAAATAAAGGTTTTTAATAAATGTGTTTTATCAAATCTTACTTATGGATCTGAGACTTGAACACTTAATAAAAGAGCAATACAGAGACTTCAGACCACTCAAAGAAGTATAACGAGATGCATGTTGGGAGTAACAAGAAGAGATTGAAAATGCAATATATGGGTAAGAGAACAAGCAGGTACTACTGACCTCATAAAAAAAATTAAAAGACAAGTGTAGTTGGGATGGACATATTGCTAGAAGAGATGATAATAGATGGACAATTGAAATCTTAAACTGGATTCCAAGAGATTGTAAAAGGTCCAGAAAGAAACCACATGTGAGATGGATGGATGAATTAAGAAAGTGTGCATGGGTGATATGGAGAAGAGAAACTAAATATTGAAAAAATTGGATTAAACTTGGAGAGACCTTTATCCTGCAGTGGACTGATAATGATTGATGATATATATTGTAATGGTATAATTGCTGAGAGATTCTTGATTTCATTTAAGGCGTAGCTACAGCTACAGTACATCACATCACATCACATGGAAAATTTATTTACCTGTAATCCAAGATGGATGATGATGATGGTTTGCATCAACTAATTTAGGGAAAAGCAAGAAATCTTAAATATTGTTCGGGCAATTGAGAAATAAAAATACTAAGACAAATGTCAGCCAAATTAAGTTTAAACAATTTGAAAATTTTATTAACAGTAATATAAAGTTTAACATATAGATTTAAAGCAATAATATAAAAGGTTAAATAAATCTAGCTAACAAAATATAAACATTGACCTAGATTTTTGTAAGTTATTTTATCAAAGTGTGTTTATGTGATGAAACTATTAAAATATTAAATGCTTTAGCAGAAAAAAACATTCATTCATTTATAATTTACAAAGGAGATTAATATTATCTTCCTGCTGGCGATTTATAAAAGAACAACAATTTTAGTTTCTGGATTCAGAAATATATGAAAAATATACGGTCTTGTAGGAAACGGACAAAATGGGACCAGTGAGCATTTCTTGCCCTGGAATAATGCATTGAGAGAAGAACATCATATTGCCAGTAGGGCAGCCCTTTGATATACTATATTTAAAGCAATTCAATGCTGATTTCATATGTAAGACAAAAGAAAAATATGATTATGATCTTACATAATCTAGAAAAGAATAAACAAAATCTCCAACTATGGAAAATCAGAATAAAAAACACGATAAATCACCAGCCAAAAAATTTTGCAGTTTGCAAAAAGCAGAAACCCAGTAATTTAAATCAATTATTGAACAATAAAATAAGTACAGGTGAGCAAATTAAAATTACAAAAAAAACTGCTAAATGATTTAAAAATAGTTAATAATAAGATAAAAGGCAGGATAAGCATATAACATATAGTCTCACAATACACTCTCTAATAAACAAAATTGAAAGCAAACTTGGAATCTTAAAACTAAGATTCCAAGACACACTATAAAATACAATGAAAAGCAAACAGAATACATGCTCTAGATCTTTTTAAATTTAATAAACACATAATATAATAAAATAGATTTTTTTAAGATTAAGCCAAGATTTAAAATTTTGCCCTGGAAAGAATAAAGGAAACATATTACCTTGAGGTATAAATTTATAATTAGCTGATGTCTTCCAGCATGGCATATATAGTTCATTCCATGTGGAACTCTGGCAAAGACTTTAGACTTTCATTTTTATGAGAAGGCAGGAGGAAATGTTGGGGAACAGTTCTGATTTGAGTTCTTATGACATGATTTTGCAGAACAATTTGACTCCAGGATCCAACTTTAAGTTGGCCTAGTCCATCATGGTGAAAATACTATTGAAGCAGTTTTTTCTTGCATATAGTTTTGGCATTGAAAAAATTGTAACAGCAGCACAACAATAAAATTGGTGTATTACAAATTGCAGAAACACTAACAAGTAGTGTCAACAACAATAGCTGGAGAATAATAAGCCCACAATCCCAGGTCTGTTTATAAGAGTTCTTATCTTTCCGAAAGCACTTCATTTTTTTTAATTAGTGGTTTTTCAACAGGGCAACTTTATCTCAGTCTTAATCCTAATTAATGATTCTCCCCAGGGTTAATCTTATTTATAAATAATTCAAAAATATTTAAAAACAAGTCTCAGCTTAGTTGAGATAAATTATAAACCAACAATATTAAGAACAAGCAAGCAGGACATTTTTTAAACATAAACGAGTATGTATGTTAATACACATACTCTTATAAACAAACTTTGAAACGCTTTCTTGTTAAAAATTTAATAAAACCAAAAGTTAGTTTTATTTTTGGTGAAGCAACTTTTGAGATGGATACCATCCGGATCAATCCAGTAAGTCTTTAAACCATTTGTTTCTAATTGCAAGGCAATGACTAGAAAAGGTAATTCCTAAAATAATTAGCTTTTCCTATTTTATCTAAGATTATATAAATATATACAATCACAAACAAATGCAAAATTTAAATTAACAGAGATGCAATTAAAACTCCAATTTAAACAATCTAAATTTAAACTATTAAACTTGAGAAAACAATTACTCCTTTTAGCTACCGTGATACCCAATATTTTGCCATATATTCATAATCCAGTTCAATATCGAGCTACTTATTCATAATGTATAATATACTGATATTTGGTAGTTTAATTTTCAGAGAATATTGAATTGAATATTTCTTATTTCAGAAGGTGGAGTGACATAATTTCATAAATGAGATTTTCAAGGAAAATATATTTAATATTTTTCTCAAGTTTTTTATTGTTACCTTACTCTTAATATCAATGTTATAATGAGTTTTGCTTATAAAATTAAACCATCACTTGTATTATCTGCATAGCTGAGATTAGTCAGAAGATTGTTAACTGAAAAACTTTTACCACTAAGTAGATGGTATCACTTAAGATTCCTGTCAAAATATCTAACATATCTCTAATATTAATAAACACGCAAGCAAATGAATACAGTCAGCCGAAAAAACTAAAAACAAAGATTTAGCTATGCAATATTAATTGGAAAATATATATTTTGTTAATCTTAACTAAAAAATAAAATAAAATAATGGAAAACTGACTTAGTGTTAATTTTTTTCTTCTTCACTGTTCTTTTTTTATAAAAAGTTATTTTAAAATGTTTGTCCTGAAATTGTCTGTTTAGAATAATTTTTAACTTTCATCTGTATATATATATATATTATTAAAAATAGTAAATAATAATATTAAAATTAAATAAGATTGGCTAAATTTATAGATTAATTCTTACACTAGAAAATCAAGTGTTAATAAATTATTCAAAATGTAACATCATTAACATGCAAACATTTACATGTCAAAAGACAAAATTCGATTAATACAAATCAAATTTGAACTTTAGAGTTTTTCAGGATTTGGTGCAAACACAAAATGGCAGGCTCTGGGGCTTAAAGCCCACAGATTCCGTCCACTTCCATCACTTCCGGTGCTCAAACTTCTTATGGATTACCAAGCAATAAAGTCATTCTATTATTTTTTTATTACTACTTCAGAAATCAATAACAATTAGTTGTGTTGAATTGCATCACTTAAACACCTATTTTCTTACAATTCAAAATTAAATCATAAATTTTTTTATGTTGAACAATTTTGGCCTGAAAACATATATTTTAGTGATCTTAATTACATAATTGTTTGCCATTTTGATTTTATTTAGTCAAAAAAATGATATTCAAAAAAGTAAAGCATCACGTGATTTTTCTCCGTTCAACAAATAGTCTGGGAATTTCACTGGCATTACATTTGTTGTCTATTGATTTTATATATTATAAGTAATTTAGAATAGATTATTTCTATTGGTTTAGGTATTAAATGAATTCTAAAAAAATATTAAACAAAATATGTATTTTTTTCACTTAGTTTCATCTTCTGCAATAGGAACCATAATTCACCCTATTTACTCTATTTTATAGCTATCTATTAAGATTGAGTAATCAATGTCTATCAAATGGTAGTTCTGAAAGCGTAGATTGCTTTCTAAATATTAACATTTAACTAAAGATTGCATTATACATAAACTAGTCTGAGTATATATATATCCCTTCATTCTGTTATTCATTAAGTGCTAAAGCTTATATTTTACAATGGCTGTAAATAAAAGCTAATAAACTGAAATACTGTTTTCATTGTAGATCATGGATAGTCAATCATAGTTTGTTTTTTGTTTTCAAATAATTATCATTTTATATTTTGGTGATTATCATAAGTGGACATATTATGAAAAGAAAGTGTACTATGTTCTGGCTAAATGTATGTTGAAAATCAGGCTTATTTCATGCACACAGTATTCCACATATTGATCAAATCGAAATTAAGCAATTTTATTAATACTTACAACAAATTAATCACTTTCATTACTATCTATCCACTAGTATTATATCATCCTCTAAGGATTACATGATTTTGCATTAGAATATAAATTTGAGAAAGACGATAATAAAATAATACTGAAACATAACTTACAGACTTCTTTTTATTATTAAAAATATAAATATCCAACATTTTACACCATTTACTTGCAAATAAATAATTATGTTCATGTGCATATGAAAATTATTTCAAAAATTCTAAGAACATTATTGTGACGTTCACCAAAATAATCAAAGAAAAATTGTAACTTAAAATAAAGTGCTTTTATTGAGTAATCAACCAGGTCAATGAAAGTATGCCTGAAAGACCTAATTTTCAACCAGATACAATAATAAGAGAGAGATATATACAGTTTTGAAAAATTTAGCTATAAATGCATTATTGTTTAGAAACAATTGTAACTGACATAGTAATAAGAATAGCTAACTAAATTTCTATCTATTACATTTTTGATGCAGGCCATACATTACAGTGTAAAGTTGCATAAAACAAATGTCAATCTTTTTTTTAGTAAGCAATAACTTTAAAAAAATTAAGATATATGACAATCTTAAATTATGACCGTAGAGATCTTTTTCACTTATACTTTTTTTTCTTTGTAAAATTAAAATCTAGATTATTAGAACTTAAAAGATTTCAAATATGCAAACCATTAGTTATACTTAATATTAATCATTTTTTAAAACCATTATAAGTAATTACTGGTTTAATATTATATAACATATTCTAATTCACATTCTGGAAATAATATATGAAATGTTTCAAATTATAAAATCTGAGTCATAATTAAAATGTTAAGCTGTACTTTATATTTTAGTGAATAATAATTATTAAATTGCTTTAGTTATAATTTTTAATATTGTTTTCTCCATATTTATAATTTTTGATTTTCATTCGCCTTGAAAAAATAATGTATGGCCCTGCAATAGCATCTGATCTTTAGAAAAATATGGGTGATTTAGTCTGTAATTTATGTAAGGAAGGAATAGAAAATATTAGGCATTTTTTAATTGAATGTAAATGCTTGAAAACCTAAAAGGCACGTGTATAATGAAGTTATGGAAAATAAATATGAAAAAAGTGATTATATGAAAGTAGATTATTGGTTTTTATGCTGGGTGTGGAAAAAGATAAGGGGGATTTAGATATAAAGGCTATAGAGTTGACAAAGATTATGTTGTGGAAATGAGATGGAGCAGAATATGGGGAAATTTAGACTGGGGAATGTAAAATTAAGTAGCTAACAAGTTTTTCTTGGTATTACTGAGAGATTCTTGACTTCGTTTATGAAAAAGCTATAGTACATCACATCACATCACATTAGATAAATTTAACTATAACAAAAATTAAATATTGAGGATATAAGAGATCAAACATTTAATAAATTGAATGAATATAAAAAGTAAATTTGTTTTTAAATATAAATAATCTTTCTTTTAAATATTTTGTACTAGCTATTCTTAATGTAAATTAAATAATAAATGACAGCATAAGGCAATACAAGCAAAACTTTTTTTTTTTTTTGTAAATATTGTGGGAATAATTTTATTTATTTTTTTTCGTAGTGATTGAAAATTCTTTTAAATATTTTACATTAAAGCAGATTTCTGATACCCAATAAAAAATACAATTATAGCAATATAAATTTTACGATATCTATATATATGACGATTCCAGTAATCTTTTAAAATGCCGTACCAACAAAGATGTGAATGGTGCAGAATTGTGTGAAGAGATAATTGCTTTTAATGATATATCCATTGAACATAAATTCTTTTACGTCCTTCAGTGTATTGTATTTAATGCAGCAGTTTATTATTTTATAATTTAATGATTGTTTAAAATAATATTTGATGTCTCATTTCATGTAGCAAATAATAATTATTCACTTTCCAAATTAAATGTAATTACGATCTATTTTTTAAGAGAATTTCACAAGAAAACTTGCAAATCTTCGATTAAATGCGTTTAAAAATACACGTGATGAATTAGATGTATAATAAATTATGTTTAATTTTAAAGGTAAAAAAAAAAATCAAGATATAATTTTGTGAACAAATTTTTCCAATAAAATTTTAATAATTATCCCAATATTTTCCCCCTTGTTACAATAAAATGAGCAGTACATATTTTTTGCTTGTGAGGGAGGGGGGAAGCTTAAAAAATTACACGGATAAAAGTTAAACAATCTGATGGCATTGTAAATTAGATAATTTTGATTTAAAAAATATATACCAACTTTAAAAATTTGCTCTTTTTCAATTTTCTCATTAATGTAATTTTTTTATTAATAATAAATTGTTAATTATTTTGAATATTAAGCTGTAATTATTTCCTTTTCTCTTATATCAAACACGAGTTAAATTTTGATGTGATAGCGTTATGGGCTTTAAATTACAAAAAAAAAGTTCTTAGACATTAATGCGTTAAAAAAATGTAATAGAATTTTAATTTGGATAACGAGCTCAATTTAATTTCTCAAAGTTTCTCTTAAATTAAAAATTTTTTCTTTTTAAAAAAAAAAAAATGACAATGCTTTTCTACAACGAAATATTTATTTTTTCATTACCCCTAGAATCAAAATATCTAATAAACATTAAAAATCCAATAACAAAATAAAACTTAAAATTAAAAAAAATCGACAATGAATATTTTACTAGGCATAAGTTGCGTGTCGTTTATACACTCGATAATAGATACATTTTAGTTTTGCTATGATTTTTTAAAAACAAAATATAAGCG